>NADL03000611.1:1200000-1539272 GCA_002205965.3 Kappaphycus alvarezii | reverse complement strand
ATCCTCCACCAAGCCTCCTGCCCGTCCGAAGTGCCGTTTCATCGACGTTCCGCTATTGAGTCGGACGGCGAAGGTAACGACATTCCTTCACCGCGACTACTCCAGAGGTTGTTAAAGTCGAAGTCGTCTCCAAGCCTCCTCCTCCGGAGAAGAAGGACTCCTTCTTAAACCATATACTTTCCCTCGCCAACCGTCCGAAACTGCCTGCTCGTCCGAAATCTCTAGCTCCGAAACCTCTACGAAAGAAGTCAAAGCCAACGAAACCTTCGCTCAAGCACTTTCTGTCTCATCGAGCAGAGTATCGAAGCCAAGCAGGAAATCAAAGGAGGGGCCGAAGAAGAAGAAGGATCCGAAACCTCCGACACCCCGACCCATTTTCAAGGGTTTCTCTCATCTCCCCTTCTCCGCTTTGACGTCTCCAGCTCCAGCTGCTCCTATCCAATCTCCACTCTTCCTGCTGCCCTTCTGGCATTGTTTCTTCATCTCCAAGGTTCCGACTCCTCTTTCAGTCGAACCTCTCTCTCCGGCTCCATTCGTCCCCCTACCTCAAACTCTTGTTCCTCCTATCTCCAAGCCCAAGTCTTCCCTCCTGGTTTGTGACCTTTGCCAACTCAAAGTCTCGGGTCCAAAGCAGCTCGAGCAGCACAGAGGTGGAAAGAAGTGTCGAAACAGAGTCCAGAGGAGATCAGCCATCACTCCGTGTGTTTGCTGCAACCGTCTCTTCCAGACGAGACACGATCGCAACAGGCACATTGATCGTAGAAATAGTAGTAAATCTGTTCTCGACCCCCCGTGCTCCCTCTATCTATAAGCACAGTTTTTTCTCACTCCACTGCTTTTCTCCATGGACCCTTCAGGACTTCGACTCGACAGCCTCGAGAAGCTCCGTGATGACAACTTCCACATCTGGAGTCGAGAATTCAACTATTGCTCTCACTGAGGGAAGTTGACGACCACCTTACTGAAGACCCTCCGGAATCCTCGTCATCTACATACTCCGCATGGAAGAAGGCGGATTGCAAGGCTAGGGCTACCATCGGACTGACTCTATCTGATACCCATCTCGAACAAGTCCAGCATGCCAATACCGCCAAGGTCATGTGGTCCCTGATTTGTGATATCTTGAGAAGCATACTCTTCTCAATAAACTGGCTGCCAGACTCCGATTCTATACCGCCAAGATGAACCCGAACGAGAAAGTGCTCTCGTTCGCCGCCCGTATCCGCCAGCTCGCTGCCACTCTCAAGTCGATGTCCGTCCACATCGAAGACAGCGAAATGGCCATGGCGCTACTTAACGGCCTGCCAGATCGCTTTGATACTCTCATCTCGGCCCTTGACGCTGCTCATCTCGATGACGACAAATTCTTCTTCGAGTTCGTTCAAAGCAGATGCCGCCAAGAGGAGCAGCGCCATGCCCAACGAATCAGGACGCCTTGAGGGCTTCGGAATCCGCGGCTCTTCTTGGAAAGCAACGGCCCAAGTTCAAGCGAGACCCTACCGCTGAGATATGCACACACTGTGGAAAGCATCGTGACAGCAGTCGCTGCTTCAAGAAGTACCCACACCTTGCTCCTGTTGGCCACCCAGCTCGAGCCCACTTGAACAAGGGCCGAGATGGGGAAAAGTCTTGTAGCTTCCCAAGCTTCCCTTGAGAAAGAAGAAGACAGAGACCTCGTCTGCTTGGTATCCATGCCTAATCATCGCGTCGCTGATTGCAACGCTGCAACTCCGGAACGTGAGAACGAGATCGTTGAAAGCAATGTCACCACCGATCACTCGGTTGATGGAAATAATTGTCACATTGAAGCGAATCCCTTGAACCAAGCCAATGGCGCTACAAACTATTGGTAGCTCTGTATCCCTTGCTAATGAATGGGTTATGGATTCGGGCTGTACCTCCCATGTCACTCACGATCGCTCGGCCTTTGTTTCATACCAAGAGTCCTCGGCTAACTCAACTCTGGATCTGGGAGCAGATTCTACAGCCTCTATCGAGGAACAGGTGACGTAGTGCTGACTCTCCGTTACAAAAAGGATACCGTTCAATGCCTACTAAAGAACGTACTTCACGTTCCTACCCTTCGATACCAGCTGCTCTCGGTATCCGAAATGGCAAATCGCGGCATTAACTCCCAATTCAATCGCAACGCTGTTCTGCTTACGGACAACACCGATGGATCTCTAGTGTCCACCGGCACTCTTGTCAAAGGCCTTTATATACTAGATACCTGTCAAAGTCCATCAAAGGCTAATGACTCGGATGTTGGTGATTTTGTGAGACGATCACACGCCCATCGCCTTGACTAGACGTCTCGCACGGAGGTTGGGAAGCTGTATATCTGTACACGTGGACACATGTGGTTCTGAAGGATAATATATGCCAAATTTACCCGAAAAACAAAGTTGCCGGGGACGAAAAGCCATTTTCGAGGGGTCGACGATAAATGCAAATTTTGCATAATTGTTGACAAGTGGAACTTGGCCCATAATGCCTAGGCTAAGAATTGCCTGCTTTAATCCTATTGGCTGATAGGTCAAATGCTGCAATTCTATTGGCTGGTGATGTACACGTGTAATGGCTGTAGAGGTGTAAGGGTTGACTTTGAGCTATTTTAGAGGGCAGAATGGTGTTTTTGGGGTCATTTTACATAGGGTAGGGCACTGTAAGTGGGTGAGGAGTATACTGTATAAGAGGTATGTCGAGGTAAGGTATGTACACGTGTACGTGGTGGCAGTTGTGTATGTGATGTACACGTGGTACAGCAAAGAGTAGAAACCTTTGGTGCAGTGGTGTACACATACTGTACTGGTGTCAAGTTTCGTACTGTACCTCGTACTGTGCTTCTTACTGTACCTCGTACTGTACTTCTTACTGCACTTGAGTTCGTACAGTGGGAGTTGGTTATGAAAATACTATCATGGCTACACCGCTCCGGTCTCTCCAGGTACAGTAGAATGCCTGCTGTATCCGCCGGCTGCATCCAAAATCAGTTTTGTGATTCTATAATACGTATGAGGTTTCTAGTTATGATTATGGTTAGTCCGGATGCATCCGAAATCAGTTATGTGATTCTACCGTACGTATGAGGTTTCTGATTATGATTACGGTTTGCCGGCTGCATCCAAAATCAGTTATGTGATTCTATAATACGTATGAGGTTTCTAATTATGATTACGGTTATCCGGCTGCATCCAAAATCAGTTGTGTGATTCCATAATACGTATGAGGTTTCTGATTATGATTAAGGTTTGCCCGCTGCATCCAAAATCAGCTATGTGATTCTATAACACGTATGAGGTTTCTGATTATGATTACGGTTTGCCGGCTGCATCCAAAATCAGTTGTGTGATTCCATAATACGTATGACGGGTTGAGTCCGTTATTTTGGCACAAAAGAATTCGATTCGGATGAGTTTACAAAATAAGGTGCTGTATTGATGTGTGCATTGGCCAAAGTGTCTACACGAATTTGACAACTTTGGAAGCAGTTCTAAAAATGCCCCAATTGAACGTTATTACTGGGCCAATATGTTTCAATCTGTCCAAATGGTTCAGTTTCTATGTTTTTGTTAATGGACGCAGTGAGTTAGAGAGTAGTTGCAGGTTGTACTTAAGGTCAGAATTTTAGAGTACCGAGTAAATTCTGGGTAGCCAAGCCCGCAGCTTCATCCTCTCTCCCACCAGCCTTCCCCATCGCAACTCATCTTCAGGTTATGGGCCCAGTTCAACGCTATCTCTCTCTTTGATTCCCGTAAGTCGCCCTGTGTCGTTGTCCTGTTTCGCTTTGTTTGTCTCAGCCTGTTGAATATGTCTCACGTTCCTGGTAAGTTATTTGAATAATTCCATTTCTTTGCACATCGAAGTGATTCTCTTTGCACCTTTTGGTTGGTCTAAAGACTTGTAATTCCATAAAGCTGTTACTGACGATCACTTCCACTATCTGTGCCTGCTTCTGCGGGGTTGTGCTAGACTCGGAATTAGCCCTGGTGCCGCGAGTGCCCAGGGCTCCATCGGTCAGAGGTTTACCGTCAGGGAGGAGGTCAAGTGTGGAGAGGATCGAGGTTATTGAACCGACAACACCACCGCCGCCGACGCTCGCCCTTCCTGCCGCCCAGGAAGGATATAGGATCCCCCGCAGGTCAGTACCTCCACAGAAGCCGATTAGAAAAATTCAACGACTCTCGGCCAAGAAAGCCAAAGCGCTTGCCGATCGAGTCGCGAAGAGGGAGCTGAAGGCGAAGAAGCGAGTTCCGCCGAGGCACAAGAGGTACTGCAAGACCTGCCAGATTAGCTGCAATAGTGCTAAGACATTCTACGATCACGTACATTCTAAGGGTCATAATACTAGAGTAGCCAACAAAAAGGAGACCCCTAGGTGTACTGTTTGTGATAGAGTGTTCGACTCCCACGAAGTTCTGAAACGCCACGAGAACGGAAAGATCACTTGAAAGTATTTTGTCTCAGCAGTAAAAGGGATCCTATACTTTGGTTAAAAGCGAGTGCTCGGCCTTTGCATTTAGCTTAGAGTTTCGTGTGCTGTGTTCTTATAGAGGTGGGCTTGCCATTGCAAGGGACTATCGGTCCCGGTTTGGGATCTTCGAACAGAACACAAGCATCTCTAATCTATTTGCAATGAGTAGCGGAGAAGATCAAGGAGGAGGGTCAATGAAGATAGAGAAGCTGACGGATACGAATTTTTATGTGTGGAAGCAGAAAATACAGCTACTTTTGGCACTGCGAGATGTAGAACAGTACATAACAGATGATACCGTCCCTGCTGATGAAAATTCTTCAACGTACAGGACATGGAAGCAGGGAGATCGAAAAGCCAGAGCAATCATAGGGCTTTCTCTTTCTGATGACCATTTGGACCATGTAAGAGATGCTGTTACTGCCAAGGGTATGTGGGATGCTATTCTAGAGGTGTTTGAGCGACATACGCTGCTGAACAAGTTGGCTGCTCGTAGAGAGTTTTACACTGTCAGTATGCTAGAAAATGAGAAGGTGCTTCCGTATATCGGACGTGTGAGACACCTGGCGGCTCGTTTGAAGTCCATGGGGGTCGTTATCGATGACAAAGAGATGGCTATGGCAGTGCTTAACGGCCTTCCACCGCGTTTTCACAGCCTCATTGTTGCTCTGGACGCTCTTGGATCTGAAGACAACTCCTTTGGGTGGAGTATGTCAAAAGTCGTCTACTTCAAGAGGAACAACGAGCTTCAATGAAGTCGTCCAGGCGACAGATGACTTCAAGTGCCGCCCTTATTGGCAATGTTTTTGAAGGAAGGCGCCAGTCTTCCTTGACGTGCACTAATTGTGGTCACACCGGACACACCGCCTCCCGTTGCTGGGGAAAGGATGTTAATGGAAAGCGACCTTCTCCACCCGAACGATTTCAGCGGAGGCAATTACAGAAGCCAACGGCAATGATCGCTCAAGAAAAGGATGGCTCGGAAGTGAATGAGGTGGAGTATATTTGTCTGGTGAACAAAGCGGATAAGTCTAACGTTAAAATAACCTCTAACACATGGCTTATAGATTCCGGGTGCTCCGCGCACATGACGTTTGACAAAAGCCTCTTTTCAGACTACCGTGAGGTCTCGAACAGCCGCGTTGAGATGGGAACCAAGGCTTGTGCGATTGTGGCTGGAGTCGGGAGCATTCATTTGATGCTATCAGTGAACGGCATTGAAAAATCTTGTAAGCTCAGCAATGTGCTACACGTTCCCAGTTTTGCCTTTTCTCTAATTTCAGTACGCCAGATGGTCGACAATGGACTTGATGTTCAGTTTGTTCGTGACAAGTGTACTGTAAAGAAAAATGACTGTACTGTGGCAACGCGACAAGTAAAGGAGAGCTCTACGTGCTTGATACGTGTGATATGACTCATTCGGCTCACAAAGCCTCCTTGAAGACGTGGCACGAAAGACTTGCTCACGTTCATACTCAAGGAATCTTGTCTATGTCTCGCAAGAACGTGGTAAGTGGACTTCATCTTTCTTCTTCAAATGATACCAAAGATACTGGCTCATCTTCTGACTGTGATTCCGTGAAATGCGATGCTTGTGTGGTAGGAAAAGCAACTCGCGCTGTAATTCCCAAACATCGCTCAGGAGGTAGGGCAAAGCAGCTGCTAGACTTAGTCCATTCGGACGTCTGTGGCCCACTCCAAACACAGTCATTAGGTGGTGCGAGATACTTTGTCACGTTCATCGATGATTACTCCAACTGGAGCGTTGTCTATCCGATGAAAAGTAAAGATGAAACTTTCGAGTTCTATAAGAAGTTTGCCAATTATGCCCTTACGCATACCGGTCAGCGAGTGAAAGTGTTTCGTTCAGATCGTGGAGGGGAGTATCTTTCCTCGCAGTTCCAATCCTTCTTATCGTCACAAGGAACGGTTCATCAAACGACCGCCGCTTACACGCCTGAACAAAATGGCGTCGCAGAACGGTTCAACCGTACATTGATAGATCTGGTTCGGTCTATGCTGTCCCACATGCAGGTTCCAAAGTCATTTTGGGCTGAAGCCCTAGACAATGCCGTGTATGTGCGGAATCGTGTAACAACCAGAGCCTTGGGAAGTTCCATTACGCCTCATCACTTGTGGATGAAGGATAAACCAGATGTGTCTCACTTGAGGGTATTTGGCTGCCAATGCTGGTACAAACTGCATGCCCATGAGGTGCAGAAACTTGATGAACGTGCAGTGAAAGGAATGTTTCTTGGATACCCAGCCGGAACGAAGGCCTATAAGGTATGGGATGACGAACTGAATCGCGTAGTTATTTCACGAAATGTGCAGTTTGATGAGTCCAGGCGAGGGCCTTGTTCGGTTGACGACAATATATCGCATCAAAATGACGAAAATTTTGAGCCAGAGGATGTGAGCGTTGCTGACGAAACTGACCCCGATACTTTAATGGCAAATATCGGTGAAAATGGCAACTCTGAGTCATTGGGAGGTCAAAATGAGCCCGTTCTAAATCCAAATATGAACCCAGAGCCCCCGGATGCGAGCTTGGAACCAGAGCATACAAGTGGTGCAGACGGAGATGGACCTAGCAATGTACCACTTCGCAGATCAGGTCGATCACGTCGCCCACCAAGACAATGGTGGAAGGGCCTCTTAGGAACTAATTTACTCAGCACGTCTAATGAGGATGTTCCGGTACCAGACTCGTTCAAGGAAGCGATGAGTGGGACGCACCAGATTTCTGGCAGAAAGCAGTTGACAAAGAGTTAAAATCCCAACGCAAAAACCAGACTTGGACGCTGGTTCCGCGCTCACAAGCCTCTAACATCCTCTCATCGCGCTGGGTTTTCACCGTTAAAGATATTCCAGATGATCAGGGCCACCTTATTCAGCAAGGAAAGGGTCGCCTAGTCGCAAGAGGTTTCCAGCAGATTGAAGGAGTTGATTACTCAGAGACTTTCGCCCCGGTAATCAAATTCACGACAATTCGATTGCTACTAGCTATTGTTGCCCATTTTGACTTAGAGCTCCACCAAATGGACGTGGTTACCGCGTTTCTAAATGGAGAATTAGAGGAGGATATTTACATGGAACAACCGGAAGGATGCGTCGACCCTTCCAAACCAAACCATGTTTGCAAACTCCTCAAGGCTATTTATGGCCTTAAACAAGCGAGTCGTCAATGGCACAAAAAGATTGACGACTTCTTGATTAATGGGCTTGGGTTTAAGACGACGAGAAGTGACGCGTGCTTGTACACAAACATATCAATGACAGCATAATGCTCATTGCCCTTTATGTGGATGACTTGCTGCTCGCCGGTAGTGATATAACCGCCGTGGCCTGGATGAAAGCGGAATTAAATAAAAGTTTGAGATGAAAGACCTGGGAGAGGCGAAAAAGTGCATAGGGCTTGAAATTAGTAGGAAAAGGTCGTCCAAGCTAGTCTGTATATCGCAGAAGGCGTATGCCGAATCCGTACTGAAACGTTTTGGAATGTTCAGTTGTAATTCCGTGACTACACCAATGGAACAGGGATTCCACCCCGAGTCTTCGACAAGCCCGTACTGCGATGTCCCGTATCGACAGATCATCGGCTGTCTGATGTTCCTGATGGTTGGTTCTCGTCCAGATTTAGCCTACGCCGTTGGAAAACTGTCTCAACACTGTGAGAAGCCTCGCGAGGACCACTGGCAGGCCGCGAAAAGGGTTTTGAGGTTCATCAAAGGAACACTCTCAACTGGTGTAGTCCTAAACGGAAATCTCTCAGTGGAGTACCTCGAAGGCTTTAGTGATGCGGACTGGGGTGGCTGCTTGAACTCAAGAAAGTCCACCAGCGGCTATGTATTCAAGCTTTGTGGTGGAGCCGTCAGCTGGTCGTCGAGGAGGCAAACGGTTGTTGCAAAGTCTACCTGCGAAGCAGAGTACATCGCGCTTTGTGATGCCTGCAAAGAAGCCGCCTGGCTAAGATGCCTTCTGGCAGATGCATTGGGAAAATCAGAAGATGGTACTGTTACAATCGGTTGTGATAATACAGGAACTATATCCTTTGCAGGCAACGAGGGGGTCAACCGGCGTAACAAGCATATCGATATCTCATACCACTTTGTCAGAGATGCTATCCATCGCAATATCGTTTCCCTCTTCCGTGTACCGTCTTCCGAAATGCCAGCAGATATACTAACGAAGCCTCTTGGACGACTTTCGTTCAATAAATGTGTGAGGTTTCTGGGACTTGGCGATCTGCGCGATGCTTAGGGCATGTGATCGAGGGGGGTGTTGGTGATTTTGTGAGACGATCACACGCCCATCGCCTTGACTAGACGTCTCGCACGGAGGTTGGGAAGCTGTATATCTGTACACGTGGACACATGTGGTTCTGAAGGATAATATATGCCAAATTTACCCGAAAAACAAAGTTGCCGGGGACGAAAAGCCATTTTCGAGGGGTCGACGATAAATGCAAATTTTGCATAATTGTTGACAAGTGGAACTTGGCCCATAATGCCTAGGCTAAGAATTGCCTGCTTTAATCCTATTGGCTGATAGGTCAAATGCTGCAATTCTATTGGCTGGTGATGTACACGTGTAATGGCTGTAGAGGTGTAAGGGTTGACTTTGAGCTATTTTAGAGGGCAGAATGGTGTTTTGGGGTCATTTTACATAGGGTAGGGCACTGTAAGTGGGTGAGGAGTATACTGTATAAGAGGTATGTCGAGGTAAGGTATGTACACGTGTACGTGGTGGCAGTTGTGTATGTGATGTACACGTGGTACAGCAAAGAGTAGAAACCTTTGGTGCAGTGGTGTACACATACTGTACTGGTGTCAAGTTTCGTACTGTACCTCGTACTGTGCTTCTTACTGTACCTCGTACTGTACTTCTTACTGCACTTGAGTTCGTACAGTGGGAGTTGGTTATGAAAATACTATCATGGCTACACCGCTCCGGTCTCTCCAGGTACAGTAGAATGCCTGCTGTATCCGCCGGCTGCATCCAAAATCAGTTTTGTGATTCTATAATACGTATGAGGTTTCTAGTTATGATTATGGTTAGTCCGGCTGCATCCGAAATCAGTTATGTGATTCTACCATACGTATGAGGTTTCTGATTATGATTACGGTTTGCCGGCTGCATCCAAAATCAGTTATATGATTCTATAATACGTATGAGGTTTCTAATTATGATTACGAGTTATCCGGCTGCATCCAAAATCAGTTGTGTGATTCCATAATACGTATGAGGTTTCTGATTATGATTAAGGTTTGCCCGCTGCATCCAAAATCAGCTATGTGATTCTATAACACGTATGAGTTTCTGATTATGATTACGGTTTGCCGGCTGCATCCAAAAATCAGTTGTGTGATTCCATAATACGTATGACGGGTTGAGTCCGTTATTTTGGCACAAAAGAATTCGATTCGGATGAGTTTACAAAATAAGGTGCTGTATTGATGTGTGCATTGGAACAAAGTGTCTACACGAATTTGACAACTTTGGAAGCAGTTCTAAAAATGCCCCAATTGAACGTTATTACTGGGCCAATATGTTTCAAACTGTCCAAATAGTTCAGTTTCTATGTTTTTGTTAATGGACGCAGTGAGTTAGAGAGTAGTTGCAGGTTGTACTTAAGGTCAGAATTTTAGAGTACCGAGTAAATTCTGGGTAGCCAAGCCCGCAGCTTCATCCTCTCTCCCACCAGCTTTCCCCATCGCAACTCATCTTCATCGGAAGTTTCCTTGCTTACATCTCTGAAGACATGGCACGAGCGACTGGCTCACATTAATACCGCTGAGATGAAGTCGATGGTCAGTCATGGAGCTGTCACAGGTGTTAAATACGTCAACTCTGGGACCCCTGACTCTTGTGTGGGATGCATTCTTGGAAAATGACACCGTGCACCAATCCCAAAGTCAAGAAAAGGACGGTCTACGAAACCCCTCCAACTGGTTCACTCAGATGTTTTAGGGCCTGTGGAGATTCCATCTCTCGGTGAGGCGCGGTACTTAGTGTCTTTCATTGATGACTATTCCAAATGGACAGTCGCCTATCCTATCACTCACAAATCTAAGGTTTTAGAGTGCTTCAAGAAGTACAAGGCCTTCGCAGAAAACACACCAGCCAGTCTCTAGAAGCTCTTCACGTCCTCGAGTTCCATGACACCAAAATCGCGTTCGAGAACGATCAGCTTCTGGTAAAGGCTTTACGGTCGGACAACGGAGGCGAATATCTATCTACAGCATTCAAGAACTTCCTGGAGGCACAAGGTATTCAACATCAGCTTACAGTGGCTCATACTCCTCAGCAAAATGGAACAGCTGAAAGAATGAACCGAGCCCTTCTCAATCTGGTCCGATCAATGCTGCATCACAAGTCCCTTCCAAAGCACTTCTGGGCTGAAGCGCTTTCTACCGCTGTGTATGTACTAAATCGGGTTACATCCAGTTCCCTGCCTGACAATACTACTCCTTATGAACTTTGGAATGGAACACCACCAGATATCTCCCATCTTCGAGTGCTCGGTGCGCAATGTTGGTACGTTATTCCTAAGAAGGATCTCAAAAAGCTGGATCCCAGGTCTCGTGAGGCACTAATGATGGGGTACTAAACCCAAAGTAAAGGATACAAGCTGTGGGACATTGCAGCTGAGAAAATGGTTGTTTCCAGGGACGTCACATTTGACGAATCTTCGAATTCTCCGCAAGATCAACACTGTTCAAGCTTTCTCGACGACCAAATGGAAGGGAACACAAACCCCATCTGCAGCAATCGTACTTCCAAGGATCTGCAGATTGACTCTCCTTCTGGTAGCGAACAAGATGAGGGATCACTTGCCACTAATGAGGATACGAACCCAGTCCAATCCAGCCCGGGTACTCCTAGTATTGCTCCTCGTCGTTCATCCCGGATTGCGGAGAAGCCTGGCAGATGGTGGCTCTCCAGTTCTTCTGAAGATGTATCGCTCATTGCGGAAACAGCTCTCGTCTCTATTAAAATTCCAGCATCATACGAGGAAGCTACTTCTTCAGAGAACGTCGACTTTTGGATGCCTGGAATCAAAAAGGAAGAAGACTCTATACGAGAAAATGGAACGTTCGAGCTTGTACCGCGAAAGCCAGGGATGCACGTCATTCCTTGCCGATACGTCTTCCGTGTGAAACCAGACGTTGGTCCCAAAGTCCGCATAGTCGCCAAAGGATTTCGACAAGTTCCAGGTCTCGAGTATAATGAAACCTATGCTCCTGTAGTTTCTCTCTCTGCCCTACGATTGTTTCTCTGCACCACCAACTTCTTTGACCTTGAATGCGACCAGATGGATGTTGTGACCGCGTTTCTTAATGGGGAGTTGGAAGAGGAAATATTCATGGAAGTTCCATCCGGATTTCACGACCCAGCCAGGCCGAATCTCGTATGCCGCCTTCAAAAGGCCCTGTATGGGCTTAAACAGGCTCCACATCAGTGGTATGCCAAGATTCATGAGCTATTAACCGCAGAGCTTCACTATATGAGTAATCCTCATGAGCGCTGCCTTTATGTCTCTCGACAGGGCTCTTCGATCTCCATAATTATTCTGTACGTGGATGACCTTCTTATTCCTGGAAACGATCGAGTAACTCTGGAAAACATCAAGACTGAGTTGGAGAGTCGATTCAAGATGAAGGATCTGGGGCCTGTCAAAGAGTTTCTTGGAATCCAAGTTACTCGCAACCGATCAACAAGGACGTTACATCTCTCTCAGAAATCTTACACTGAGAAAATACTTGAAAGATTCAACATGGCCACTGCGAAGCCTGTTGATACCCCTATGGTTCTTTCAAACGGGGTCTCGGACAACAACTCAGAAGCTGATCTTTCCCCATCGATACCGTATCGCTCCGCAATCGGAAGTCTCATGTATTTAATGGTATGTACTCGCCCGGACATTGGTTTTGCTGTCGGTAAACTTTCACAACACTGCGAGAAGCCTCTGGAAAGCCATTGGAAAGCCGTAAAGCGAGTTTATCGTTATCTCAAGGGAACTAGCGACCTCGGAATCTGTTACAGTCCCTCTTCTGCTTCAACTATCATCGGTTACAGCGATTCTGATTGGGCCGGCTGTCGCACAACTCGCAAATCGACGGAAAGCTTTGTTTTCATGATGTCCAGAGGTCCTATTTCGTGGCGCTCGAAGAGGCAAGGATGTGTTGCGCTGTCTTCGTGTGAAGCAGAGTACATTTCCATTTGCACTGCGTCCAAGGAGGCAATATGGTTGTCTAACGTCTTGTCTGAAATACTGGGCTCAAATCATCCAACTCCGATTTCAATCTTGGTTGATAACTCAGGATCTATCAGCTCTGCCAAAAACCAGTCCATTAACGAGCGCAACAAACATATTGATATTCGATACCACTTTGTTCATGAGGCCGTGGCAGCAAATCAGGTCCATTTGTCACATTGCCGAACCGAAGACCAAATCTCTGACATTCTGACAAAACCTTTGCTTCGAGTGAAATTTGAAAGATTTCGAAATGAGTTGGGCATTGTTTGTTCACATCAAAGTAATGTTTGCTTGTTTTAGGTCGAGGGGGCGTTATCATGGTCAATTCTAGTTTGAGGGGCGTGTTGGTACAATTACAGCTTACTGACAATGTATGCGGGGACAGCTACTGTACTTTACTGTACTTTACTGTTCAACCTAGATCTTGACCGTTACGTTTATGCACTGTACTCTGCTGTGAGCTTGAGCTGATCTTTTTTAGATCAGCTCAGATAGGTTTACGGTTATTCTTCCACCGTCGTCTACATGGCTTCTGGAAACTTCCACAGGTCGTGCCGAAGCATCAAGCGACTAGCCCTGAAGTCTGTATAAGCCATGGTCTCAGCCCACTCTTGGTCGAAGTAAAGTCTCTCACCACTTTCCCTTCTCTCAACTCTTCTCCTTGGTCGCTCACTTTCTCTCTCTCTCTCCTCTTGCTCTCTCTCTCTCTCCACTCGCTCTCTCTCTCTCTCCACTCGCTCTCTCTCCCTCTTCTCACTCTCTCTCTCGTCCGCTCGCGCTCTCTCCCTTCTCCTTGTCCATCAGGGCGCGCATGGTCTTACCATATCGGTTGAGAGTAACTTTATGGCATCAGTAAAATGGGTGTCCGCTGCAGGATCCGACGATTTGTGAGTAACTTTATGGCATCAGTAAAACGGGTGTCCGCTGCAGGATCCGACTATATTGCTAGCTAGGTGCTAACCGAGTGGTCCACGTCGGCCACGTGCAGCGACATGCGCGACATAATAGATTGTGCACTCGACGACCAGATTGTGCTACTAATGCGCCTAAAAATCCGAGTACGGATAACTCCTGTTGACGTGTGGAATTTTTCGGCAATGCGAGGCAACAGTCCCTCTATGAAGCGGACTGTGTCGGGGGACGGGGAACCCAAGGAAGCAAAGGCCAGCGGTTGAAAATCGAAATCGGGGGCCTGGGTAGGGTTATTGGAGGGCGGGGGTAGTCGACGCGACAATTTTCTCTCCAGGTCCGTCACTTTGTTGCGGTGTGCAACTGCAGCAGCACCTCCCATTTCCCTTGTAGCTCTTGTTCTGACATCGTCCTTGAATGGAGAGACTACGGTAACATCGCAGGCGATCGGGCGGGCCACAGTGCCGTCAGGGGCTGCTGGTGGGTGAACGAGAATGTCAGCAGGTCGCAGGTCAGTGCCGGGCACAAGGAGTGGGACCTCGAGCTGGCAATCCAGGCCAGCGGCACGGGCAATACGGCCAGCGATGACGTTGCGAAGTGAGTTTTGCCGGTGTTTGCGACCGAACCCAGACGGGCACAAGTCCACAGCGTGGTCTCCTAATCTGTCCATTGGGCGTTTACAATGCTCCAGTTCCGAGGGAGCGAGTCATCATAAACGGGCAGTCCCAAGTAGCGGCGAAGCATTATTTTCCAGTGTACGCGGATATCTCCGTGTCAGCCGAGGGATGTGCGTGAAGAAAGGCAGCACCGGGGCCTTTGCGGAGCGCTAGACCGCGTATGCGTTGCCGTACTTCTGCATTCGTGTGTCGGTCCGGGTTCGGAGATCTAGCCCAATGGTCGTCGCGCCAGTGAACCTTGGCCAGCGCCTTCTGCTGCACACGTTTTAGGTAGGTTTGGACGTGTGTGTGTGCAGCAGCGAGAGGGAGCGGGTCAAAGGAACCCAGGTCGACGGGGTAGGCCATTCCAGGGATGTGCAGGAGGAAGTCTCGAATGTGACGGGCGGCTTGACCGAGAAGGAAAGCCTTGTCACGGCGGTAGCGGGCGCCGGTGAGCGCGGTGGAGCGGGGCCCGATATGGGCTGCGGACCGCAGTCGTGCCGGTGCTGCATCCATAATACTCGAGGCAGCGGCGCCATCTAGGAACGGTGAGATGAGGGTGAACCCAAGACTGCCCTGATGGATGGGCAAGGTAGCCTGTGACCACGCTTTGTCACTGAGTTGAACGCCATGAAGCTCGATGAAGGACTTTTGTAGTAGAGTGTCAAAAGCCTCGGCAGCAGTAACGGCTTCCCGTGGGTCAGCCAGCTTGAAGGCGTGGTCCACCAGACAGGCCGACGCACAGAGGCGGTGCATGTGAAACCGCGCGCGCGGGTCGTCAACCATGGGCAGGAGTTGGAGAGTTCGGCGGCACCCCTCAATCTTGTCTCGTAGAAAGGCATTCGTGAAATGCCGGTTTCCGAGCGGAGCCCCGAGGAGCTCGAATCCGTCCGGTGAGCATTCAGCGAGGCGAAATTCCTGGAGAAAAGCCTCGCGCTGTGGGCGTAGGACCGTTGGCCAATGAATGCGCGTTTTCCCCGGATTGAGATGTAGGCCGTAGGTGGGTCCCTCGTCGCGGAGAATGCGAAGAGCTTGTCAGAGGTCGGGGAGGGACCCCATCAATGTACCATCATCGGCGTATCATTGGTTGAGGACGATGCCCGTGTTTTCTGCAATCCGGCGGATGAGGGGCTGGATCGTCAGCGAGAACAGGAGCATGCTGGCAGGGTCGCCTTGCTGTGTGCCTTGAGCACTCGCGATGGTCGTTTTGTCACGATTCGGCACGATCAACGGTGGTTGCGAGCGTGCATAAATCATGTTGATGAACCGGGCGAGACTTGGGGCGCGCGTGGGCAGCTGGTGTAGCATTGACTGGCGATCAACGCGGTTGAAGGCGTTATTCGCGTCAACGAGAACAGTGGCGGTATCCTTGCGATTAGAGAAGCGACGGAGCAGCATGCGCGTGTCGTGTACGATGGCGTCCATCCCAGCCCTGATGCCGTTAGCCAATTGGAAGGGGGCCAGAAATTGACGAGAATCATCAATGGCGGGTGGGAGGAGTGTCTCGTTACCACTCTGCGGAGGATCGTTCCTACGGCGATGGGCCGAATCTTGTTGGGTTTGGGCCGCAGAGGTAGCAGGGTTGCTGCAGCCAGGAGCGGCAGGACTGAGGTTGGCAGGTCACCTCTCGCGATCCGAGAAACGAGTTGCGTAAGCACCCCCTTGCCCGTAATACCGGCTTCCGGGCTTACTGGCGTCTGCACGAGCAGATGGAACCAGCGCGCCGGCATACGATCAGGGCCGGCCGCCGTATCCCGGGAAAGGCGACGGACGGCGTTCTCAACGGCTTCTCTTGTAACAACAGGCGGCGGTGGGAGGGAGTCTGTTGGAATGGGTGTGATCGGGCGCGGGGGCGCGGGGTGTAAGGTGCGGAGTGCTTCGATGGTTGCAGGGTCGTTCACATCTGCTAGCGGGGCATTGTGAAGCGACCTCATTGCCTTGCCGTAGCGGGCATCAGCACATAGAACTTGCGCTCGCCGCGCCCTGCGTGCGGGGCTGGACGCGGGCCTTGGGCGTGTTGGTGATTTTGTGAGACGATCACACGCCCATCGCCTTGACTAGACGTCTCGCACGGAGGTTGGGAAGCTGTATATCTGTACACGTGGACACATGTGGTTCTGAAGGATAATATATGTCAAATTTACCCGAAAAACAAAGTTGCCGGGGACGAAAAGCCATTTTCGAGGGGTCGACGATAAATGCAAATTTTGCATAATTGTTGACAAGTGGAACTTGGCCCATAATGCCTAGGCTAAGAATTGCCTGCTTTAATCCTATTGGCTGATAGGTCAAATGCTGCAATTCTATTGGCTGGTGATGTACACGTGTAATGGCTGTAGAGGTGTAAGGGTTGACTTTGAGCTATTTTAGAGGGCTGAATGGTGTTTATGGGGTCATTTTACATAGGGTAGGGCACTGTAAGTGGGTGAGGAGTATACTGTATAAGAGGTTTGTCGAGGTAAGGTATGTACACGTGTACGTGGTGGCAGTTGTGTATGTGATGTACACGTGGTACAGCAAAGAGTAGAAACCTTTGGTGCAGTGGTGTACACATACTGTACTGGTGTCAAGTTTCGTACTGTACCTCGTACTGTGCTTCTTACTGTACCTCGTACTGTACTTCTTACTGCACTTGAGTTCGTACAGTGGGAGTTGGTTATGAAAATACTATCATGGCTACACCGCTCCGGTCTCTCCAGGTACAGTAAAATGCCTGCTGTATCCGCCGGCTGCATCCAAAATCAGTTTTGTGATTCTATAATACGTATGAGGTTTCTAGTTATGATTATGGTTAGTCCGGCTGCATCCGAAATCAGTTATGTGATTCTACCATACGTATGAGGTTTCTTTTTATGATTACGGGTTATCCGGCTGCATCCAAAATCAGTTGTGTGATTCCATAATACGTATGAGGTTTCTAATTATGATTACGCGTTATCCGGCTGCATCCAAAAATCAGCTATTTGATTCTATAACACGTATGAGGTTTCTGATTATGATTGCGTTTTGCCGGCTGCATCCAAAATCAGTTGTGTGATTCCATAATACGTATGACGGGTTGAGTCCGTTATTTTGGCACAAAAGAATTCGATTCGGATGAGTTTACAAAATAAGGTGCTGTATTGATGTGTGTATTGGGCCAAACTGTCTTACATGAATCTGACAACTTTGGAAGCAGTTCTAAAAATGCCCCAATTGAACGTTATTACTGGGCCAATATGTTTCAATCTGTCCAAATGGTTCAGTTTCTATGTTTTTGTTAATGGACCGAGTGAGTTAGAGAGTAGTTGCAGGTTGTACTTAAGGTCAGAATTTTAGAGTACCGAGTAAATTCTGGGCAGCCAAGCCCGCAGCTTCATCCTCTCTCCCACCAGCCTTCCCCATCGCAACTCATCTTCAGGTTATGGGCCCAGTTCAACGCTATCTCTCTCTTTGATTCCCGTAAGTCGCCCTGTGTCGTTGTCCTGTTTCGCTTTGTTTGTCTCAGCCTGTTGAATATGTCTCACGTTCCTGGTAAGTTATTTGAATAATTCCATTTCTTTGCACATCGAAGTGATTCTCTTTGCACCTTTTGGTTGGTCTAAAGACTTGTAATTCCATAAAGCTGTTACTGACGATCACTTCCACTATCTGTGCCTGCTTCTGCGGGGTTGTGCTAGACTCGGAATTAGCCCTGGTGCCGCGAGTATCCAGGGCTCCATCGGTCAGAGGTTTACCGTCAGGGAGGAGGTCAAGTGTGGAGAGGATCGAGGTTATGAACCGACAACACCACCGCCGCCGACGCTCGCCCTTCCTGCCGCCCAGGAAGGATATAGGATCCCCCGCAGGTCAGTACCTCCACAGAAGCCGATTAGAAAAATTCAACGACTCTCGGCCAAGAAAGCCAAAGCGCTTGCCGATCGAGTCGCGAAGAGGGAGCGGAAGGCGAAGAAGCGAGTTCCGCCGAGGCACAAGAGGTACTGCAAGACCTGCCAGATTAGCTGCAATAGTGCTAAGACATTCTACGATCACTTACATTCTAAGGGTCATAATACTAGAGTAGCCAACAAAAAGGAGACCCCTAGGTGTACTGTTTGTGATAGAGTGTTCGACTCCCACGAAGTTCTGAAACGCCACGAGAACGGGAAAGATCACTTGAAAGTAGTTTTGTCTCAGCAGTAAAAGGGATCCTATACTTTGGTTAAAAGCGAGTGCTCGGCCTTTGCATTTAGCTTAGAGTTTCGTGTGCTGTGTTCTTATAGAGGTAGGCTTGCCATTGCAAGGGACTATCGGTCCCCGGTTTGGGATCTTCGAACAGAACACAAGCACCTCTAATCTATTTGCAATGAGTAGCGGAGAAGATCAAGGAGGAGGGTCAATGAAGATAGAGAAGCTGACGGATACGAATTTTTATGTGTGGAAGCAGAAAATACAGCTACTTTTGGCACTGTGAGATGTAGAACAGTACATAACAGATGATACCGTCCCTGCTGATGAAAATTCTTCAACGTACAGGACATGGAAGCAGGGAGATCGAAAAGCCAGAGCAATCATAGGGCTTCTCTTTCTGATGACCATTTGGACCATGTAAGAGATGCTGTTACTGCCAAGGGTATGTGGGATGCTATTCTAGAGGTGTTTGAGCGACATACGCTGCTGAACAAGTTGGCTGCTCGTAGAGAGTTTTACACTGTCAGTATGCTAGAAAATGAGAAGGTGCTTCCGTATATCGGACGTGTGAGACACCTGGCGGCTCGTTTGAAGTCCATGGGGTCGTTATCGATGACAAAGAGATGGCTATGGCAGTGCTTAACGGCCTTCCACCGCGTTTTCACAGCCTCATTGTTGCTCTGGACGCTCTTGGATCTGAAGACAACTCCTTTGGGGGTGGAGTATGTCAAAAGTCGTCTACTTCAAGAGGAACAACGAGCTTCAATGAAGTCGTCCAGGCGACAGATGACTTCAAGTGCCGCCCTTATTGGCAATGTTTTTGAAGGAAGGCGCCAGTCTTCCTTGACGTGCACTAATTGTGGTCACACCGGACACACCGCCTCCCGTTTCTGGGGAAAGGATGTTAATGGAAAGCGACCTTCTCCACCCGAACGATTTCATCGGAGGCAATTACAGAAGCCAACGGCAATGATCGCTCAAGAAAAGGATGGCTCGGAAGTGAATGAGGTGGAGTATATTTGTCCGGTAAACAAAGCGGATAAGTCTAACGTTAAAATAACCTCTAACACATGGCTTATAGATTCCGGGTGCTCCGCGCACATGACGTTTGACAAAAGCCTCTTTTCAGACTACCGTAAGGTCTCGAACAGCCGCGTTGAGATGGGAACCAAGGCTTGTGCGATTGTGGCTGGAGTCGGGAGCATTCATTTGATGCTATCAGTGAACGGCATTGAAAAATCTTGTAAGCTCAGCAATGTGCTACACGTTCCCAGTTTTGCCTTTTCTCTAATTTCAGTACGCCAGATGGTCGACAATGGACTTGATGTTCAGTTTGTTCGTGACAAGTGTACTGTAAAGAAAAATGACTGTACTGTGGCAACTGCGACAAGTAAAGGAGAGCTCTACGTGCTTGATACGTGTGATATGACTCATTCGGCTCACAAAGCCTCCTTGAAGACGTGGCACGAAAGACTTGCTCACGTTCATACTCAAGGAATCTTGTCTATGTCTCGCAAGAACGTGGTAAGTGGACTTCATCTTTCTTCTTCAAATGATACCAAAGATACTGGCTCATCTTCTGACTGTGATTCCGTCAAATGCGATGCTTGTGTGGTAGGAAAAGCAACTCGCGCTGTAATTCCCAAACATCGCTCAGGAGGTAGAGCAAAGCAGCTGCTATACTTAGTCCATTCGGACGTCTGTGGCCCACTCCAAACACAGTCATTAGGTGGTGCGAGATACTTTGTCACGTTCATCGATGATTACTCCAACTGGAGCGTTGTCTATCCGATGAAAAGTAAAGATGAAACTTTCGAGTTCTATAAGAAGTTTGCCAATTATGCCCTTACGCATACCGGTCAGCGAGTGAAAGTGTTTCGTTCAGATCGTGGAGGGGAGTATCTTTCCTCGCAGTTCCAATCCTTCTTATCCTCACAAGGAACGGTTCATCAAACGACCGCCGCTTACACGCCTGAACAAAATGGCGTCGCAGAACGGTTCAACCGTACATTGATAGATCTGGTTCGGTCTATGCTGTCCCACATGCAGGTTCCAAAGTCATTTTGGGCTGAAGCCCTAGACAATGCCGTGTATGTGCGGAATCGTGTAACAACCAGAGCCTTGGGAAGTTCCATTACGCCTCATCACTTGTGGATGAAGGATAAACCAGATGTGTCTCACTTGAGGGTATTTGGCTGCCAATGCTGGTACAAACTGCATGCCCATGAGGTGCAGAAACTTGATGAACGTGCAGTGAAAGGAATGTTTCTTGGATACCCAGCCGGAACGAAGGCCTATAAGGTATGGGATGACGAACTGAATCGCGTAGTTATTTCACGAAATGTGCAGTTTGATGAGTCCAGGCGAGGGCCTTGTTCGGTTGACGACAATATATCGCATCAAAATGACGAAAATTTTGAGCCAGAGGATGTGAGCGTTGCTGACGAAACTGACCCCGATACTTTAATGGCAAATATCGGTGAAAATGGCAACTCTGAGTCATTGGGAGGTCAAAATGAGCCCGTTCTAAATCCAAATATGAACCCAGAGCCCCCGGATGCGAGCTTGGAACCAGAGCATACAAGTGGTGCAGACGGAGATGGACCTAGCAATGTACCACTTCGCAGATCAGGTCGATCACGTCGCCCACCAAGACAATGGTGGAAGGGCCTCTTAGGAACTAATTTACTCAGCACGTCTAATGAGGATGTTCCGGTACCAGACTCGTTCAAGGAAGCGATGAGTGGGACGCACCAGATTTCTGGCAGAAAGCAGTTGACAAAGAGTTAAAATCCCAACGCAAAAACCAGACTTGGACGCTGGTTCCGCGCTCACAAGCCTCTAACATCCTCTCATCGCGCTGGGTTTTCACCGTTAAAGATATTCCAGATGATCAGGGCCACCTTATTCAGCAAGGAAAGGGTCGCCTAGTCGCAAGAGGTTTCCAGCAGATTGAAGGAGTTGATTACTCAGAGACTTTCGCCCCGGTAATCAAATTCACGACAATTCGATTGCTACTAGCTATTGTTGCCCATTTTGACTTAGAGCTCCACCAAATGGACGTGGTTACCGCGTTTCTAAATGGAGAATTAGAGGAGGATATTTACATGGAACAACCGGAAGGATGCGTCGACCCTTCCAAACCAAACCATGTTTGCAAACTCCTCAAGGCTATTTATGGCCTTAAACAAGCGAGTCGTCAATGGCACAAAAAGATTGACGACTTCTTGATTAATGGGCTTGGGTTTAAGACGACGAGAAGTGACGCGTGCTTGTACACAAACATATCGAATGACAGCATAATGCTCATTGCCCTTTATGTGGATGACTTGCTGCTCGCCGGTAGTGATATAACCGCCGTGGCCTGGATGAAAGCGGAATTAAATAAAATTTGAGATGAAAGACCTGGGAGAGGCGAAAAAGTGCATAGGGCTTGAAATTAGTAGGAAAAGGTCGTCCAAGCTAGTCTGTATATCGCAGAAGGCGTATGCCGAATCCGTACTGAAACGTTTTGGAATGTTCAGTTGTAATTCCGTGACTACACCAATGGAACAGGGATTCCACCCCGAGTCTTCGACAAGCCCGTACTGCGATGTCCCGTATCGACAGATCATCGGCTGTCTGATGTTCCTGATGGTTGGTTCTCGTCCAGATTTAGCCTACGCCGTTGGAAAACTGTCTCAACACTGTGAGAAGCCTCGCGAGGACCACTGGCAGGCCGCGAAAAGGGTTTTGAGGTTCATCAAAGGAACACTCTCAACTGGTGTAGTCCTAAACGGAAATCTCTCAGTGGAGTACCTCGAAGGCTTTAGTGATGCGGACTGGGGTGGCTGCTTGAACTCAAGAAAGTCCACCAGCGGCTATGTATTCAAGCTTTGTGGTGGAGCCGTCAGCTGGTCGTCGAGGAGGCAAACGGTTGTTGCAAAGTCTACCTGCGAAGCAGAGTACATCGCGCTTTG
Organism: Kappaphycus alvarezii; assembly: GCA_002205965.3. Taxonomy (NCBI): domain Eukaryota; phylum Rhodophyta; class Florideophyceae; order Gigartinales; family Solieriaceae; genus Kappaphycus; species Kappaphycus alvarezii. The sequence goes on along the minus strand of NADL03000611.1, from coordinate 1,516,862 downwards.
TGATGCCTGCAAAGAAGCCGCCTGGCTAAGATGCCTTCTGGCAGATGCATTGGGAAAATCAGAAGATGGTACTGTTACAATCGGTTGTGATAATACAGGAACTATATCCTTTGCAGGCAACGAGGGGGTCAACCGGCGTAACAAGCATATCGATATCTCATACCACTTTGTCAGAGATGCTATCCATCGCAATATCGTTTCCCTCTTCCGTGTACCGTCTTCCGAAATGCCAGCAGATATACTAACGAAGCCTCTTGGACGACTTTCGTTCAATAAATGTGTGAGGTTTCTGGGACTTGGCGATCTGCGCGATGCTTAGGGCATGTGATCGAGGGGGGTGTTGGTGATTTTGTGAGACGATCACACGCCCATCGCCTTGACTAGACGTCTCGCACGGAGGTTGGGAAGCTGTATATCTGTACACGTGGACATATGTGGTTCTGAAGGATAATATATGCCAAATTTACCCGAAAAACAAAGTTGCCGGGGACGAAAAGCCATTTTCGAGGGGTCGACGATAAATGCAAATTTTGCATAATTGTTGACAAGTGGAACTTGGCCCATAATGCCTAGGCTAAGAATTGCCTGCTTTAATCCTATTGGCTGATAGGTCAAATGCTGCAATTCTATTGGCTGGTGATGTACACGTGTAATGGCTGTAGAGGTGTAAGGGTTGACTTTGAGCTATTTTAGAGGGCTGAATGGTGTTTATGGGGTCATTTTACATAGGGTAGGGCACTGTAAGTGGGTGAGGAGTATACTGTATAAGAGGTTTGTCGAGGTAAGGTATGTACACGTGTACGTGGTGGCAGTTGTGTATGTGATGTACACGTGGTACAGCAAAGAGTAGAAACCTTTGGTGCAGTGGTGTACACATACTGTACTGGTGTCAAGTTTCGTACTGTACCTCGTACTGTGCTTCTTACTGTACCTCGTACTGTACTTCTTACTGCACTTGAGTTCGTACAGTGGGAGTTGGTTATGAAAATACTATCATGGCTACACCGCTCCGGTCTCTCCAGGTACAGTAAAATGCCTGCTGTATCCGCCGGCTGCATCCAAAATCAGTTTTGTGATTCTATAATACGTATGAGGTTTCTAGTTATGATTATGGTTAGTCCGGCTGCATCCGAAATCAGTTATGTGATTCTACCATACGTATGAGGTTTCTTTTTATGATTACGGTTATCCGGCTGCATCCAAAATCAGTTGTGTGATTCCATAATACGTATGAGGTTTCTAATTATGATTACGCGTTATCCGGCTGCATCCAAAAATCAGCTATTTGATTCTATAACACGTATGAGGTTTCTGATTATGATTGCGTTTGCCGGCTGCATCCAAAATCAGTTGTGTGATTCCATAATACGTATGACGGGTTGAGTCCGTTATTTTGGCACAAAAGAATTCGATTCGGATGAGTTTACAAAATAAGGTGCTGTATTGATGTGTGTATTGGGCCAAACTGTCTTACATGAATTTGACAACTTTGGAAGCAGTTCTAAAAATGCCCCAATTGAACGTTATTACTGGTCCAATATGTTTCAATCTGTCCAAATGGTTCAGTTTCTATGTTTTTGTTAATGGACCGAGTGAGTTAGAGAGTAGTTGCAGGTTGTACTTAAGGTCAGAATTTTAGAGTACCGAGTAAATTCTGGGCAGCCAAGCCCGCAGCTTCATCCTCTCTCCCACCAGCCTTCCCCATCGCAACTCATTTTCAGGGCGGTGTTGTTCCGTCCATTCGGTGCGGGCGTGGTGTGCATTCAAGGCTTCAGACCAGAGGGCTGCCCACTCAGTGCCAGTATGGGCCCGACGGATCCGGGAGCTGAGTGCTGCGTGTTGGCCCTTGGGGTGCTGCCATCCTTGTTCTCCTCGTAGGGAGCGGCGCATGACCGCAGTAGGAAGCATGTGGAGATGAAGAAATGCCCGGTGGGTGGCATCATCGCCTCGAGCGTTGGCCGCTGTGCGGATCAGCTTGATGAACAGTAGGATGAAGGGCTTGAGGCATGGGAAGGGAATGTTTTGGAAGATGTCCGCCTCACGAAATGGGGTGCGGAGGACTTCAAGGGGGGAAGGAAGGTGAGAGTTGGCTTCGGGATGGGGGGAAGGGGATTGAGGGATAGAGGAGTCATTGCGATGTGTTGAGGGGGGAGTGTGAGCGCTTACGCAGATTGGCCCTGCGGGTGGGTCGACACCGCCACGGCCATTTCACATACATCCTCTGGGGTCGGCACTTCCTTCGTGACGCGTGCAGCCGGCGGAGCGTCCGGCATGGCGGAGTCCAAGGTAGTCACGGGAGGGGGGGGATCGGGTCCGCGGGGACAGCCGACGGTTGGTCGGGCCTCGCTCCTGCCGTGTTGCCGGGAGAGTCGGGAAGGGTGGCACCATGAGGGTGTCGACTCCTTTTTCATGTGCCGGCCCGGCGGGTTGAGTCGCTGCCGGGCAGCGACGCTTCGTGGCCGACGGGGAGCCGCCGGGCGAGTTAAGGGTTGCATCCTCGTCCTCGGACGGGGTGCCTTGGGGTCTTATGGCGGGCGACGATGTAGGCGGGGTGGCAGAAGGGCGTTTGGGGGCCTGGGACGGGGGAGGAAGGATGGGGGAAGGAGCGGCTGGGGTGGCGGTCACGAGAGGGGCTTGGGGTGCGGTGGAGGTCGAGGTGTTGACGGTCGGGGTGTTGGGGCTTGGGTCGGGAGCCGTGAGGATGGCTCGGGTGGCGTTTCTTCTTTCGTTGAGGGCGGTCTCGAGGGCCTGGCGAGATGCCACGAGAGCGTCGCGGAGGGCTCGGCGCGTCCCGAGTGGGACCGTGGAGCGCACAGAGGTGCTGGTGATGGCCCGGATTTCTCGGGCAAGCCAGGCAGCGGCGCCGCGTGCCGCATGGGGCGCGAGGCAGTGTAGTGAGGCGGCCGGTGAGGACGTCGTCACCTGGAGGTCCTTGAATGAGAATTTCATTTGGGCTAGAATGCGGTAGAACCGCGGCAGGGTCGGTTCGGGATGTAGACGTAGGTCCACTGCCCGAAATGCGGAAGGAGGACGTGGGACGGCATAGCGAGACCGACGTCAGCCGCCGCAGCAAGGAGGGCCTTTTGCGCTTGGTCATATGAGCGGAACGCACGGCTGGGGTCAACGGATGGGGAAATGCCAATGGAGATGACATTTTTCGGGGGGGTGGGAAGGAGGCCAGTGCGTGGGCACAGATTCTGAATGGGCCCGACGGAAGAGACTAGGCGTCGGGGTTCGGAACGGCGGGGTCGGTGCGGAGGGTAGGGTCGGCCATGATTATCTCCGCTTCTGCCAGGGTAAGCGGCGGGTTGGTGGGGGGTGGAAGAAGGGTGGAGAGGTCCGGTACGTCAGTGGGGGATATCTCCACGAGGGTAGCGGTAGGGACCTGAGGCGGCGCAGCGGCCGCCGCCACAGCCGCGTAAGAAAGAGGGGGCATGAGGGCGTGGTGGATTTTGCTGGAGGATAGACGGAGGAAGAAGAAGTCGAAGGAAATGGAAGTGCGGCGTGGAAGTGTGTTGTGGTCCCCTGAGTGAGGGGGAGTGTTGAAATGGGGTGTGTATTCACTCAGTGCACCACTTGACATGCCAGCGCATATGGCTTAGTGGTCAATGTGTTTTTCCTACATGGTAGCATCGCGGGTTCGAGACCGCGAGTGGTTGCATTGGTGAAAATTTAATTTGTGTGTTTTCGGCATTGCTTACTGTCTTATAGGTGATAGGAATGAGGTGTAAGATGTCTAAGTCCTTACAGCACTCTGTGGTCCCCTGAGTGAGGGGGTGTGTTGAAATGGGGTGTGTATTCACTCAGTGCACCACTTGACATGCCAGCGCATGTGGCTTAGTGGTCGATGTGTTTTTCCTACATGGTAGCATCGCGGGTTCGAGCCCCGCAAATGGTTGCATTGGTGAAAATTTAATTTGTGTGTTTTCGGCATTGCTTACTGTCCTATAGATGATAGGAATGAGGTGTAAGATGTCTGAGTCTTTACAGCATTCTGTGGTCCCCTGAGTGAGGGGGAGTGTTGAAATGGGCTGTGTATTCACTCAGTGCACCAGTTGACATGCCAGCGCATGTGGCTTAGTGGTCAATGTGTTTTTCCTACAGTTGGTGCTCGCGAAAGCAAACGGTTGTCGCAGCTTCGTCATGTGAGGCCGAATAAATTTCGTTAACTGCAGCAAGTAAAGAAGCAATATGGCTGAGACGTGTCGTTCGAGACATCCTTGAAACCTGGACATCGCTGGGCATGAAAGCACTTGGAATTGATCATGCTACTGCAATATACAGCGATAACCAGGGGCTATGGAGCTCGCTCGAAACGAGAGCACCAACAGACTCAACAAGCACATTGATATTGTTGATATATATATGTTGTGGTCCGCTCAGATATACAGGAGCCAGCGCATGTGGCTCAGTGGTTAGCGTTTTTCAACAGGTTATGGGCCCAGTTGACGTTGCCGCTGTGGTCGCGGGTTCGACTCCGCTGGGTTCACTGAGTTGGATATTTGTTATGAGCGTTACTTTAATGCTCTGTGTAAGCCCTGAACCCTCGACAAGCACCTTGTGGTAGTGCCTCTAAGCGAGGATGGGTGTTGATCTATATATGTTGTGGTCCGCTCAGATGCACAAGAGCCAGCGCATGTGGCTCAGTGGTTAACGTTTTTCAACACCAACTTACTCCACTTCCAGCCATGCGAAACACGAAACCACTCGTCGATTTGCGGTCGGACACATCTCCGGCCCAATCCGAGTCACAGTATGCAGACAAGCCCAGATCAGCATTCCCTCGGAACACAAGACCTAAATCTTTGGTCCCAGCGAGATACCTTAACACTCTTTTTACTGCTAACCAATGCTTTTCTCTTGGTTCTTCGCAGAAACGTGCAAGTTTGCCAACCGCATAAGACATATCAGGTCGTGTTCCAACAGACAAATACATGAGAGCTCCAATGGCGCTCCTGTATGGAGCATCTTTCCGAGCATCACTACCCGTATCAACCGACCGATCCACGTTCAACTCGTCAGTGTTTAGATTCATAGGAGTTGGAACAGGTCTACAATTCTGCATTCCAAATCGCTCTAAAACGCTGTCTACAAACCGTGGATGGGATAAACACAAGGATCGTTCGGATCTCCGGCGAGAAATTTCAAGCCCAACAACCATTCTCGCTTCGCCCAAATCTTTCATTTCAAAACGGCGGTTCAGCTCCCCCTTCATCCATGCAATCGCCTCCATGTTGTTACCTACAAGCAGGAAGTCATCAACATACAGGAGGAAAATCATGATTGAGTCGGAGGTCGGGTCAAATTTTACATAAACACAGGGATCATTAGTGCTACTTTTGAATTTGAGCCCATCAACAAGAAAATCATCGATTTTCTGGTGCCACCGTCTATGTGCCTGTTTCAAACCATACAAGGCCTTCAGAAATTTGCAGACATGATTTGGTTTCGAGGCGTCCTTAAATCCATCAGGCTGTTCCATGTACACGTCCTCCTCCACATCACCGTTCAGAAATGCCGTCTTAACGTCCATTTGATGCAGCTTCAGGTCCTGATGTGCGACAAGTGCCAAAAGCACCCGAATTGACGTGAGCTTCACGACAGGGGCGTACGTCTCATTATAATCTACCCCTTTCACCTGTTGGAAACCACGAGCGACAAGACGCGCCTTCGATTTTCGGGAAAAGCCTCCGTTGGAGTACTGGGCATCTTATATTGCAAACACCCATTTTGGAGTCAGAATGTTTGAGGCCTCCAAACGTGGGACTAACTTCCATGTTTTGTTCCGGAGGATCGAGTCTCGCTCGGACTCGATGGCGGACTTCTAAAAGTCTGCGTCCGGTCCTGTCGCCGCGTGTCGGTACGAGATGTTGACAACATTTGTAACGAGAGCCGTGTCATTAGGTTTCAAGGATATGTTTGATCTCCACCAAGCATTTGGGGCTCTTCGAATCTTTTCAGATCTCCGAGGAGCTACAGACACCTCAGGGGGTTCAGGGATTTCGTTATCTGTACCTACGTTTTCGGCGACCGTTGGGTCGTTTCCAACATTAGCCTGGTCATTCCCTTGTCCCTGAATATCTTGTCTTGAAGATGCAGTTATTTCGACTGTGTCCGGTGTAGGAAGCCGGACTAGAGCATCCTGTTCAACGCCGAGACTTACAAGATCCTCATTGGAGCTAATTGCGAGATACTCATCTGATTCTTTCTCATTTATTTCAGACTGGCAGGTTTCGCTCTCACTGAATCTGACATCTCTGGAAATAACTACCTTGTGTAATTCAGGATCCCACAGTTTGTAAGCTTTGCTGGCTTCCGCATATCCAAGCATAATTGCTTCCCGTACTCGGTTGTCAAGCTTACTCAATTGACTTGCCGGGACGGTGTACCGACATTTGCTTCCGAACGTACGAAGGTGCGACAAATTGGGCTATATATATTCCCCCTCGATCTGAACGAAGAATGCCAATGCGAAGCCCAGTATGTGCCCAGTATGGGCTTCGCTACGAGCTTGGGACAGTTCATATTTATCAAAGACCTCTGACTTTCGCTGCATCATGTAGACAGTAACCCAGGAAGAGTGTGTTGGTACAATTACAGCTTACTGACAATGTATACGGTGACAGCTACTGTACTTTACTGTACTTTACTGTTCAACCTAGATCTTGACCGTTACGTTTATGCACTGTACTGTGCTGTGAGCTTGAGCTGATCTTTTTCAGATCAGCTCAGAAAGGTTTAGGGTTATTCTTTCACCGTCGTCTACATGGCTTCTGGAAACTTCCACAGGTCGTGCCGAAGCATCAAGCGACTCGCCGCGAAGTCTATATAAGCCATGGTCTCAGCCCACTCTTGGTCGAAGTAAATTCTCTTACCACTTTCCCTTCTCTCAACTCTTCTCCTTGGTCGCTCACTTCCTTTTTCCTCTTGCTCTTTCTCTCTCTCCACTCGCTCTCTCTCTCTCTCCCTCTTCTCGCTCTCTCTCTCGTCCGCTCGCGCTCTCTCCCTTCTCCTTGTCCATCAGAGTGATCGTCCGTGAAGGTCACAAAGTATCGTGACCCTCCAACAGAAGAAACCTCCATAGGTCCACACACGTCACTGTGAACAAGGTCTAGCATCGCTTCAGCTCTACCAGTCGTGCGTTCCTTCGGAACTGCAGAACGATGAGCCTTTCCATGAACGCATGAGGAGCATATTTCGGGTGTATTCGAGCCACTGATCTGCACGCCGTCCACAAAATTGTTCCTTACCATAGATGCAATGCCCTGCTTGCTTACATGAGCCATTCTCTCGTGCCATGTCGAGAGTGTGGTGACTTTCGCAGAGTACAAGGTATCATTGGGTATCTTCTGGACTATGTCGATAGCATAAAGAAGGCTATTGCACAGCATTTTTCCAGTTGCTACAACTCTCCCATTCTTAGTCATCTGCAAAGCTTTGTTCTCAAATACAGTTTTGATCCTTCTCTGTCCGCTTTGCCTACAGAGATGAGAGAATATTCGAACCTAGGAACGAGGACAACATCTCGCAGAATACACCGCTTTCGAGAGCCATCCACTAGTAATGTGAGCTCCACGTCACCTCGCCCAGCAATCTTAGCCCGGGCTTTAGTTCCCATTTCGACTGAGGCTGTAGAAAATTCGATATAATTCGTGAAAACACTCCTATCGTAAGTCATATGGGAAGTACATGCGGAATCTGCGTACCAAGAGGAAGTTCCGGCCGAAATCCCGGCCTGTTTAATTCGTGACATGAGGCAAACAGTTTCATCATCAACGATGGCCCCACTATCAGCTGAAGAATGAGATTTAGTCGAATCAAATACATTTGCACCTACGAACGCCTGCTGATCTCCTCTTGGGCGATTTTTCTCGTTTCGATGATTATTAGATGCTCTGCCACTACGAAAACCGGATGCACGATAGCCCCTTGGAGCTTCCGGGCGCCTACCGTTCACATCTTTGCCCCAGCATCTGTCCGCGGTGTGACCAGAATGTTGAAAAAGGGATAGAATGCATGCGATCCCATGGTTTTTAGTTGCCACCTGGACACGTGTACACTTGTAGCATGAAAAAGTGAGTTGCACCCTTCTTCTGTGTGTACACCTACTACACGTGTAAAATGGGCCAAATCGAAAGTTGCCTGGGACGAAAGCCCATTTTCGGGCAACTCAAAATCACGGCGCATTTTGCCATTTTTCAAACCACTTGGTAATCTGCCCTCTGATTGGCTGCTAAATACGCCTCCATACCACTCACATCGCTCCAAGTGGTGATATCTGAGCTGATCATTGTGGAGCATTCTGACACTTGGCATGTTATGGCTGGTTGATGGTTTGTCTCTATTCTAGGCTCAAAGTACTGTACCCAATGTGTCATACGTGTACTGTCTCCTATGTGGCATACGTGTACTGTCTCCCTCTGTCGTACGTGTACAGTATTATAGGTGTCGTACGTGTACAAGTAAACAGTGCTTTCTATATTTATCCTATAGTTGCCTGGACTGGCTGCATACAGTTTACACTAGACCCATTATACTGGCTGCATACAAATCACTCTTGCACAAGTATGCAGCCAAAGTATGTTGATGCAGCCACGTTGCTTTTACAGTATTGCACGTATGGCACGTAAGGCTTAATTCACGTTGAACGGCCTGCATGAGATTTACGTACTGTTACATAACAACGTGAGACAAGCCCGCCAAAAATTGTTTTCTACTTTTATGATATTTTAAGTTCCCGCCTTAAGATCCCGCCTTTGGGTTCTGTTACAGGCCGAGAGATTACAGTTGCGTTGGCGGGTCACGTAAGGCATAATTCACGGGTTGACTGTTTTAGTGTACGTTTACGTAACAGAACATGCATGGCTAGCATGCACGCAATGTTACTTACGTTTTGAATATCGGTAATTATGAATTTCCCGCGCATGCAAATCAGGGATTCTGAGGCATCTCGGCTTGGGTAGGCTATAGGATCAACAAAGATAGTACTGCAAATGTAGATTTTGCTACTTTCCTTTGCTTTCACAAAGCCGAAGTGAGTACCGGCAAACAGTATATAGTTGTAGTCTAATAGCTCATCCAAGTAAAGAAGAGGCACGGACTTGCCTTTGATTTCAACACCAACCTCACCCTTGCCGTTCTATCTCCTTTCTGTTTCTTTTATCCATCTACCTCTTCTCTACTTCCCTTTTCATTCTCTCTCCTCATCCCTCATCATCCCCTGTTCCTTTCATCAGGTTATGGGCCCAGTCCACGCTACCACTCTTTCCGCTTGATCCGTCCCTCAACCGTTGACGTTGACGTTGAGGTAATTGCTTTCTCTGTGTTGTTGGTGCTGTTGGTGTTGTGATTTGTTGCTTTGTGGTGATTGTTGTTGGGTTCTTGTCTTTGTTAGGACCCAGTTGGTGATTGTCAAGCACTCTGTGTGTGGATCCTGAGTGTTTTGTGGTTCTCATTGTGTGTTGTTGGAAGCTTTTGTTGATACGAACCAACTTTAAGATTGTCAAGCACTCTGTGTGTGGATCCTGAGTGTTTTTGTGGTTACCATTGTGTGTTGAATCAGAGCAATCGTTGTTTGTGGTCTACTACTGTTGAGAACAATTTTGTGTTGTCAAGCACTCTGTGTGAGGATCCCGAGTGCTTTGTGGTGTCATTGCTCTGCTTGTCGTTTGTTGGCTCGGTTTTCTGTCTCTTTTGTGGTGGTTGTGGTTATTTGTCAATTGATCAGCTCGAGTTTATTGTTTGGAAATATTGGCCTTGTTGTTTGAGGAGGAATCTAGGCCTGGTTGTTGATACCCCTTGCACTCTTGGAAAGCCTTCACGGCAACGGAAAAGAAGAAGACAGAGTGCCAGGGGTCCGCCCAAGTTTGTCCGATTCTTTTGCCGAATCGTGGTCTGGCAATGGTTTTGTAATCCTCTCACCGGCTGTACTCTTTTGAGAACAGTGCCTTTGTGTAACGCGAGTTGGACGGACCGTACCATACAAACCCACGCGGTTGATAACGCGAGTTATCAAAGTCGTAAGACTGAACCCGATTCCCGGTGGGAATCACGTGTACCAGCGAGTCGGTCCGTTGCAGTGGCCCTTTTGCGCGCGGCGGGACAGAGACGCTCCTCGCTTGAACGACCGATACGTACGCGAAACACCATCGCCCGTGGTCGGAGAGGAACGACTGTCTTCTAATTCCTTACTCTGGTAGCATACCGGGTACTAGTGTTCTGCACTTGTACTTTGGTACCTGCTGGCTATACTTCTGTTGAGGTGTAGATACGTGCTGTGCACGGAAGGACGAGGCTCATTGGTGACCTTGAGTGCTTTCACACGAGTACGACGGAAGTCAAGCAACACAGTCCGGAAGGAAACGCGCCTGAGTTAGTACGGAAAGACTGTGATTGTGGTAAGACGCCCTTTGCTGCGGGGACCTTTCGGGGTAGTGGCTGAAAATTCCTGGCCGTCTACAGGTAAAGTCGCTGTGCTTACTCGTGGCACACGGATTGCGCTCAAAGTTGAAAGACCAGCACTGGCCGATATACAGGTAGCGCCCTAAGGCACAAATAAAGAGGTGGTAAAGAGGTAAAGAGGAGGAAAACTAAAGAGGTAAAGAGTTGGAAATTAAACACCACGTGTCTTTGAGTAAACGCTGCAAACTTCTTATAGGGAAAGGCTTGCCGTGACAAGCGACTATCGGTCGCCGGCTTGGGATACCCGAACAGAGGACTTTGCATACTCACTGCATACGTGGTAATAGAGGTTTCAGATACAAAGGGTCTTGGATAAAAACGTAGTCATGGACGATCGCGGAGGCGGAGTTCGAATTGAAAAGCTCACCAACAATAATTTCCATGTTTGGAAGCAGAAGGTGCAGCTTCTTCTCGCTCTCCGGGAGCTTGATGACTACATTGTGGATGATCCGCCTGAGGAATCGGATGATAGGGCTCTCAAATCATGGACTCGGGCCGACCGCAAAGCACGGGCGCTCATCGGGTTGTCCCTTTCTGATGAGCACCTTGAGCATGTGCGCACTGCGGCAACTGCAAAGGAGATGTGGACTATTATTCTCAACACGTTTGAAAGGCACACACTCCTCAATAAGCTTGCGGCTCGACGCCGGTTTTACACCGCGGCTATGGACGGTAACGAGAGAGTTTTGCAGTATGTTAACCGTGTGCACAGCTGCAGCGACCCTGAAATCCATGGATGTGACTATCGATGATAAAGAGATAGCCATGGCTGTGCTTAACGGATTGCCACCCCGTTTTGACAATCTCATCGTTGCCTTGGATGCGCTCGCAATGAGGACAGGGTGTTTACTTTGGAATTTGTGAAGAGCCGGTTGTTGCAGGAAGAGGAGCGTGCTCAAATGAGGGAGTCAAAAGGGACAAAATCAATGCTGCGCTCATATCCAATGCCCGTCCGAATGACTACGGAGGTAATGCTAGACAGCTGCACTGTACGAACTGCGGTCATTCTGGTCACACCGCGGACAGATGCTGGGGCAAAGATGTGAACGGTAGGCACCCGGAAGCTCCAAGGGGCTATCGTGCATCCGGTTCTCTAGTGGCAGAGCATCTAATAATCATCGAAACGAGAAAAATCGCCCAAGAAGAGATCAGCAGGCGTTCGTAGGTGCAAATGTATTTGATTCGACTGATTCTCATCCTTCAGCAGATAGTGGGACAGCGTTGATGATGAAATTGTTTGCCTCATGTCACGAATTAAACAGGCCGGGATTTCGGCCGGAACTTCCTCCTGGTACGCAGATTCCGCATGTACTTCCCATATGACTTACGATAGGAGTGTTTTCACGAATTATACCGAATTTTCTGCAGCCTCAGTCGAAATGGGAACTAAAGCCCGGGCTAAGATTGCTGGGCGAGGTGACGTGGAGCTCACATTACTAGTGGATGCTCTCGAAAGCGGTGCATTCTGCGAGATGTTGTCCACGTTCCTAGTTTCGAATATTCTCTCATCTCTGTAGGCAAAGCGGACATAGAAGGGATCAAAACTGTATTTGAGAACAAAGCTTTGCAGATGACTAAGAATGGGAGAGTTGTAGCAACTGGAAAAATGCTGTGCAATAGCCTTCTTTATGCTATCGACATAGTCCAGAAGATACCCAATGATACCTTGTACTCTGCGAAAGTCACCACACTCTCGACATGGCACGAGAGAATGGCTCATGTAAGCAAGCAGGGCATTGCATCTATGGTAAGGAACAATGTTGTGGACGGCGTGCAGATCAGTGGCTCGAATACATCCGAAATATGCACTCATGCGTTCATGGAAAGGCTCATCGTTCTGCAGTGCCGAAGAACGCACGACTGGTAGAGCTGAAGCGATGTTAGACCTTGTTCACAGTGACGTGTGTGGACCTATGGAGGTTTCTTCTGTTGGAGGGGCACGCTACTTTGTGACCTTCACGGACGATCACTCTTCCTGGGTTACCGTCTACATGATGCAGCGAAAGTCAGAGGTCTTTGATAAATATAAACTGTTCCAAGCTCGTAGCGAAGCCCATACTGGGCGTCGCATTGGCATTCTTCGTTCAGATCGAGGGGGAGAATATATGTCCACTGCATTCAAGGACTACCTTGCCGAGCGCGGCACAAAACATGAGCTTAGTGCAGTGGAGTCACCTGAACAGAATGGTGTTTCAGAGCGGCTGAACCGAACACTGATGGATCTGGTTCGGTCCATGCTACATGCAAAGAGTCTGCCAAAACAGTTCTGGGCCGAAGCTCTGGCGACTGCTGTATACATCCGAAACAGAGTTACAACTCGCGCACTTCCAAGCCACACGACCCCGCATCATATATGGTACGGTCGCAAGCCCAATTTGTCGCACCTTCGTACGTTCGGAAGCAAATGTTGGTACACCGTCCCGGCAAGTCAATTGAGTAAGCTTGACAACCGAGCACGGGAAGAAATTATGCTTGGATATGCGGAAGCCAGCAAAGCTTACAAACTGTGGGATCCTGAATTACACAAGGTAGTTGTTTCCAGAGATGTCAGATTCAGTGAGAGCGAAACCTGCCAGTCTGAAATAAATGAGAAAGAATCAGATGAGTATCTCGCAATTAGCTCCGATGAGGATCTTGTAAGTCTCGGCGTTGAACAGGATGCTCAATCCGGCTTCCTACACCGGACACAGTCGAAATAACTGCATCTTCGAGACAAGATATTCAGGGACAAGGGAATGACCAGGCTAATGTTGGAAACGACCCAACGGTCGCCGAAAACGTAGGTACAGATAACGAAATCCCTGAACCCCCTGAGGTGTCTGTAGCTCCTCGGAGATCTGAAAGGATTCGAAGAGCCCCAAATGCTTGGTGGAGATCAAACATATCCTTGACACTAATGACACGGCTCTCGTTACAAATGTTGTCAACATCTCGTACCGACACGCGGCGACAGGACCGGACGCAGACTTTTGGAAGTCCGCCATCGAGTCCGAGCGAGACTCGATCCTTCGGAACAAAACATGGAAGTTAGTCCCACGTTTGGAGGCCTCAAACATTCTGACTCCAAAATGGGTGTTTGCAATAAAGATGCCCAGGACTCCAACGGAGGCTTTTCCCGAAAATCGAAGCGCGTCTTGTCGCTCGTGGTTTCCAACAGGTGAAAGGGGTAGATTATAATGAGACGTACGCCCCTGTCGTGAAGCTCACGTCAATTCGGGTGCTTTTGGCACTTGTCGCACATCAGGACCTGGAGCTGCATCAAATGGACGTTAAGACGGCATTTCTGAACGGTGATGTGGAGGAGGACGTGTACATGGAACAGCCTGATGGATTTAAGGACGCCTCGAAACCAAATCATGTCTGCAAATTTCTGAAGGCCTTGTATGGTTTGAAACAGGCACATAGGCGGTGGCACCAGAAAATCGATGATTTTCTTGTTGATGGGCTCAAATTCAAAAGTAGCACTAATGATCCCTGTGTTTATGTAAAATTTGACCGACCTCCGACTCAATCATGATTATCCTCCTGTATGTTGATGACTTGCTGCTTGCAGGAAACAACATGGAGGCGATTGCATGGATGAAGGGGGAGCTGAACCGCCGTTTTGAAATGAAAGATTTGGGCGAAGCGAGAATGGTTGTTGGGCTTGAAATTTCTCGCCGGAGATCCGAACGATCCTTGTGTTTATCCCAGCCACGTTTGTAGACAGCGTTTTAGAGCGATTTGGAATGCAGAATTGTAGACCTGTTCCAACTCCTATGAATCTAAACACTGACGAGTTGAACGTGGATCGGTCGGTAGATACGGGTAGTGATGCTCGGACAGATGCTCCATACAGGAGCGCCATTGGAGCTCTCATGTATTTGTCTGTTGGAACACGACCTGATATATCTTATGCGGTTGGCAAACTTGCACGTTTCTGCGAAGAACAAGAGAGAAGCATTGGTTAGCAGTAAAAATAGTGTTAAGGTATCTCGCTGGGACCAAAGATTTAGGTCTTGTGTTCCGAGGGAATGCTGATCTGGGCTTGTCTGCATACTGTGACTCGGATTGGGCCGGAGATGTGTCCGATCGCAAATCGACGAGTGGTTTCGTGTTTCGCATGGCTGGAAGTGGGGTAAGTTGGTGCTCGCGAAAGCAAACGGTTGTCGCAGCTTCGTCATGTGAGGCCGAATACATTTCGTTAACTGCAGCAAGTAAAGAAGCAATATGGCTGAGACGTGTGTTCGGGACATCCTTGAAACCTGGACATCGCTGGGCATGAAAGCACTTGGAATTGATCATGCTACTACAATATACAGCGATAACCAGGGGGCTATGGAGCTCGCTCGAAACGAGAGCACCAACAGACGCAACAAGCACATTGATATTGCATACCACTTTGTAAGAGATCAGTTGTGCGTAAAGAGGTGGACTTGGTGTACGTGCCAACAACTGAAAATGTTGCTGACGCTTTGACAAAACCACTAGGGCGAGTTCAGATGACAAAACTTGTTGGACTGATTGTGATGATAGTAAGGGGAGCATGAATTAATGTAAAAACAATGTGATAGAGGGGAGTGTTGAAAAAGGGATAGAATGCATGCGATCCCATGGTTTTTAGTTGCCACCTGGACACGTGTACACTTGTAGCATGAAAAAGCGAGTTGCACCCTTCTTCTGTGTGTACACCTACTACACGTGTAAAATGGGCCAAATCGAAAGTTGCCTGGGACGAAAGCCCATTTTCGGGCAACTCAAAATCACGGCGCATTTTGCCATTTTTCAAACCACTTGGTAATCTGCCCTCTGATTGGCTGCTAGATACGCCTCCATACCACTCACATCGCTCCAAGTGGTGATATCTGAGCTGATCATTGTGGAGCATTCTGACACTTGGCATGTTATGGTTGGTTGATGGTTTGTCTCTATTCTAGGCTCAAAGTACTGTACCCAATGTGTCATGCGTGTACTGTCTCCTATGTGGCGTACGTGTATTGTCTCCTCTCTGTCGTACGGGTACAGTATTATAGGTGTGGTACGTGTACAAGTAAACAGTGCTTTCTATATTTATCCTATAGTTGCCTGGACTGGCTGCATACAGTTTACACTAGACCCATTATACTGGCTGCATACAAATCACTCTTGCACAAGTATGCAGCCAAAGTATGTTGATGCAGCCACGTTGCTTTTACAGTATTGCACGTATGGCACGTAAGGCTTAATTCACGTTGAACGGCCTGCATGAGATTTACGTACTGTTACATAACAACTTGAGACAAGCCCGCCAAAAATTGTTTTCTACTTTTATGATATTTTAAGTTCCCGCCTTAAGATCCCGCCTTTGGGTTCTGTTACAGGCCGAGAGATTACAGTTGCGTTGGCGGGTCACGTAAGGCATAATTCACGGGTTGACTGTTTTAGTGTACGTTTACGTAACAGAACATGCATGGCTAGCATGCACGTAATGTTACTTACGTTTTGAATATCGGTAATTATGAATTTCCCGCGCATTCAAATCAGGGATTCTGAGGCATCTCGGCTTGGGTAGGCTATAGGATCAACAAAGAGAGTACTGCAAATGTAGATTTTGCTACTTTCATTTGGCTTTCACAAAGACGAAGCGAGTACCGTCAAACAGTATATAGTTGTTGTCTAATAGCTCATCCAAGTAAAGAAGAGGCACGGAATTGCCTTTGATTCATTCGAAGCGGAGTACATCTCTTATATCTACTTGTTCTGGTAAGCTATTTGAATAATTCCATTTCTTTGCCCATCGAAGTGATTCTCTTCGCACCTTTTGGCTGATCTAAGAATCATAATCCCAAAAGCTGTCATTGACGATCACTTTCAGTTCTGTGCCTGCTTTTTCTGGGCTGTGCTAGACTCGTAATTAGCCCTGGTGCCCCGAGTGCCCAGGGCTGCGACAGTTAGGACTTTGTCATCTGTGGGAAGGACAGTTGTGGAATCGATCAAAGTACTCGAACTAGAAGGACCGCCGCAGAAGACGCTCGCGCTTCCCTCGTCTAGGGAAAGTTATAGGATCTCTCGCAATTCAGTACCTCTGGAGAAGCCAATAAAGAAAGTTCAACGCCTCTAGGAAAAGAAAGCTAAAGCCCTCGCCAATCGAGTTGCAAAGAAGGAATTAAAGGCTAAAAGAAGAGTTCCGCCGAGGAACAAGGGGTACTGCAAGCTCTGTGATATTAGCTGCAACAGTGCACAGACACTGTACGATTACTTCAAGTCTAAGGTTAATAGGACTAGAGAGAAAAACAAAAAAAGACCCCTAGGTGTACTGCTTGTGATAGAGCGTTTGATTCCCACGAGATTCTAAAGCGTCACGAGAAGGGGAAGGAACACTTGAAAGTAGTTTTTTCTCAGATAATTTAAGGAGATCCATTTATTTTTGAAGCGAAGTCTTTGGCCCTTGCATTAATCTAGAGTTTCGTGTGCTGCGATCTTATAGAGGTGGGCTTGCCACTACAAGGGACTATCGGTCCTCGGCTTGGGACCTTCGATCAGAACATTAGCAACTATAGATTATTGCAATGAGTAGCGGAGAAGATCAAGGAGGAGGGTCTATGAAGATCGAAAAGCTCACGGATAACAACTTTTGCGTGTGTAAACAGAAGATTTAGCTCCAGTTGGCCCTTCGCGGTGTGGAACAGTGCAAAACAGATGGTACCGTTCCTGAAGACAAGCAATCTTCCACTTGTAAAGCGTGGAAGCAAGGGTATCGAAAGGTCCGGGCAATCATCGGCCTGTCCTTGTCTGATGATCACCTGGATCATGTGAGTGATGCTGTCCCAGCTAAAGAAATGTGGGACGCAATTTTGGAAGTTTTTGAGCGCCACACATTACTAAATAATCTGGCGGCCCGGAGAGACTTTAACACGTCACCATGCTAGACAATGAGAAAGTGCTACCCTACATAGGACATGTCCGACATGTAGCAGCTCGCTTAAAGTCAATGGGAGTGGTCATTGATGAGAAGGAAATGGCTATGGCAGTTCTCAGTGGTCTGCCGCAGCGGTTTCAAAGTCTCATTGTAGCTCTTGACGCTCCCGGATCCGGAAATAACACGTTCGGAGTAGAATATGTAAAAAATCGCCTGCCCCAAGAGGAGCAACGTGCATCGATGAAGCTTGGTATACGGCAGACTCTGCCAAGTGCTGCTCTTATTGCGCAGATCCTTGAGTCAAGACGTGTCTCAACGTTGAGATGCACCAGCTGTGGTCACAATTGACATTCCACTGCCCGTTGTTGTAGAATACCAAGTGATTTGGAAAATCGCAAAATGTGCCGTGATTTTGAGTTGCCCGAAAATGGGCTTTTGTCCCAGGCAACTTTCGCTTTGGCCCATTTTTCACGTGTAATAGGTGTGCACAAAGAAGTAGGGTGCAACCCCCCATTTTCGTGTTACAAGTGTACACGTGTCCGGGTGACAACTAAAAACCGTGGGATCGCATGCATTCTATGCCTTTTTCAACACTTAGGACGCCTACAGTAAACGATGATTAAGTTCCTTGGAGCCTAACCCCATGCTTCTTAGGTGAAGTTTCTCCGTTACTTCCCAAAAAGCTACACGAGGATCTCTTGGCCGCCATGGGTGAGTCTCTTAAGTGTTATCACTTTACAGAGCGCATGTGAACAATGTTATTGTGTGGTGGTCACTTAACGGACTGAGTGCATCACGCACCATCGGGTTGAATCACTGTAAGTTAAATAGATTCACCCTCCGTTATAGTGAGTCACCGTAAAACGCGGCAGACTCAACTACAAATGACGCAGACTCACCTCATTTTCAGATATTCTCCTAAAAAGAGAGAGAATCACGGTCTGGTGTAGTTAAATAACGCAAGAACCGACTGCGTAATAAAAAATCAATCGCCTGTCCAAAATCAGCTAATGCCATTTTCTCCCAATGGTAGGTCTCAGCCCGAGAAACTCACATTCGTAACTTCCCTAGGAGGTGGGAAACTGCTTACCTCGCTAGTTCACAACCGTACGACAAATCCACACTTCCTTAGTCCCGTTGTGGCTTCAGGCACAATCCAAACAGTGCCTACACTCTCTGTCTGAGCAGTGACATCCGAATACATCCGTGCGTTGTACTCTGGATTAATTGGAAGCTAACAAAGACTCGGGCGATTTCAGTCCAGTGAGACGAAAGGTGGGTTTCCATTAAAAATAATAAAAGTCAATGAGGAAAGGAAGACGTTACTAGATTCCGAGTGCTCCATGCCGCCCGTCCCAATTTTGTACACCGGATTCTGTGTGAAGAATTTGACTTATTTCCTTCTCCACCATCAGACGAAATGAGTGAAGACGATCACGCTTTCTCTCAAGAGTTGAAGAACATTAACTCTCAGTGGTCAGACTCCATCCGTGCTTCATCTCGGCAGAGAACAAGAAGGTTGAGGAGGAAGATCTAGAGGACCTACTAAATGGGAAATTCTCAAATGATGCACGCGTCGCGCAGATATCAAGTATGGAACGTTACCAAGACATCATCGTGGATGTCGAGTCTGGCTTATTCGTGAATTTTGAAGATACTGCACACAATTTGCAGGGTGAAGGGGGAGAAGAAGCCGAGGAGGGAATGACGGAGGAAGAGATCGTAGAGCGTCTGGAGAGTCAGCAAGTGGGGGGGCTGTACGGATGGCGCTATGCATAGCCTTTTGAAAAGTTCAAGATCGCTGTGGATGATTTTGACACTATGCTCGAGTCAGGGTATCTCAAAGAAGTAATAAGCATTCCAAAGAACGTTTTTGAGGATGTCGGGTCTAGTAACGGGGCACAGACCTTCATGTCAGTGACTGATATATCCAGTTTAGAGCTTTTTGACGTTTTTCTCTCACCAGCTGTGCTCAACATGGTTTTGAGTGTCGTGAACCGACTCTTCCACCAGCAGAGCACGATGCAGACTAATATAGAAGAGCTCAAAGGGGTCCTCGTGCTCCACTCACTCGCATTATCATAAAGATTCTCTTTGTCCACCATCTCAGCACCTGCAAAATCTGAATTCTTCTTGCAGGTTAGCATCGAGCCGGCAAGATACGTACAGATCTTGAGCTCATTTTTTGCGACCGCGAAGCGCCGGCAGAGAATGTAGCAGACTGGAAAGTGATGGTCAAACAAGCCTCCACGTAGCAACGATCTCATCACTGATATGGAGATCAGCCTTGCATCAGCGAACCAGTCACTTCTGTACGTGAGGGATGCTATGATAATCTCGCTAGAAGATGACCACTAGTGCTTGAGATCACGTACTGTTGCCGAAATCACGAACTTGTCGCAATTTAAATAACTTCAAGAAATCCTTTGGGACTGTTAACAACGCCATATGTTCAGAGTTGACGAATTTTTTCATCACCACCCACTACTCGCGATCTGGAGAACAAGTCATACAGAGTTGACAACGGTTGGTGCAATTTTTGGAAGGTTACTTTACCTTCAGCGCAATCATGCCTATGTCCGATGCCGTATTCGCCGCTGACCGTGGATATAACTCCAATGAAAGGATCTCGTTTTTAAACGAACACCCTAGGTGGTACTAGCATCGGTACACACAAGCTTTCTACTGAGAATCCCTTTGTGTTTGGCGACGGAACAATTCGCAGAAAACCCAAAGGAATGTTATTGAGCGAACGAGGGTACAGGGAAATTTAGAGCGTACAGAAGGTGCCCTCTGGGAGACGGGGGCGAATGTTGGAAGCAAGCATATATCTTGAGAGCTACAGCGGGTCGATAGCGGCTATCTCCCACAACGACTTGAGCCGCTTTGGCAAGCAAGCGAGAACCAAATTGTGAGCGTATTGGTAATTCTACTCTGCTCCCAAGTAGCCAACATGACCCTAGTGAACAGTCTCATGCTTTCCCAATGTAAGGGATACTGAGGAAAGGATGCATAATTGGATGAGGATAAGAGGAGCTACCAATTTCGGCGCCACTTGATCAGTGGATGCGAAACATTTGCAGGGCTCGCACGTGGGTTGACAAAGGGATATAAGATGCTTTACGAGCCTAAAATGGTCCACAATTCGTCCCAAGATTCCCACAGAATCCAGCTGCGCCCCATGTTTTTAAGCAATCTTGCATGAAATGCAATCGTCCTGCGGATAAAGGACGCCGACTAACTAGAGTTAGTTAGCACAAGAGAGAGTTCGTCGAAGGGCAACATACTGCTCCTTGTGATCTAAAAATCATATAATTGGGGCCAATGGAAAGAAATATAAGAAAGAGGATGGGAGTAGGGAACGGTTGCGGAGCACTGTTTGCAGGAAAGCAATATGGTCAAAGGTCTGGGTCATTTTGCATGCGCAAGACAATCTCGCTCACGGGAAGATATCGGAAGAAGATTTTAACAAGCTCTACGAAATATCCAACAGCGAGGAGCTACGTAATGTAGACAAAGAGATTGAGCCCCGTAACGAAATTTATATGGATGAAGAGTAGTTTTATCTTATGTCATATTTGGTTTTTTGTCATTGGTGTCCTCCTTCTTGACTACGGGCGCGAGTTAAAGCAATTTGAGCTCCTTTAGCCCTTTCTTCACCCTTGACCGTTATTCACGTCGCTATACCCATAGGTCATCCCTGCACTTCCAAAAATACATGATTCACGCTCAGTGCAAGAGTAAAGACTTCTGGTGTGGGTAATGAGGGCTACAGGAAGGTTGATGCACACAGAGCGTGAGCGATGCACCAACACACGCAGGGTTAAATCACGAAATATTGCGCATGTGAGTCACTTGCTATCACGAAATATTCACTTTGTCACTTCATAAGTAAATGATCAAAACACGTCACTTAAAGGGCATGGGGATAAGTGCAACGTTAATTTTATTTACCAGAGTAGTCAGAACGTTCTACGTTCATTAGGTTATCTATTTAGTGACCGCTAAGCCCAGAACCGACTGAATCTCTACAGGTAGGCCCCCTTTCGCCAGACAGGAGTAGTTGACGCTACCCTTTTTTTGAGTAGAGTGCCCGGAGTAGTCATTGCTACAATTTTTTGGCCGATCTCGGAGTAGACTCGCCCGCCCCTGTTTCTCTCCATTTTCTTCCATTACCTCCTCTATTTTCTTTCTCTTTAGCCATCTACGTCACTCTCTTCTAGCTCAGAAAAATTCCCAGAGGACCGTAAGGCACCCTCTTACGCCCACCAGACGCGACCCACGTCGCTCTACCCTGACAACACCGTTAGCAGCTAGCACCCTTTGGCCTGATCTCCTGAGCCAAGATTTATAAATTATCACCCTGGTTGTGGTTTTCGGGGGCCATAGTAATTCACCCTCGGCACCAGTACTGGAGCGGAGGTCTTTGCAGCAGGTGGGTTGAAATTCTCCACCTCCCACGTAATCAAGGGAGAAGAAATGTGAACTGGAAATCTCTCTGCTCCTGGGATTAGTTGTGTAATCGTACGCGATTATAATTAGCGTGAGATCAATAAATACAGGTTCCACTTTAGCACGAGGATCAGAAGAAAAAGGAGCTCCATAAACTTTCATATTCTTCGTTACTAACTCTCGAAGTGGGCCATGTTTCTCATCAAGAAGCTTATTTCGCAAGCATCTTCCGGCATCCTGATGATTCCAGCGTCGATAGCGTCTCTCTGATCTACACCGAGGTAGTTGGGAGTCGAGGCATCTGTAAAAGAATATTTCTATTTACGAAATTCGATGTACTCGATAGCCGTTGCTCGATTAACGACCGTAGATAGGTAAATAAGGAGACCATCAATGCGGGCATTCTTGTCATGGCAGTTTCTTGTATTAAAGGCAGTACAATCGGTACTATCAACGAGATCTAGACATCTACAGTATAATTTTGGTGAGCCGGCCCTCTAGGACTGTTATTTAAGGAATTTCATCCAGTGTGACCCATCAGTGAAGACTCATCCTACATGATACATTAGCGGCGTGGATACAAAAGACCACACTTTCCATGCATTAAATAACCCAGTTTCCCCTTTTGGTGTTTACTCCCTGACAAAGGAGAAACGGTAGTCCAATAAGAAAGTCCTCTTCGGCGAGCTAGCCATCGTTTACGAGATATTCTTAATTATATATGGTAAGTTTACCAACCGCCAGCTTTGAAATTGTGCGGAGTGCCGTCCAAATGCGCAAGCATCCAAAAAGTTCTGCATCGGGACTATGTTTTAGGGCGACTTGTTAGGTGGGTGGGAAAACTATTATCTTTTCCCAATATCATTCAATGCAATTCGTTCCAGGATACGGGACGAAAATACCGACTCTACTGCTCCATCGCTTGTTTGACTTTTGGTAGTATAGGACTTACTACCGTGCATTGACATCAGTTCAAGAGAGGAGCTGTCTTTTTTATGGAGGGTATTCACTCTACTGGCTTTATTCTTGGATTCAACCGAGGGCGTTTCAGACCTCCTTTTGGGGAACTCTTTTTTCTCGTATGATCAATGACAGATCTCTGCTGATAATATTGCTGCATAAGTTCTTTCTCGCCTCGGGCAAGCCTTTAAGGAGCGCAAGAAATAATAATTCCTTTCGATTTGTGCGGTGACCAGAGGCGAAACGGTAGGGCGTGTTTGGTAGGAGAAATTTTTACAACCTTCTATTTTTTGTCATCTTGTTCGTATCGTTACGGTCCTTGTCATCCTCAATGCCGGGACTATTTCCAATACTCGTTTTGCGTTGTTTGGTCTTTTTGTTCTGTGTCTCTTTGTCAACAAATAGAAATTCTTCAGAAAGCCTTATGAAATGAGCCATAAATCCTTTAAAATACTTACGAAAATCACAGTTTCACAGATCGGAGTTCAACTGAAAGCCAACTCGAAGAAGCTCAAGTCTGATAGGCAGAAAATGATATATAGTTATTTTCTTTTTGTGAGGGGTATGACGGCAGAGAATTGACTCATAAGAAATAGAAAGATTTTCGATTCTATTCTGAACATTTGTTCGATAATTAAAATTCAGAGGTTTCCTCGACAACCTTATCGATCATATCAATCGTCTCAGAATATTTTGAAGTGCGGCCTTCTAATTCAGATATTTTCAGAGCTTATCACCTTCAAGATATTCATATCTCTCGATACTTGGGATAAAGTTGAGATCAATTACTGACTCAAGCCATTCAGAGTTCATCCAGAACTTCAAAGCGGAACGTATATTAGTAGATTATCAAAACAGGAATGGACATATTTACTATATCATGTTTCTGACAGCTATCTCTGCTGCCTTTTCTTGCCTTCACTATTTTATTCGCCATACTTCGAAAGGGAATCACGGATGGCCTTCAAATTCTTCTTGATCAGACTTGAGTGGTCGACGGCGGTGGCGACAAAACACAAGCATTGCCAAATAAATACTTGACTTTATGAAGCTACATTGTTCGAAAAAGATGAACAACAGAGGAGACTCGAATATCAACTATTGTAAAAAGGGAGTGATCACAGTGATTTTACATACCCTAAAGATGTCCTAGAACTGATCTACCTAAATTTCACTAAGAAAATACACGAATATCGACTTAAATTCTAAAGTTCTGTAGGTTTTTTCCTTAGATTGCCGACCGAACTGCAAAAACAAGCCAGGAACTAGGAGATATTGCTTGAAACTTGATTTGCTGAAACAAAACGACAGGACTTAGTTCCAGTTTTAGCGCTTCGGAAATCTATTGCAGTTGGATGAAAAAACATAAAGTGGTTGAAATAATGAAACCTTCTGTCTATCTGTATCTGGTCAACATACTTACTTTTGCCCTCTTCAGGTTATCTTCAATGACCAACCTAGAAATTGAGAGGGCAAAATTAATGAATTTTGGTGATGTCTATGTTGAGCTCGAGATTGTAATATCTTCACTTTGTGACGATTCACCATATTCTACAACTGGTGCTGGAAGAGACTCCAGAAGGGTTTGCACACCGCAAAGTGATGAAAGGGTGTTTTTGGAACCTCCAAACAGATTTCCTGATTCTGTAAAGTCAAAATACGCGTTGAAGTTGATATATATGTCCCAAGTGACACTTTGAGCGCGCTTACGAGTAAAACTTGTAGTGTGAAGGTTTTTGCAGTGCAGCTCTAAATTTTCAGAAAATAAAAGACTTCGGTCTCTCCCTACTTTTGGAAGCGCCTCGAGGAACAGTTCTTTTGCAGAATTTATTTCTTGATGCAGGACGAAGTCTGAAAAAAGATACCCTTCACGTTATGTCATTTCACAACGAGTACGAGCACGACAGCTATTATCTCGATGAAGCCTGAAATGGGGGAAGAGCGATCCCAATTGGTTATTGTTTAGAAGTTAATTAGCTCATAGAGCTTTCTTTGAAATTAATACGCGAAATGATGTGCTTTTTTAACTCTGAGTATGGTACTAAACTTAGGATGAAAACGGAGAAATATGAAAAGGTTGAAGGATTCCTTACTCAAAGGCACACCCAGCGGCATCAATGTCCGATGATAATTTTCAAGCAGTACGTGGGAACGCTATAAGTATCTCGTTTTTTATAATTATGGCCACTTACTATAGTCCGTAACGGAACACGTGGCCTCAATTAAGAAAATAAAACTACTTTCCAAATATTAAACCACTGATTTTCTCATTAAGATGAAAGAAATGGGAACTAATCTCTGTATAAGAAGATTAACCTGTTTTTTTCACCTTGTGGAATAAAATTTTGGATTAAAATTCATGAAATACGTGCCATGATCAGTGTACGGCCATTTTATCGTCAAATTGAGTTACAAAAATTTAGTCGCATATGTAAAATGGTGTTGGGAAACCTGGGAATATATTACTCGGTTAAGATATGGTATGCCCACGTCAAATATCATAAAAACAGCTTTCGGAGAGCAATGTGATAGTTATATTGATGCCTGCGGAAATCTAACAGTCCGTGGTTGAGTACAATACAAACTTGGAAACACAATCAGAGAGATAGCTATTTTCGAAAAAAGGTGGAAGACCGGAAAGAGGTGAGCTGGTCTGGTGGGCAAAGACGCTGCTGATAGGACAGCTTCAGAAAATGAAGCTGCTTCTTAATATTTTTGTGCTCACAAAGCTTTTGAAACCAACGAAGGTCAAGTAATAGAAATAATTAATTTATTAAAAATGCCAGGGTTGAAACTGAGAATGAATAGAAAAAAGATGAGGAAGTTCAAGTTCAGGAATTGATAATATTCTAGCTAAAGACTGGCAGAAAGGTAAAATAGAACATAAAGTCCAATAAAGAAGACGGAGAAGACAATATTAAGAAGTTTTACTTAGAAATTCAGTGTGTAACGGAAAGCAAATCAACAATTCTATAATTTGTTAGTGGGGATGGTTTCAGAGCAAGGCCGAAGAGGAGAGTTGCATTCTTTAATATTTTTCAATATAGCGAGGATTTACAGAAAAAGAACTTCCTTGTTGATTTCAAGTAGGTTTTCATGTTTGAGGAAATCAAAAATTAGTTGCAAAAAACCGTACGTCAATTTTTTGACAGTAAGGGGGAATTTGGGATGTTTTTAGTGCATCAAAAATTAAGTCAGCTTTTAGCTGAGGGATTTTATCATGTGAATAAAAGCTTACGTTAAAAAAAATTGGCGGAAGTTGTCAAAACGCTAGAATGATGGCTGGAGGCCAGCAAATAGGGACGAAAATATGTTTTGTTTTTGATATTTAGGAATAAGCCGATACTTTTGAGAAAAAGAAATTAGCGTCATAATGATTTTGTACCGCGATTTTGCTTACTTTTACTCCTAATATATCTCTTTTAGCATATGAATTCTTTTCAGGCGAAGTTTTTATGTTTTCTCAGAAATTGAGATCACTTGCTAGGCCGGAGACAGTACAACTCCTTACTATGACTATATTTTGACACGCGAAGTCAGTTTCCATCTCAGAATGTAGGTATTTATTCGGTGTTGTTAATGATATTGATAGATTGAAAATTACCGTTGTCCAAAATTAATCTTAGCATACAGCCAGAGAGACCCGAGATATTTGAAATCTTCGGTATGCGTACTTGCAGGGTGATATAGATGATAAATTTTTGTGCTAGGGTTTCGAGGCTTCCGTGAGCGATATGATGAACTTTCGGGTGATTAATTAAGTAATAAAGAGTCACCCAGGGGCAGGGATTCCCTTTTAATTTATTTATATTACTGCACATGATCTGTGGGTCTCAGTAGATATTTACCTTTAATTACTCAGAGGTTGAGCACGGCTCCGGCTGAATTCACATCAATGAACCAAAAGATTAAATATATTCATAATTTCAGACTGTATTAATTTGGGATCATATTGACTCCGCGTCATACCTTGTTGCATGTTAATTATTTCAACCGTTTATGTTCGGCGAGGAAACTGACGAGTAAAGTTTTGGAATGAGACGTGAAACGTTTCCTTATATTGGGGATTCTATGACGGCCGGTACAAGTTATAGGCAGGGTCAGTTTTAGTATGAGAACTCGGAGTCTCTATCGAGTTACTAATGAAGATCTAAGATTAACTAGAATTAATAAATAGTAAATACCGATGAGCAAACGCGTTGAAGTATCTTTTTTGGAGAATCAAATTTATTATTAGTACTAATTGTTTTGCGAAGCATATTGCATCAATGCACATTTAAATTTTCGTAGAATCGAATCTCTACGCGCTTTTCTCGCATCCTAGTATTTTATTTTAGGAGTAAGTAGCAAAGTATATCCCAAATAGTCTTCACAGTATTCGAATTTTCTTAACTAAACTAAAACTGCATCACAAGACTTTTCATAGCTCCCGTCTTATGAAGTAGGATCCAAAAGTCACGCGATGATATATAGAACTAACTATGTGACCAGCACGGTTACAGTGGATAGCGTGTGGTTAAATAAATAGTTGAAGCATTATACTTTTGACTCATATTTATATGAGAATCACCCAAGCTGAATCGTTGTTTCCAAGTGTCGACACTAGCTGCCACACCACTATGTTACTACGATTACGCCCACGGAGCTAAAAATACAAACTATGTAACTTATTCGAAACAATAAACCTACAGAAAACACTCATATGCTGTGGACGCTATCTCTGTACTACATTTACATCCATATACGAAAATGCCTCTGATTTTCTCAAAAATTACCTTGTGATTCTGCTGTACATCTTAAATTAATCTTTGCAAAGTTTGTGTACAGAATATAACCCTGTTGTTTCATTTGATCAATATATTACCCTAAAGTAAACATCATTACTTAGCTTCTTATTGGGCGTCAAATAAGCGGTCAGAACAACGGCACTAGAAGACCTATTGTCAGTGCTGTTTCCAGTTAATCGATGTTGGTTATTTACGTGCACCACCTCTGGCCACGAGTGTGTTTGTAGAATGTATTATACCACCTATTGCGACCGAATCGCACTTGACTGCATCAACGCCTCGGTTCTGCTAAGTAGCCATTGGTGTATATGGCCATTATATACCGGAATCCACTGCATGTAGCTAACGAGGACCATTCAGTTAGAACTTTTAGTATTCGTATTGTAGATCCTGCCGAATGGTTTTAGCGCAAGTCTCTAGGACTTTAACTCTTACTCCATTAGCAGTTAAACAGCCCCATTAATCCTATTTTTAAATTCCAGATCCCCTTTCTCCAAACTCTCCCTCTCTTCATTTAATCCGAGAACTGCGGAGCTTCAACATTTCGCGGCTTTCAGCGCCCGCCCCATGCGCTATATAGTCAGGTGCGGGTATTGCCACTTCCACCGGTCTGGCGGGTTTCCTGTGCAGATCAATTCGCTACGACTGCTGCTTTCCCGCTGCCCTGATCCCTTCAATATCCTTGTCCACAGTACCGCCACCTATCGCCCACGGAGCAATTTGGACGAATCGGGAATGGTGCCCGATGAGGAGGGCGTTTCTTTTTCATGGTATTCGTTAAGGTTGATGGTCTCAAAGAAACCGATCCATAGTCATGTGGTATCGAACACCCCGCGCCGGTCACCTAGTGACGGGAAGCTTTAATCTTCCATTTTGGAAGCCGCCAAATTTCAAACAAAACCCAAAGGCGTCTATGGGCAGACCTCAAGGCTCGAAAGTGGGTTTATTAAGTCCACGGAGACGGCGATTGACCTGCCTTTGATGGTACCCTACGAAACCAAGCGACTGTGGGTGCCTGCTTACTGCATTGACCGGTAATATGTTCAACCATTTCGACTTTGCACTAGACCTCCGTCATCAGTAAAATTAAGTAAACCACCTTATTTAACCCCATTAACATTAATTAGGCCCCGCCTTTGAAATTTATAGCTCACCCCTATCAACTCTATCATTTGTACTTCTGAATAGAAAAATCATTAAATCCCACAATTAGAACTTGGATAAATTTGAATTCGGTCGGTGATTAAAAGATAAAAATGTAATCATTCAGATCTTTATTTCTGAAAAAATTTACTCTTCCTTGACAATACTATATGTAAATTCTCAACCTTTCGCAAAAGTAATTCTCAAAAGCCCCAATAAAATATTTCTGTTTTGAGAACCCATGTGAAATTATTTCTGTGGTATATGGTTGTTGATTAGTAAAACAGACTAATAAAGGATGTATGCACTGATTTTTATGAGTAGAATGCGCTGTAATTTTTTTCAAGCACTTCGCATGCATTATAATTTCCTCTCGTCCATCACCATAGGACTTCGTGATCATGGGGCCTTATAGCGCCAACAGTTGTGGCTGCGAACAAATAATTGCCAATATGGGGGTATCAGATATCACTAATTCGAATTTAGTGTGCTGAAAATTAGCAACAAACGGTCCCGTAAAATGTTACTTCATGGAATATCTCCAGCTGGAGGACAAAGGCAGCTGGTTTGAAAATCCGAAACATTGTGTAAAATAGTATAATCTTCAAGCTAATTAGGTTTGGACTCCAATACAATATTTAATCTTTACATTCCAAGTCTTGGGGAAATGCAGAATATTTTAAACCTTCAATTGAGTTTCAAACTTTTGAATGGTTTCGAGGGATAATGTCGCCAAGGAAACGTCTCTGATAATTTTGGATTAACCAAACCCTAAATAAAGATAACTAACGTTACTTTTGCAGAAGGAAAAGAACATAATCACTACTGAATTATTTCTATTTCTGTATGCAAAGGTCTTAATTTCGGATCGTTTGTCCCCATTTATTGGTTGGTATAGCTCAAGAAAAATACTCTTTGAGTTTTAGAATAATTTGAGGGGACTATCGTTTCTGGATAATAATATTGGGGTAGTAAAAGAAACTATGTGATAATGGAATTATTGATGAAACTAATACTTCGTCGGAGTCCTGTTCTATACAAAAAAATATACACAACTTTGAAAGACAACTGTTTCGTTGGCTGCTAGCACATCAAATGGAAGTAAAAACTGTGGATTGTCTCATCCATTCAAAAATAGTAGACTAAATAACATTTAGAGTTAATTACATCTTTAAAATATATTGGAAAAAGAAAAGGATTACGTATACATTAATTCATCTGATTCTGGGACTCTTACTTGACAACGGCCCTGTGGGTTCCAAATGAAAAACATTAGAAGGAAAGACACGGTAATATATCACTCAAGTTGAATGTTATTTTTTATATATCCTTGCGAATGGTAAACACACGCCACGGAAAAAGAGTGCGAAAGATTCGAAATACGATCCTTACGATTTCAGAACTCAGTTACTTTTGGAATTGAGACATGAAATCAGAACCAATGAAGATAAGATTTTAAAGATATGATAAATCCTTACAAAAGGAATAGTAACAATGAATTCAGTTCTAGGTAAAGCAGTGATAATGAAAATTTCTGGAAAGCATTCTGAAATATAGGAATAGAAATGCTTTGAGCTTTTGTTTTCCCCTACGGAAAATATTTCGGTAATCGTAAAGACTACATAGTCTAAAATTTAATCGATATTAATCTCTTAATATTTACTGAATACCCACTAAAACGCAGAAGCGTGACGCGGAAGCGTTTTAGTGGGTATTCAGTAAATATTCCCATCGTCCGAAATATCAAATAGTGATATTTCCCAACTGGTAATAAGTGAACATCTCAGAAAAGTGTTCAAAAGACTTAGATATGATCAGAACCCTCGTAAATAGTTTCTTCTGTTTGCAAAACATTATAGAGGGATTCGACTCAGTTTCAGCAGTTATTGAGAAGTAATTACAGGTATAATTTCTTCACGTCAATTTATCAATGAATGAATCTATTGTAAAAATGAAACATATTCCATTTAGTGTTAATCTGCTAAATATGCCAGAATGAAAGAGTACAGTTCTGCCTATAGTTTTTTTGATTCATTGAAACCATTTAATTCATATAAACACATTAATATGTACTGATGGAGGTTTTTATAAGTTAAACTTGAAATACTTTAAAATATCCTAGTCACAATTATTTCATTTTATTAAAAGTAATAATATGTAAGTATAAAATGTTTTAAAAAAACTTTTTATACGGATGTTTAGGGAGCTTGTGTAAAAAAAATAATATTCAATTTGGTAATCAATTTCAAATATATTTTGATCTTATCTTCTATGAATACTGCTCAAAGAGATTTTTAGTCCTCATTATCTCCTCTTTAAATATAAATGTAAGTGGCTCTTACCATCTTTGGTTGGTTTTTCTCCTTTGGTCATTTAATTTTGTCAAAAAAAGCCTCTGAACTGAGCGAATGAAACAATTGAAGACTAAAAATCATGGAAATAATAATCTTAAGGAGTATATAGTCCAGAAAGTTAAGAATTTTTCATTTTTTGAAAAGCAGTCTCCATAGTAACATGCGTATATATTTTATCTTTTCATTTCCCCAATGATTGGTTTTATTTCTCGATGATACATGTGTACGCCTTTATTCTTTCATTACAAAAATATTCGTAAAATACTGTATGATGATAAGTTAAAATACAATTTGATGACTTATTTAAAAATCGATGCATTAAGGATGGTTTTAATGTTGAGC
Source organism: Kappaphycus alvarezii (assembly GCA_002205965.3). Classification (NCBI taxonomy): domain Eukaryota; phylum Rhodophyta; class Florideophyceae; order Gigartinales; family Solieriaceae; genus Kappaphycus; species Kappaphycus alvarezii. The sequence goes on along the minus strand of NADL03000611.1, from coordinate 1,485,486 downwards.
ATTTTATAATTACAATTGAACTATAGATAGATTAGAGATATTTTTTAAACTCCAATAAGGAAATGAGTAAAAGAATCATGAAGAAATTTTTGTTAGTCTATCTATTAACTGCCCCATTAGAGTCTAACGCTACTTGTTTTTTACTATTATCTGATATTTATGAATTTTACGAAAAAATTTATACCGATTGAGAAGCTTAAAAACAGTTTTATAAAAAATAAATCTATTAATAATTTATATTTTAATTATGTTTTAGTCAACGCGGCAGGTATCTAAAATAACTTTAAGCTGATTTAAAACTATGTTTTCTGCAAATATGGAATGCAGATATTTCAATTATGAATTTTGTGACTAACGAAAATAAATCTCGTGTTATTGGTATAATTATTTCCATAAAGTACTGAGGGATGGAAAATCGATGGATGTCGCCAAGTTATGTTGAAATGAGCCTCAAAAACAGAGAATTAGATACTAGAATAGAGACTGAAAGTTTTGATAACTGGAGAACTATACACACCTTGGATGTCATTTTCTAGTAGATGTACCGTTACATGTACCAAGAAAATACAATTATAATAAGATATATGTTTAATACAACATGTAGCCATCAAATGTTCAAGGCAGCAGGAGTCATCGTCTAATATGATGTCAAATACTTACTTCCCGGACTGAATTCACGACCTACCCTGATCCTAGTGCAACCTAGGTCGGATAAGATCAACTCCTTGCCGCATCTCCTCGGAAAGCACGATATCACAGTAACACCGCCATTGCAAGAGGGTTTCATAGCCGTTGGAGCGCGCGAGGCGCGCGCCGTTTTAAATGCAGCGGGAAGACAGAAAAATAGGAAGCTTGCCTGAAAAGTAGCAGCCATCCCTGGTGAAGCCCTCCCACAACGATCGTAATTGGTATGTCATTTTGTGCCTTTAGCCTTCAACGCGCTTTAATAGCCGTCAGCGACGATGTAGAAGGAAATTACCGAATATGCGGCCGCGTCGCAGCCCGCAGCGGATTTTTGACGGGAGTATTGAAGACTCGGCTTTATCAGCATCTTTTTTGTGCGATTTGATCCGAGTGTGCCACATCTTTAATATGTCGTGCCCCAAAACACGCAGAGTTTAGCCACACTTTTCAAACCTCATTCTTTGAGGTTTGTTGCAGTGGGTTATTAAGGACTTTTCATGTTGCACCAGCATATGCATGTGATAGAGTAAAGATATATACACTATCCTTCCTCGAGTCAACAAATAGCGCTATTCAATTTCAGTATACCTTCGTGACCCAAACTCTTTCAGCTATAGTAATATTCATCGTCGGGGAATTACCAATGAGACATTTGAGAAGAAGAATTGTAAACATAAATTTGTGAATGAATTTCAATAGATTGTGATATGGAGAATATTAGTATGTACTGGAAATTATTAGCTATGATAAAAGAAATCAGTAAGAATCTAAATACGAGACATAATGCATGTTTTCCATAACGAATAAATTCACTGTTACTAAATGAATAATAAATTTATTCCCCTAGTTACGCATTATGTAATTTTTCAGCTCGAAAGAATTATATAAGACAAAAAGTTCTGTGTATATCACCTAAGGATAACAAAATTTATATAACGAATTAGCAATGATTAAGAGATTTTTTTGCTAAATAATTTTGCGTAATTTAATTTAATTTCAAGACTATTCTGGAGATATGATACATTGAATTTATATATCAGGCAGATAATATCCATAAAAATTCATGAGGCTGCAGAATGGGTTATTTCAGATCTATTAATGGCTATATTTACCGAGATAATAGGAAAGGAAGTAGTGCCAATGTCAGAAAAATACCGATTTTATCCATTATTAACACTTTAGTATGAATTATAATTTATGAAAGAGAAGATATGTTACATGAGTAGGAAAAGATGAAGAATTTTCCAAGGAAAACGGAGAGCAAACGGCACTCAGTAAAGAGGGAGCTATCCGAGCCAGAGGTGGCTAAAGTGGGAAGTAGGAGGTAGATCATGGCTCGACGGACCTTTGCAGAGGCCCAGATACCGAAAAAAGTGGGTGGAAGGTTGTGAAACGGACTTCAAGCTTGAAAAAAAGTGGAGGAGGTAAAAAAAATAGAGCGGACGAAAGCTTTTATCTGAGGAAACGCTGTATTCTGACTCCATAAAAGTGTGATGGAATGCGATTACAGCTGTAATTTCGAAGCATTCTCCGAGGAGGAGGAGCGGAATAAGGTACCGAAGAAGAAAATAGCGGGTATAGCGTACTTTGGTCATGATTTTAGCAAGAAAAAGGCCCAGACCTCAAATATGGAAGAAGAGAACGGTGGCAGGCCCGGAAATTTCAGGTACGGGACAGTGAGTGTCTTGAAGTACCCCTGGTATCCTGAAGTCTAAGTTGTGATACCCGAAAAGAGTTACATGCTGCGATGTGTGGCCAAAATAGTAGATCAGAAGGCAAGTAGTTTCACAGCGATGATGTCATTGGTAGTAAAGTTGAGGGCGGTTCAATACCAAAATGTTAGACTAGAGCTAGAAGATGTCATGAATGAATGATAAAGACAGCTTTTAGAAGTGATAAATAAGACCGAAAAACATTCAAGAGTTCCAAGAACGCGCCATGCAAGATATGATGCGCCTAAGATACGTGGGATGGGATATGACTCAAGACGCCACAGCTTCTTTTTCGCCATGTTTATGGAGGCTCAGAGGGTATTTGCGATCTGAGATGAATTGGAAAGTCACGGAAGCGAGTTGTGCAAGGGTGTAAAGTGAAAGGTCAAGTTTAAATTCTGTACATCTTTCACAGGAATATTGGAAAAGTGTGAATAGAGCTACGTGACCAAAAAATCATTAAAAGGAAAAAAGGATTCCCACAAGCGTTTGTACCTATCGAGTTTCTTTGTAACTGAGAAGAATGTGTGAAACTAAAAAGCTACTGAGATATTGTTGGCTGTTCTGGATTTTTATACTATTGAGGGCATTTTTAGGCACAAATTTGAGGTAAAGCCAATCTGGGAGGAAGTAACAGGATGGGTTTAATAAACAATTATCGCATAGTAAATGACTTCCTATTACGTTGTAGATCCTGTCTGGGGACTTTTAAGGACAAAATAAAAAGCGATGGGATTTAAGGCGATAAGCGCTAAACGACGGGGCTGTCAATAACTCGAAGAATATTTACCTTTTCCAAAAATCCATTCAGAGATTTTCATTAGAGAATCACTTTTTCTGCGATGTATACCTGTCAAATTCCTACCAACAATCAAAATATCACTGCGTTTCAGTAGGCAGTCTTACTCAGTTATAATTTAAAGGTTCCTCAATTTGTGTGTTACACATACTAAATACAATTTATTGGGGAAAGTTTTGTACGGGACATATTCATAAAAATATTATAATTTATACATGAAATTATCTCAAAATGAGAAGTTATAATACACCTAAAAAATATTACTACGTTTTTGAGTTGGTCAAATATTTTCCATCCCTTTTTTCGAATTAGCAGTTCAAATTTATAGTTAGGAACGTTACAGTTTTATTGAATTGGACAAATATATTCTTTTGTACTCAATATCATATGTCCTTGGCACAGAAAGAAAAGAAAAAGAAATTCAGTCTTGATTGAAATATTTGCAACTAAGCAATGTGCTTGGGTTGTGTAAAAACGTCGATCATGTAATTTCAGCAAGATAAAAAATCAATTATTACTAATTATAACTATTTTCTGAAAGATAGAGATTTAATTTTGATGAATTAGTTTATTTGTTGAAATACGAAATGATAGATGAAATTGTTGAAAAATATTGAAAATGGCTCAATTGAGCTTTCCGAAGAGGTAAATTTTCTATTTTTTATACATATCACCCCAAAAAGTAAAGTTTTATCCATTTTAATTTCCTCTTTAACCTATAAATAGAGTGAAGATAATTTGTGTACGAGTTTTATTTCGGTTAAGAGATCCTTAAATTAGCATAAAATATCATATCTCCGAAAAAGTAAATCGAATTATTTTCATGAGGATCAGTTCAATTTAATAAGTCTATTACGTATTATAATATTAAAAATTTTATCTACATTCAAGCAGTTAGTCACTTATTTAAGAAATTAAATCTGATTAGAGCCAATAGAGCTCATGGATGAAATAACTAGAAAAATGCAATATTACGGTATTAAAACCTTTCAGACTGAAAGTTCGAACAATATTTAATTTAAGTACCTTTTATTTACTAAACAGTTTTCTAGAAAAATAGTATCCAATTCATGAAGGAAATTTTTCTGAAATGAAAAATATTTTCACCTACTTAAAAAACTTTTTTTAAGTACGAAACGAATCCTTCAAATGAGAATTTAAGTTTACGATAAATATTTCCAATTGAGTGAAGAATGCGGAAATAGTAATGTATGGTTTGAAAATGAATCAATTTATAGAGTAGACTATTCAACCGTAACATGAATAATTTTCAATACAAGGAATTAAAATAAAAGTTTATTATGAAAATAGAACCCTTCAAAGCCCATTTTAATTGATTAAAAATTCTTGAAACGATAATTCAAAAGGCTTTTTGCTAAAAGACTACGCAAATGCTGATACAAAATGGAATTAAACCAAACAAGAAGGACATTTATACCCATATGAACTTTGTCTTACCTCCGTAACTGAGCGCATTAAGAGGCATAGTGACTAAAATGAAAAATAACTCTGATTCATTCGCATGAAAAACTACCCCTGTTAATACCAGTTATAATCATACACTTGTGACTTATTCATATTTGCTTCCTACATAGAGAATTTCTGAAAATTATTTGTTCACCAAATAATTTTCATGGAGTTAAGGCTCTCGTGTAGTTCCTTTTATCTAATATTAAACACTAAGATTTGGAACTCTACTTTTCGGAATTAACAGTACTAAACTATTTCAGATATGACAGAATGTTAGAATTGACTTTCGAATATTCCGATACTTAGTTCCAGTTTAAGTTAATTACAGGACGCACTAAAGCGTAATTACCATTCAATTCATCCATTGAGGGCACAATTAAATCATCCATAATATCTTCTTCGAAATTTTCTACATTTCGTCCGGAGCAATCTTCAAGGTCATTATCATATCTAGTTCGACATACAGGACAAGAAGAGTGCAAATCCTTCCGAAGCCATGCCTTTAGACACGTAGTATGTATTAAATGGGAACAAGAACCCGAGCTTATTGGAATATTTCCGAGCTCTTCAAGACATATTGGACATATTTGGCTCTTTAGTTCATCAGGAGCTAGACTACTGCCCAATTTTTCGGGGTTAAACTTGTTTTTCATAGCAATCGGTGGCAAATCTGAGACTTCATACTCCCCGTCAAAGACCTCACTCAAAATTAACGAGTCTGAAGAATTTTCATTCCTCATCGAAAAAAAGCCAGTCTGTCCAGAGAAGTCAAATATTCTTGATGTGTTCAATGACCAAAACTGAGTTGTGCTAGTTGTTCCGTTTGCGGATTTATATACCAAATAAATAACTCTTACCACTCCCAGACAACATGAAAACGCGATACAGGTCAGAATACCGATCAAAATGGGATGAGATAAGCCTGTAGATGATGAAGATAGTACTTGTCGTAAAGTGCCTTCTGAAACTTTCGCAATACGAAGCATACGCTCAAAAAGCATATGCTTTAGAAAAGTTAGGAAAAGTTGAGGCTCATTACTTGCACCTAAACGCGCTCAAAGGACGAGATTGAGGCTGTAGATTGTAGAGTAAGTAGCATTGGAATGATTCGATGAGTACTTTAAGCACAACATGATTCTTAAAGTGACCTAATTTAATTGTAAATGTTATTCATTTTCGTAACCTTATCATTTGGCTGTAATTTTGACACCGGCCTCTCCCTTTATCTGCATAATTATTCAATATTAGGAACATCGCTCCCTTTATCAGCAGAATTAGCGAAACAGGTGGCGAAGAGGCCAATATTCTACCACTATATTGGTACTGTTGTATGAAATAGTATTTCAAACGTAATTTTAATCATAGTCAAGAATGATAAAATGGAAAATGATAACGGATAAAAAACGATTTTTCACACTAGGCATCTGAAAAATTATAACAATATTCTGGCTAGTTAGTTTGAACTAAAATTTGAATGATTTGCATAAAAAAAGCGACGCAAATATACGGAATTTTTAAAGAAATACAGTAGTTCGTAAATGTATTTTTAAAAAATTCATGTTTTATGAGTATATTATTACGCCAATCGTAATTTGTATTTACGTTAGAGAAAAATTTCTCTGTAATTACATTTTGCAAGGAGACAAGCTATTCGCATACATAATTGTGATTATTTCATTATTTCAATGTTGTTAAATTTTTTTAATTGTCTGAGTAGTTACATACATAAAAGGGGCGCAGTGATTTGTTGCAGTTATCATTCTATAATTATTTATCATGATTAACTCAAGAAATCACAGCAAAAGTTGCGCTGCAAAATAATGTGTCTATTTGAATTGTAGCGCCGGAAAGTAGCACAGAAATATTTTTGTGGAATTCAGAAGACTTTTTAGGATACTTTAAGTCATAATCTGCTTATATTATTGATATATACATTCTATATCTGCTTTGGAAGAGTAATGAGTTTCCAGAGGTCTTCAAAAGAAGAACATTCCAAGAAAATCGAAGATTTGCTACTGGAAAGCGAAAGTGACTCAATTCTAAAATGGTTTCAAACTCAAAGCCCAGCAGTAGATATTTTTTTTGCAAGGTTCTGCAAGAAAAAAAGGAAGACATCAAATAATAGCTCAGAAGCTGATTTTGAAATTTCAGAGATCGAGATTGAAAATGAAAAACTCCTGGGTACTACTCCACTTCATTTTGCAATATTGGAGTCAAGAAATGATCCTTCCTTAATTAAACAGATGCAACATATCCTTATTGAAGAGACCTCAAAAATATGCCATGACCCCAGTCAAGCGCGCTGGAAGAAGAATTGGAAACGAACAGACAAGAATGGGTTTACACCGCTTGGACTGGCCATTAGCAAAGATTACTCAGATATCCTAAGAATGTTTTATGGAATTATTCCGAAAGGATTGTTCCTGTCAGAAATTTCAGTTGCAATTAAGGACACGAAAATGGTTACTTCGAATTATTTGGGAATAGCAGCCGCTTTCAATGGTGTAGAATCTTTACGATTCCTTTTGCAGCAAGGTGATATCAGCCATTTCATTTGGGACACTAGTGGGAGGAGGCCGATTCATCACTCTATTGAACAGGGATCGACAGAAGCCTTCTATGATCTGTTAAAAAGAGAAAAAAATAAAAGTAGAACGCAAAATGAGAGTAGGTCGTTATATTTGGTGCGAGAGAATTTATCTAATTTAACGGAATCATTCATAGATGAAGCAGTAAGTGAAGGCGGTGAAACAAATATGGAAGCTATTGATACTACAGGATCAGCACCAGCAAATGGATCAGAGGTTGAAGTAAGTGATAGTGCAAGTGATTCTCAGTCCTCAAGCTGGGAAGAGCTACCCGATGGAGTCTATGAAGGTAGCAATGGCCCAAGTATCGATGGGAGTGATGCATCAGAAAACGATTTTATAGACATAGCAGATATATTGGCAGTTGAGAGACAAATAGCAATGGGCGGGGTACAACTGGGTACAGATGAAGACGGAAACATTACTGCTCGGTTTGCAGAGATATCTGATGATTTCACTCTTGAAAATGAATATAATGAAGATTTGGACAGTAATTTGTTGCACTTAGCTTGCAAATATGGACGACTTGAGATTGCCAGAGAACTATTATCAATGCAAGAATTTTCTCAATCGATTAATGATCATAGAAATGATGGTATGACATGTCTCCACCTGGCGACAAAAAAAATGATGTTAAAATGATTCAACTACTGCTGCATGAAGGAAACGCTAATATTAAAATTCAAAACGATGCGACTGGGATAAATTTACTGCACACTGCTTGTGAAAATGGAGCGAAAGATGCTGCCATATTAATTATTGAAAAAGGATTAGAAATAAATTCCGTAGATGACAACGGTCATAGCCCCTTCATTATGCTGCTGCATGTGAAAAAGGAGTCGAATGCATTGAAATGCTTGTTTCCAAAGGAGCAAATATAAATCATAGGGCACTGGATGGAGAAACTGCAATTTATACAGCAATATCGAGATGGAATCTTGGATGTTTTTGGAAACTATTACATGCTGGAGCTGACCCAGGAATTCAACACTCGGACGGTACAGTTTCTATTGGTTTCATTGCGGCTAACTCTCTCTCGGAACTCTCTAAATTTGCTGATTACGTTGCTGGAAATCAAAATCTGAAAGGAATTATGAACTTGGATGTTGTTGTAGGTGATGAAGATCAAACGTCTCTGCATATTGCGGCACGTCAAAATTCTTTCAACTGCATGATCAATCTGTTGAATGCAGGTGCATCCCCGAATAAGCTAGATGCGTCGGGTTTGTCTCCACTTTTGATCATACTTAGAAATTGTCAGAAGCCTCTAGAGAAAATGACTTCAGCAGTCGAGGCTCTCATAAAATCTGGAGCTGACGTAAATATATCTGACGAAACTGGAAGTAGGCCAATTCACTATGCTTTGAAGAAAGGTCTCACTGAAGTGGTTTCAATACTTTTGACCGCAAAAGCGGATACGGACAAAACATCTGAATCGAAATCGTGCTTACACTTATCAGCTTTAGCAAATGACTACGGATCCTTTTGTCTGTTAGTATCAGCCGGAGTTGATGTAAATGCAAAGGACTCAGACTCCATAACTCCATTGCTCCTTTGTTCCAAACTTCATTTTGTTGAGGGTATTGAATGTTTAACTTCTACTGGAAATCAATTAATTAGGGAAAATAAAGATGAAAATGGTAACTCAGCTTTACATTTGTGCTCCATGAAGAGAAGTTCTGGAATATCTGCTGTAATCGAAACTCTTCTTAACCTCGGCGTACCTATAAACGAAGAAAACAATGAAGGTGACACTCCACTATCTTTACATATAAAAAAACACCAAATTAATGGCGTGAGAACCCTCATAAATGCTAATTGTGACGTCAATTATATATCTAGATCAAAAATTTCACCCCTCATGACCGCTGCAGAAGCTGGAAATATACCTGCAATACGCATGCTTTTAAGGGCCGGAGCAGATGTTAATCTCAAAAATGTGAGCCATCATTCATGTCTTTATTACTTCAATGATGATGATAAGATTGCTCTTAAAATTTTAAGACTTCTATTATCAGCTGGGGCCAATATTAATCAAAAAGATAAGGATGGGGATACGGTTCTACACGAGAGTACTCTTGGTGACAGACCTCAAATTGTTCAATTTTTGATTCATAAGAAGATAGAATTGGACAGTACAAATAACGACAGGGAAACCGCTTTATTCCAAGCCGCAAAAAATGGAAATGTCGAAATTACGAAACTTCTACTCAGAGGAACGCTCGATGGTATATCTGCAGATCCTTCAATCTCAAACATACATGGAGTAACCCCGTATCAAGTATCCCGAGAAGGAGGACATCATGAAATTGTTTCGTTAATTTTGGAGGCAATGAATATGAATTTTTCAACATTTGCACCGCTCCGTAAGTATTCAAATCCTTCTTCAGAAGTGAGAGGAAATCACATGAAGTCGATTGATATTATTTTCACATCTGATGACATCATTTGTACTATATGTCAAGAAGAAATAAAATTCGGAGTGGAAGTTAGAGAATTACCATGTGGACATATATTTCACAATGAATGCATTTTACGTTGGATTGGAGGGGAGAAAATGGAAAACCATAATACTTGTCCAGTTTGCAAACAATCGATTTCTCCGAAGAATATTTAGCCTAATTTCATTTACCTTGAAAATTCAACCTGAGTATGAGAGCAACCATACGATTTCATCATTCTAATATTTATTTTACCTGCATATAAAAAATATATTAGTACAGGTTTGAGAAAAAGTAAAGGGTTTGAAATTTATTTTACACTGCAAGGAGATTTATCAAAAAACCATTTCGGCCTTTGAAGAACTTGAATATACTTTTGCACTTAATTTCATTTCATATTAATGTAAATTCCCGGAAACTTACATAAAGGATGGTGTAATTTCATACTTGATTTTTGATAAACCAGAAAAGAAAAGATGAACATTATCGAGAAAAGTGTAGATCAAGTCCAGACCAAATGGATGCAATTGGAAATAAAAAGTGTACACATGTAAATATAATGTTTAAGAGAAGAAAACGCTTAGCTGAATATCTTTTTGTATAAAATACAATGTAGAGCTGAATAGTTCCATTATCACTGAAAACTAATCTTGATCCAGAAATTGAGATTTTACTATAGGCAAATAGGGCATGTAAAAGTTCGAATATTTCAAAAAATTTAATTTTCTTAAAGTTTTGGCGAATGCAGTTCTTTTTATATTTTTGGTGGAAAGTAAGAGTTTACATACATTAAAGGATATTAGAAGAGCATATATTTTGCATATAACATTTCAATGCTTGTATTTTGCAAATAAATCGAGTTTTAAAGCATTTATTCATGCACGAAACCCTGGATTAGGAATAAATATGTATTTTTTTCGTTAACAGTTCTTAAAATGAATATGGATCGGCTTTTGTAATCTTGGAGTAATTTCAAAATTATTAATGACTAAATTTCTCAAGCGTTGATGATATTCATTGTAGAATAGTTCAATACTTAGGTCGCATGCTATGGTACAAAGATCTCAAGTTTACACCTTGTACATGATTAGAAAATTTAGGAGTTGAGAATTTGTTTTGATTGCATTTAATGAAAAGACCCTGCTAAATGATCATGGAAAAAAATCTCACATTTACCAAGTCGACGAGAAGTATCAAACGTTTATGTTGTAGATAAAGTGAAAATTTTCAGTTACAGGAAACAGACTAGCATTATTTTGTCGACCCAGAATTGAAATCAGTCCCATATTTATTCTCGAAAATTAAGAAAAGAATCTGCACAGCTTTCAATTGAATATATTGAAACATATGAAAAACATTATAAAGAAAGGGGATAATTCTCTAATATTTTTACCAATTTCTTAAAATAGGGACTTATTTTTTCTATATTTCGAAAAGGATAAATTCAGTTTCCTAACAAATTGGATGACTAACCGCGGATTTATTTATCGGCAATTTTAATTTCCAATTTTTTCAAAATCAGCAGAAGAATTTTCAAACGTTTAACCGACCTGAATGGACGCTTGAAGCAAAATTATGAGTATAGAAGAATATAAAGAAACGACTAAAAATTCGAATAGGTATGATTCTTGTCAAATTTGAACAAAAGAGTATACAATATACGTGACAAGAGCGGTATTGATAAATATTAAGGTGTTTTCTCAATTATATTGCGATAGCAACTCATTGGATATCACTCATTACAAAACTGTCCTTCATTGTTGTCCATAACTTGAAATGATTTATTCTCAGCAAATTGTCTTATTCACTATTTAGATAGGCCAATAATATAGAATAAATTATTGAAACGTCTGTAATATTTAATTAGATAACGTATTAACATCTCGAAGGCGCAGGGATAGGGGTAGGCATTTCTTCTAAAGAGATGAAAATAAATGCCCTAGAGCAAGGTTTAATTAAATTTTGAAAGAATCTGATAGTATGAATAAGAACAAAATATTGTTATTTTCCTACTGAGGAGTGAAAAATGGTAAATGAAGCAGTTTAAATGCTTCGAGAACATTTAAAACAAGTTTTTCATTCCAAAATCTCACTAAATACAATACAAAAGAATTAATATCTGATTCTAAGCAATATTCTTTCGGGTGAAAAGCTACAAATTTCGTCAAAAATAGTACTTCCGATATTTTGAGTATTATTTTATTCTTTTTGACATGAGAAAGAGAAATCTGTTAAAATATATGCTGTGGATACCCATATAAATATGAAGAAAAAGAAAGCATATAGGAAGAATCTTTTATTCAATCGGTAAATGTTCTAATCCGGCAAAAGAAAATAAACTACAGAACAAATAGACGATTGTAGAACTTTTTATCAATTTATATTTTCCGAAAATTAATGATATTCAATTCTCATGATATGGAGGTTCGGCAGCCTAAAATATTGAAATATATTCTCCATGTCATTTAATAGAAAGTCTTTTTTCTTCGGCATATTTTTTGATAAATAGCTTTTATCGCTTGAGAATCTATTCCAGAAATGATTTCATATTCTACTTGTGAAAAAAAACTGTTCAAGAGGCCATTACTTATGTAGTAAAATTGCGTTATTGGTACTAGCATTGGATGATTACAATGTTTGAAAGTTCCATTCAATTAACCGCATCATTTCTGGTGTTTGAGTCGCAGCTTCAAGTTTAGGGCGAATTGGAGAGAAGAAATATAGAATATTATATATAATATATGTCGTTGATGCAGATGAAAATTTAAAAGCGAAAAGGAAAAGTGTTTTTCTTTTCTGAAACTGTTTCCAGAATTCGTGGATGTAATAAATTCTCCAGTGTCTTAGAATAGTTATTCTAGAGAGCTCTATTTATTTTTATCCTACACTGAAATACAATACACGAAGAAAACAAAAGCAGAACGTAATACCTTGAATAATACGAAGAGAAGTAATAGTTGTAACATATATTTGGTACAAGTGTAAATAAATTGCGCTACTGTGTAAATGTCGGAAAATGCAGGCTGTGGATAGCAAAAACGTTTGATGTTTTCGAAACTGAGTGCAAATATAAATATTACTTTTATATAAAGTTGATTTCGAAAAGGATTGAAAGGGGAATTTTTAGCTCAGCATTTAATTAACTATGGAAATTAGTTCTTTATAATAGTCTTTCGCTAAATATTTTAGCCCTGTTCTCCAGGTATTTGGAAGTACTTTGATGGGACTGAATGATGACAGCTGTAAATTAGGTCATCTTGATGGGTAGAAGAAAAACTTTTTAAATACACGTTTACTTGAATAATGAATTACAGCTGAATATCAAATTCGGTAGGATCAAAGTGTTGACAGAAATGAACACCTCAACTGCACGCAAATATTCTTGAGAGCAGCAGGCAATAAAAAAAAGTAGGTTAGGGTTCACATTTTTCTAAATATTCCGTGCGAGACTTAAATTTATGGGAGCACTAAAAATATCTTTTCTATAAAGCTGCCAGTTTCTTCCAATAATGGATACGGTGGAAGATTATAAATTCGAATTTTATTGTTCATAGTTTTCAAAAATAGCTTCTTCAGATTTAAGAAATATGTGAGTAATGGACATAATCTTTCATGTCGAAATTTAAAGAACTTATTTCAAGCCAGCAACATATTTCTCAAAAATATTTTAAAATAAAAAAACAATACCTTAAATTACTGCATACGGAGGTGAGAGAGTGAATTCCACTTCTGAATCGTAAACAAGCATTCTAGGTTTCTCATATAAAATTATATTACCCAAAGTCTTCGAACTACACAAAGCTTGCAATACTGAGTATATAATTTATTCAAGACCATAAATGTTTCTAAAACTGTGAAAGGGAGTAAATGTGGGGTGATTTAGTTTTTGAAAGATATGATCGGCTGTGGCCCGAAACATCCTACAAAGTAACCAGTAATACCTCTTACATTTCGGAAAAAACAATAAAAAGAATTGAAAAAAGCCATTGCAGAAACTGAAACTTATTTTTTAGAAAATTTATTTTTACTCAATACGAGACTTCACCTAAGTCATTTTTTTTTGTAGTGATATCGACTTTGGAAAATTCTTTTTATATTTTCCTTCTTTGTAATCAAACTACGTAGTAATGGGATATTCAATCACCTTGAATTATTATCCCACTCACACTGTCGAGACTACACGAGATTATTTTATATTTGATGGGCAGTAATATTAATAACACACTTCCGTTATGAAACATGTACAAAAACGGAAAGAAAATTAAATAAAATTATCCTTTTCGAAACAAACTTTATGCTTTGGGGTAGAGATAATTCAATTACATGAGATTTAAGCGCTTATAATTTTCCTAAAAATGTTTGGAGGAAAAAAAAGAAAAATTCGGTCCTTGCAAAAAAATATTAATTGTTCATGAAAATATTGATACTTACATAATTTTTTTCAAAAGAAAACCACGTACACAAAACTTTTGAGAGCACATCTTACTTTTTCATAGTTTATGTAACCAAAAGACGTTTAGAAAGATGTTCTCTTTGAGACTAGGAACTACTGATGCAACGCTAATTTTGCCCCTAGTAAATTTTATTTGTTTGTTGACAAAATTTTATATCCTTTTCGAAACAGCTAGCCGGAATTTCCAAATATTTTGTCTGTCATTAAATCCAGAGTAATTTCTAATCTTGTAAATTCAATAAATCACATTTGACGGTTCCAGCAAATGTGAATCGGTTGAAACTGTCAATACGTATAAATCGCTCTTCATTATCATTTTCTGATGATATAAAACAGAGAATAAAAATGATTCAATTTTCTGGTTCGGTTTAATTTCTATGATTAAAAATACTAAAATAAAAGATTTGGCCTGCTTTTGTCGTTGTGGACAATTAAAAAAACTAAGTCATTAAAAATACCTCTATCTCCCTCCAAAAAAAAGTTTTGAAATAGTAAATTTTATTTAATGAAATTTATAGAAAAGTAAATCGGATCTAAATTTTTGTTAAATTGATGGGCCGGAAACATGAAATAAATATTATAGTTCCGACTCACGTGAAAAAACCATCAATCTTTACCATTTTTGGATGCTTCTCACTGGAACTTGAAATATTAGTGATTTATGAATGAATTTATCCTTGAGTAATCAGTTGAATGACATGAATTAAACGAACTTAATCGGCAAAGTGGAATCTTGAAGTCATCACGTGAATGGCCTTAAACGTATTTTGATCTAGGAAGGCGAGCAAATGCAGATTGGAGATACCAGTTGAAGTAAAGAGAGGGTCCTTTAAAAGTTTCTTTGTATTAATAAGTTCGACGAGAATTTAGTTTTATACTGAAAACACTAGAGTTAAGATACTTATTTCAAAAGATTTAATGAGGAATGGCTTTTTTCAATCTTTTTCACGAAACAAGCACCAAAAATATCTATTGGAAACGGTTAGAGAATTAAAAACAAAGTATAGAATAGTTGAAACCCTTTTTTGGTTCTTAGCAT
Organism: Kappaphycus alvarezii; assembly: GCA_002205965.3. Classification (NCBI taxonomy): domain Eukaryota; phylum Rhodophyta; class Florideophyceae; order Gigartinales; family Solieriaceae; genus Kappaphycus; species Kappaphycus alvarezii. The sequence goes on along the minus strand of NADL03000611.1, from coordinate 1,470,300 downwards.
ATTAATTAGCATAACAATGACAATTATCAAATGATATTGTTCTATCTAAAATATACGTTTAACAGAGCTTTAAAATGCGCAAATTCAAATATACATGACTTTACACAAGATTTGAAGTTTAATTTGTTTCCATTTAGGAATCATAAGTGAATACTCATGATAAAATACTCGGGGCTAACTACTGAATTACCAGAAAAACATTTACTTAGATATTATTCTCATATATTTACTTTGGGTTCTGTATTAATCGCTATATGTTTGCGTAACTTGTCGGAGAGGAACTGAGATTTCAGATTAGGCTGTTTTCTTACAGCATGAACACTTTCAAAATGCTCTCTGAGATTTTTTTCCTAACTATTCTGGTATGTCTTGCTGATGGTTTTTCAGTGAAGAAGATTAAAGGTATGTTGACCTCCTTCTCTCATGTTTTCATCAAAATTTAAAGTTCAAAAGTCTTCTTATTTTAACAGCGTTCTTTCGCCTAACTCAACAATACATGAAATTTTTAATTGAAAGGAATGGCTTTTAGTACCGGGCATGATCTTTGGGGCTATAGGCAGCCCTTTGCAGATATATCTCTCCAGAATCTCAAAGCGACTGGAACGAATTTCGTCCATATTTCAGCGTATGCTAAAATGAATTCATTAAATTCCCTTAATGCTACCCAGGTGACAGACGACGATTCAATTAGATTCATTATTCGCAAATGTAAGGCTAAAGGTTTCAAAGTTTTTTTTAAACCAGTCATTGAGATAGAAGGAAACCGATGGAGAGGATTTGTATGTAGCAAAACAACCTTTAAAAGTATTTGACGGAGTAATCTACCTTGAATGGAGACTCAGAACTGTAGCTTTATCAACTGACATTTTCATTTATTTGAAATGAATGATCACAGATTAAGGGAACAAACCCTTGGTTCGAAAAGGTATATATTCCGTTTATTACTAAAATGGCAAGCATTGCACAGAGAGAAGGCGTTGAGTTGTTCGCTGTTGGATCAGAGTATGCTGGTACACTGGAAAAGAAAAAGTCTTGGGAAAAAGTAGTCAGAAGAGTGAGGGGAGTCTTTAAAAGGAAAATAACATATGTCGGAAACCATGATGTAAGTCACAGAATAAAACTCTTAATGCGTAAATCTACACATTTCTGGCTTTTCCGTTTGAAAAATGGTTAACTACTAAGTCTTCTATAGCATCATTTCATTTAATACATTGATTTTTATGAGATCTGACATGTTCTTGCATAACATAATTCGTTCAAAAGTCCTTCGAAAGAGTCACTTTTTGGAGACAGTTAGATTTCATTTCCATTTCTGCATACTTCAAGTTTTTACCTGGAATTAGAGGACCTTCCCCAAATTTACAGGAAACAAAGCGCTTGTGGATGGAAAAAGCAAATGAGATAAACAACTGGAGAATTTCGAACGGTTTCGGAAACAAGGAAGTAATAATTGCAGAGGTTGGCGCCCAGAGCAAAGGTAAGATTAGTTTGGACACCAAAAAAACATATAACCGTGAGAACTGAAGACTAACTAGATTTTGATCACAATAATTATTTCGAAGGAAATGGAGTTGTGTACCGAGTCCCATGGGACTGGCTTGTACAAGCTCCAGTTAACTTCTTTGAGCAGGTAAGGTCCATTGCTGAACTAATATGCATAAATACAGTTTGGTTTCAAGTTATTTGTCCTAACTAATTCTTATTTATTGCGTAGAGAAAAATGTATGAAGGAATATTGAATGCTTTCATGCCTAGACAGTGGTGCCGAGGAGTATTGCTGTGGAATTGGGAGCTGGACCCCGACTCTGGATTGGAATACCCTTCCTCTTCTTGGTATACTCCCAAAATAAACCCGCTCTAAACGTGATGAAGAAATATTTTAAGTAGCTCATATCTGCTGTTGGAGTTTATATGATGATTTTCATAAATAATTGGTAAAAAAAGGAGCAAGATCGAAGATGATGAATTTTCAGTGGATTTAACTGAATTTCCAAGAATTGGAACCCAAGTAAGAGGCGCAGGGCGGAATTTTATTAAAGAGCTTATATACATACGTGACAGTCACTCATATACTTCTTAGGAAGATTCTTCCAAAGTTCAACGTGCATATATTTGTAGTTGAGTAGGGCCCAAGACCTAGAAATACTAATTACATGTGACTACTTATGAAGCATTTGATAAATTATAAATTTATTACTAACAAGATGTACACTGACAGAAAATTTCTACGCATAAATAAGGAATTTATTGGAAATATACGCCATTTTTAGTTCCAAATATGTGTTGGAGGAAAAATATTGTTATTCTGTCTCCCTTGATGTAAAATTAATACCAAATACGCGTGAGACATAGAATGAAAAAATCACATCGAAACAAAGCAAGAAATTTAAATTTGTAAACATACTGGAATAAAATATTAACTGTACAGTATGTAAATTTTGGTGAAATTTGCTTCTAAAATTATGTTTTTTTTTGAGTAAATAAAAGAGAATGTTTAATTATGAATTCCGACACTAATTTCGTTTTCACATACTTTCTATTTTATTCATGTTCTACAAAATATCATCAATAAAGTATTTGATATATTTTTGTTAAAATACTTATATAGAAAGTTTTTATTCGAAGAGTTTCAAATATTTTGATAACCAAAAAATGAGAAATTTTTACCAAGAGTGTTCCCGAATATCAGAAAAACTCTTAGATTGGCTAATAAGAGGGTTTTATATCATCTCGTATCCATAATAATATTAATATAAGATACTGTGAAGAGAATGAAAAGTTTTTCGAATCCAAATAGACTGAAAATATTGAGTTTATGACATATTCTAAGTGCAAATGTTTTCTGTACTCAAGATTTTTTCTATTATTATTTAACTATGACTTAATTACCAATACGTACAGTATAACTACGGGAAGATATCTACTTCAAGCAGATTAAAATATGACAAAGTCTAAAATAAGTTATATATTTCGGAAATTCGATTATTGATTCTCTTTAATTGCCCAAATACTAAGGGCAGGTGCTATTTAGCGCTACCCATCAGAGACGAATCATCCCGCATAACGCCTTAGCGGCGTGGATACAACCAAAAACATCTTCTATACATTAACATAACCCAAAATCCCCCCTCAAAAAAAATTGGGGCGGGGAAAATGATCCGTATAGAACATTGGAAAATTTTAAAATAATTTTCTTTAGAAAATTCTGCTGCACAAACGAAAATTCTTTTGGAAGTTACCTATGAAGAATGACTTAAGTCAAAAGTTATGTTTGTACGGGGATGCTTTTTGCAACTAGAAGATACAACCCGCATCTTTCGTTTTGTGGTGAAAATAATGAAAGACAATCATAGGCATCAAAACTAGTTTAAATGTTTCAATTTGAACGTTTTGACAGAAAGAAATATTTATAGGTCGAAATTTAAAGGAGTACATTGGTTTTACTAAGGTAAGAGATATTTTAACGAGGTGATGAATGCTTTATGTCTAAATTTGATAATTTCGTTTTAGTAAAAGAGGATTAAAATGAAAAATATACATACTGCGCGATTCAAAGTGAAAAAATGGTTTGAAAATAATATGTTAAGTAAAAAATTGAAAAAAGCTATGCATTGGAGTGGAAAAGGTTTGGTTCGGAATATAAAAATATATTTTCAGTAATTTGCCTTTCAAAGTCTCCTTTAAGAGCTTCTTTTGAATTTTAGTGGTGCACAGAAGCAATTTCCACATGTTTTGCAGATTCACTAGCGAAATTTGTGTCTTAAAGTTTTAAAATAGAGGAGTCAGAGTCTGAAAAAATCATCTAACGGCCATATATAGACATCGTTGCGACTTGTTGGTGCAAATAAATGTTTATTTCATTTATGTCTATGTGCGACTCAAAAAAGCCATAAAGAGCTCTCTTTACTACCTTTATCGAGTCCTGTTCCCTGTCAACCCGCAGATTTTTGAAATTATCATTACATATGGTAGCTATTTTTGGTTTATTACTTTCTAATTATAAACTAAGTCAAAGTGGATATACTTGCGTATTCAATTAACTGCTTGGTTCTGTACTAATCCATCGTATTGATTAAAAATTGATAGAAAGTTAGTCGGTCATACTGCGACTTGTGATCATCACGAATAAGGTTATGTATCGTGAGTATATTTCGTTACATTAATTTCGATACTTTGCATTGATTTTTCTACTGATTTAAGTTTTGGTTAAGTTGTTTGTACCCTAGTGAGTCATTTTATTGGTTTTAGATGCCAAAGGGAAACTGGAACAATGTTCTGGCCTATTTTTTAGAAAGAAGTATATAAGTTCTCTTTTGTACAGAGACTTAGTGTCGGATCAAAACGGTGTAAACTCGCTTGTTACTTTATTATTAGAAAATAATCGAAATTTGAAAAAGTTATGAAGAACGGATAATGTAAAGTGAGAAAGGTACACATGGACAGGTAGGAACCTGTGTTTTTTGCAGATCTTCTCGAATTAGTGAGAAATCAAATGTATTTCAGATCGTAAAAATCTCACAAGATGCAGTTGGCCATTGTTTTATGTGTACCCTTGGTTGGTGTGTACGAAAACTGTTCTCCTTTTTGTACATGTGTGCTGCGTGTTCGGAGAAGAAAGCTTTCTGAGAGGTACATGTGTATGACAGAAATTGACTGTCTTATAAGTATAGATGTAATATACAAATTACCGTCTTAAATGTACACATATACTATTTATGATCTGAATTTTTGTCCTTTGTTCATACGTGCATGGTTTTACTTATCACGTGCAAATTTACACGTTTTATATAGAGTCCATGAAAACCCGTCCTTCAGCTTGGTCCTTCGGCTTGGTTATACTCCTAGACTGTCTATCTCTCTGCCTATCATTTGTTTCGATACACCCATATACCGTATTGCTTACTGTATGCTCTTTTTTACATGCCTAAGCGTTTAGATATTTATTTGCTTGTAGTCATTCTGTGACGGGGGGAGTCATTTTACATATTGGTACGAGGGTTTTTGAAGGATACTTTCAGTGGATTCTAACACTTTCTTCTGTATGAGGTGCAGTATAAATCAGCTCATTTGTCTAAAATATATATTTCCTATGATGTATCGGAGATATTATTCGATAATAGAGGTACTGAAGTATTTTTTTGTCGAACTGGTATTTTATGAGGGCTATCAAGTCATATATTTCCTTTTTGGGTAAGTCTTCAGTTCGAATGAAGCGTCAAGCATACTTTTCATTAAGCTCTAATAAGTTTACAGCAAATCTGTAATATCTATGAAAATCTGAGATGTTTTAGTTCCTGCCGTTTGGTTCATTAATTTTGCTGCAGCCAAGTAAGAAAAATTAAGGGATATCTATTTAACAAGGCATATTAATGCGGCCATTAGTGCACTTTTTCGGACCATATATTAGTTGCCAACTGACCGAGTAGAGCTCTGCTAGAGTCTTACGTAAAAATGAGTTACCAGATGATGATTGAAGTCGGCTGACCTAAGCCGGAAATTCCGCTAGCTCTCCCACCTTCATTCCCCTTTTGATCCCTTCTTAAGGATAAAGTCCCAGTCCCACGCAATCCTTACCCATTCCCCGTTTGATACCTTTTGTTTTGTTTTTCGCCCTATCGGCAACTACCCATTTGCTTGCACCCTTCTTCTATCCATCTTTTGCGGATCTTTTTAATTGAGGAAATTCTCATAGTTCTCGTCACTGCTTTTTTCCGTTTCATCGAAAGTATGTATAGCTGCTGTAAAAGACGATCTATTTTCGTTTTGCTCTTCGTTCACTGATCTCCGTTCTAGAAAATCTGATTGTTTCACTTCTGTCCTTGTCTTGGTTGTTTTTGGCCGTCTTTCGTTCGCTTGAATCGCTCCTCTCATTTATAGAGGGTTTCTATGGCTGTCATAGGAACAAAACGCCTCTCGTCTTTCTCTTATTTCGCTGCCCTCCGCACTAGAATTGGTATTCACTCCCTCCTATTTGGAAGTCTTCGTCTCCATCCAATTTTCCATCTAAGTATTTTTTTCTGGGCACGAACTTTACTTTTATTTATTCTCTAAGATAAAATCATTTCTTTGCTTAATGATGTGGTTTCATTTGCACCTTTAGGTAGTTTTAAATCTATTTAGATCCCAAAATCTGTTATTGAGGGTAATTTCTGGTATTTTTGCCCGCTTTTCCTGGATTAGGTTAGACTTAGAATCAGTCCTAGTGTCAAAAATAACTAGCAACTCATCTCTTAGAGCCGCATCTACCGAGAGAAAGTCGATTGTGGAGTCCATTCAACTGATTTAATCTGAAGTAACTCCGCCTTCGATGCTCGGACATCACACATTTAAGCGGAAATACAGGATTTTTCGGAGGACTTTATCTTCGGGAAATGCAGGAAAGAGATTATAATGACTCTCGGCGAATAAAGCTTAAGCTCTTGGTTATAGAGTTGCCAAGGAAATGGTAGAGGCGGAAAAAAGATTTTCCCTGAGGGGCAAGAGTTACTGCGAGATCTGCAAGATTACCTGTAATATAATAATACTTATTACAACGTTCCAAAATCAAGTACTTTGCAATGGTCGAAGTAATATGGTAGCCAACTAAAAGTAGATCAATTGTTATACTGTTTGCAATAGAGTGTTCGAATATGACGGATTTCTGAAACTACACGAGAACTGGAAAGATCAGTTGAAATTACTTTTGTCTCAAAGCATTTGAAAGGAATTATCTACTCCAAAAGTGAAGCCTGTGGCCTTTTTATGAGCCTGGAGACTCATATGATATGTTCCGGTAGAGTTGAGCTTTCCCCTACAAGGGACTATCAAAACTCGACCAGGAATCTCCGCGCGGATTACAAGCACCTGTTGGTTATTTCAGTGCGTGGCGTAGAAGACCACGGAAGGTCAACGAATATAGATGATTTCATACACACCAAATTCTCTGTATGGAAGCTGAAGATTCAGCTCCTTTTGGTGCAGCCCAGCGTAGAGTATTACAGCTATATACCTGCTGAAGAAGATTATTTGACGTACAAGACATGGAAGCATGATACTGTCAAAGGACTTCTAGTTGCCATTTCAAAGGGTTTGAGAGACATAAGATTCTAGAAAAAGGGCTTTTCGTAGGGATATTTTGGATCTCAGTAACAAGGGAATGAGATAGCGCTTCCTTAAATTGGACGTGTCAGATATTTGCAATCTCTTTTGAAAGTCCGTGACTGGTATTATTGATGATAAATAGAAGGCACTGGCCAACTTTAACGGGTTTCCGCTGCTTTTTGATATCTTTATCCTTGTTTCGGATGCTCTTGGGTTAAGTAAAACCCCTTCGAAGTAGAATATGCCAAGATTATTCCACTGCACAAGAAATAGCGAGCTTCGATGAAGTTCCACAGGAGAAAGGTGGCATAAGTCACTTCACTTCTTGCAAAATATATAAAAAATGGCGGAATTCTCCAGTGCAGCACAGTAATTGTGACCAAATTGTATACAAAGGATCCCGCTGCTGCGGAAAGGAGGTCAACGCATAGTGCCGTTCTCAACCTAAACGCTTCACGCGGAGGCCCCTACGGAGGCCAACTGCAATGATTTCTCAAGAAAAGGACGACTTGGTAGTAAATCAGGTGGAATAAATGTGCCTTTTGAGCAAATTAGCTAGTTATGACGTCTCAATATGCCCATGCAACTGCTTATAGATAAAAGGTGCTCTATGCGCATGAATTTCGACAGAATCGTTTTTTAGACAGCCATGGGGCCTCAAATACTCAAGTTGAGATGCGAAGGAAGGCCTCTGAGACTGAAGCCCTTGGATGCGCTCGGCAATGAGGACACGGTGTTTACTTTGGAATTTGTGAAGAGCCGGTTGTTGCAGGAAGAGGAGCGTGCTCAAATGAGGGAGTCAAAAGGGACAAAATCCAATGCTGCGCTCATATCCAATGCCCGTGCGAATGACTACGGAGGTAATGCTAGGCAGCTGCACTGTACGAACTGCGGTCATTCTGGTCACATCGCGGATAGATGCTGGGTCAAAGATGTGAACGGTAGGCGCCCGGAAGCTCCAAGCGGCTATCGTGCATCCGGTTCTCGTAGTGGCAGAGCATCTGATAATCATCGAAACGAGAAAAATCGCCCGAGAAGAGATCACCAGGCGTTCGTAGGTGCAAATTTATTTGATTCGACTGATTCTCATCCTTCAGCAGATAGTGAGGACAGCGTTGATGATGAAATTGTTTGCCTCATGTCACGAATTAAACAGGCCGGGATTTCGGCCGGAACTTCCTCCTGGTACGCAGATTCCGCATGTACTTCCTATATGACTTACGATAGGAGTGTTTTCACGAATTATACCGAATTTTCTGCAGCCTCAGTCGAAATGGGAACTAAAGCCCGGGCTAAGATTGCTGGGCGAGGTGACGTAGAGCTCACATTACTAGTGGATGGTTCTCGAAAGCGGTGTATTCTGCGAGATGTTGTCCACGTTCCTAGTTTCGAATACTCTCTCATTTCTGTAGGCAAAGCGGACATAGAAGGGATCAAAACTGTATTTGAGAACAGATCTTTGCAGATTACTAAGAATGGGAGAGTCGTAGCAACTGGAAAAATGCTGTGCGATAGCCTTCTTTATGCTGTCGACATAGTCCAGAAGATACCAAATGATACCTTGTACTCTGCCAAAAGTTACCACACTCTCGACATGGTACGAGATAATGGCTCATGGAAGCAAGCAGGGCATTTCATCTATGGTAAGGAACAATGTTGTGGACGGCGTGCAGATCAGTGTCTCGAATGCATCCGAAATATGCACCTCATGCGTTCATGGAAAGGCTCATCGTTCTGCAGTGCCGAAGAAACGCACGACCGGTAGAGCTGAAGCGATGTTAGATCTTGTTCACAGTGACGTGTGTGGACCTAAAGAGGTTTCTTCTGTTGGAGGGGCACGCTACTTTGTGACCTTCACGGACGATCACTCTTCCTGGGTTACAGTGTACATGATGCAGCGAAAGTCGGAGGTCTTTGATAAATATAAACTGTTCCAAGCTCGAAGCGAAGCCCATACTGGGCGTCGCATTGTCATTCTTCGTTCAGATCAGGGGGGAGAATATATGTCCACTGCATTCAAGGACTACCTTGCCGAGCGCGGCACAAAACATGAGCTTAGTGCAGTGGAGTCACCTGAACAGAATGGTGTTTCAGAGCGGCTGAGCCGAACACTGATGGATCTGGTTCGTTCCATGCTACATGCAAAGAGTCTGCCAAAACAGTTCTTGGCCGAAGCTCTGGCGACTGCTGTATACATCCGAAACAGAGTTACAACTCGCGCACTTCCAAGCCACACGACCCGCATCATATATGGTACGGTCGCAAGCCCAATTTGTCGCAACTTCGTACGTTCGGAAGCAAATGTTGGTACACCGTCCCGACAAGTCAGTTGAGTAAGCTTTACAACCGAGCTCGAGAAGCAATTATGCTTGGATATGCGGAAGCCAGCAAAGCTTACAAACTGTGGGATCCTGAATTACACAAGGTAGTTGTTTCCAGAGATGTCAGATTCAGTGATAGAGAAAACTGCCAGTCTGAAATAAATGAAAAAGAATCAGATGAGTATCTCGCAATTAGCTCCGATGAGTATCTTGTAAGTCTCGGCGTTGAACAGGATGCTCAAATCCGGCTTCCTACACCAGACACAACCGAAATAACTGCAGCTTCGAGACAAGATATTCAGGGACAAGGGAATGACCAGGCTAATGTTGGAAACGACCCAACGGTCGCCGAAAACGTAGGTACAGATAACGAAATCCCTGAACCCCCTGAGGTGTCTGTAGCTCCTCGGAGATCTGAAAAGATTCGAAGAGCCCCAAATGCTTGGTGGAGATCAAACATATCCTTGAAACCTAATGACACGGCTCTCGTTACAAATGTTGTCAACATCTCGTACCGACACGCGGCGACAGGACCGGACGCAGACTTTTAGAAGTCCGCCATCGAGTCCGAGCGAGACTCGATCCTCCGGAACAAAACATGGAAGTTAGTCCCACGTTTGGAGGCCTCAAACATTCTGACTCCAAAATGGGTGTTTGCAATATAAGATGCCCAGTACTCCAACGGAGGCTTTTCCCGAAAATCGAAGGCGCGTCTTGTCGCTCGTGGTTTCAACAGGTGAAAGGGGTAGATTATAATGAGACGTACGCCCCTGTCGTGAAGCTCACGTCAATTCGGGTGCTTTTGGCACTTGTCGCACATCAGGACCTGAAGCTGCATCAAATGGACGTTAAGACGGCATTTCTGAACGGTGATGTGGAGGAGGACGTGTACATGGAACAGCCTGATGGATTTAAGGACGCCTCGAAACCAAATCATGTCTGCAAATTTCTGAAGGCCTTGTATGGTTTGAAACAGGCACATAGACGGTGGCACCAGAAAATCGATGATTTTCTTGTTGATGGGCTCAAATTCAAAAGTAGCACTAATGATCCCTGTGTTTATGTAAAATTTGACACGACCTCCGACTCAATCATGATTATCCTCCTGTATGTTGATGACTTGCTGCTTGTAGGAAACAACATGGAGGCGATTGCATGGATGAAGGGGGAGCTGAACCGCCGTTTTGAAATGAAAGATTTGGGCGAAGCGAGAATGGTTGTTGGGCTTGAAATTTCTCGCCGGAGATCCGAACGATCCTTGTGTTTATCCCAGCCACGTTTTGTAGACAGCGTTTTAGAGCGATTTGGAATGCAGAATTGTAGACCTGTTCCAACTCCTATGAATCTAAACACTGACGAGTTGAACGTGGATCGGTCGGTTGATACGGGTAGTGATGCTCGGAAAGATGCTCCATACAGGAGCGCCATTGGAGCTCTCATGTATTTGTCTGTTGGAACACGACCTGATATATCTTATGCGGTTGGCAAACTTGCACGTTTCTGCGAAGAACCAAGAGAAAAGCATTGGTTAGCAGTAAAAAGAGTGTTAAGGTATCTCGCTGGGACCAAAGATTTAGGTCTTGTGTTCCGAGGGAATGCTGATCTGGGCTTGTCTGCATACTGTGACTCGGATTGGGCCGGAGATGTGTCCGACCGCAAATCGACGAGTGGTTTCGTGTTTCGCATGGCTGGAAGTGGAGTAAGTTGGTGTTGAAAAACGTTAACCACTGAGCCACATGCGCTGGCTCTTGTGCATCTGAGCGGACCACAACATATATAGATCAACACCCATCCTCGCTTAGAGGCACTACCACAAGGTGCTTGTCGAGGGGTTCAGGGCTTACAAAGAGCATTAAAGTAACGCTCATAACAAATATCCAACTCAGTGAACCCAGCGGGGTTCGAACCCGCGACCACAGCGGCAACGTCAACTGGGCCCATAACCTTTTGAAAAACGCTAACCACTGAGCCACATGCGCTGGCTCCTGTGCATCTGAGCGGACCACAACATATATATCATTGTGGAGCATTCAGACACTTGTCATGTTATGGTTGGTTGATGGTTTGTCTCTATTCTAGGCTCAAAGTACTATACCCAGTGTGTCATACGTGTACTGCCTCCTATGTGGCATACGTGTACTGTCTCCTCTCTGTCGTACGTGTACAGTATTATGGGTGTCGTACGTGTACAAGTAAACAGTGGTTTCTATATTTATCCTATAGTTGCCTGGACTGGCTGCATACAGTTTACACTATACTCATTATACTGTTTGCATGCAAATCACTCTTGCACAAGTATGCAGTCAAAGTATGTTGATGCAGCCAGGTTGCTTTTACAGTATTGCACGTATGGCACGTAAGGCTTAATTCACGTTGAACGGCCTGCATGAGATTTACGTACTGTTACGTAACAACGTGAGACAAGCCCGCCAAAAATTGTTTTCTACTTTTATGATATTTTAAGTCCCCGCCTTAAGTTCCCGCCTTTGGGTTCTGTTACAGGCCGAGAGATTACAGTTGCGTTGGCAGGTCACGTAAGGCATAATTCACGGGTTGACTGTTTTAGTGTACGTTTACGTAACAGAACATGCATGGCTAGCATGCACGTAATGTTACTTACGTTTTGTATATCGGTAATTATGAATTTCCCGCGCATGCAAATCAGGGATTATGAGGCATCTCGGCTTGGGGAGGCTATAGTATCAACAAAGATAGTACTGCAAATGTAGATTTTGCTAATTTCATTTCGCTTTCACAACGCCGAAGTGAGTACCGGCAAACAGTATATAGTTGTAGTCTAATAGCTCATACAAGTAAAGAAGAGGAACGGACTTGCCTTTGGTTTCAACACCAAACTCACCCTTGCCGTTCTATCTCCTTTCTGTTTCCTTTATCCATCCACATTCTTTCCTTACTTCCCTTTTCGTTCTCTCTCCTCATCCCTCATCATCCCCTGTTCCTTTTATTAGGCTCACCGTCTGCTGCCTTCAACGGATTAGGGGAAATGCATCGAAATTCGATGGATCGGTCGAAGTTGAATCGTTTCGCGTCGGAGTCGGAAGCGGGAAATGGCCAACGGGACTTGCGTCCTGTTCAGAGCGTCGTTCTATGACGCCTTCTGCCAAGCGTAAGCGAACCTCTACGTTTATGTGAGCTGTTTTTATGTGCGTAGCTGCGTGGACATAGGTGCGCTTCTCTCCACAAGGCGGGCTTCTATAATACCGGAAGCCTCCTTCCGAGCCGGCGCGCTAAGGAATCGAGCTCCACGGCCAGGGCTTCGTATAGGCCATCACGCTCTCACCCGTGGCGGAGCCGACTTCGCGAATGTCTACTCCAGACGATCGGGGAGTGTGGCCCGTGACGCGTCGGCCAATTCCCGAGAGAGACCTTGTGAGGTGGCAGATTTTTACGGCTTCAACTGCGTCTGCGTCCCTTGCAGACTCGCGTGATCGGACATCTTTTCAGATGGAAAACGAAGGACTCATTCGTGTATATAGGTATAGGATCTGGCGTTCTTGGTCGGGAGACCAGTGTAGCATAAACGGATAGCTAGTGCTACGCGTAGAGTAGTACCCTGGACGTAGTCATAGTAGGACAACGAACTGAACGGTCACCGAAGCGAAGCGTGCAACGGGACGGGGGACAAGGGTGGTTATGACGCGCAAACGGAGCCGAGCTCTTCCGCGTCACCCCTGCGACAGGCCCTAGCCACGTAAAGTGTAGCGTAAATTATCCTGTGGGTAACGGGCGGGCTGCGGCGACTCGACTCACATGACCCTCGCCACCCTAATCCCGTTGCTGATGTGGTGCGTAGTAAACGAAGCGGGCGCGGAGCGTGAGGAAAACTTGGAATACTGGTCAGAGCGGTAGCGCGGGAGCAAAATTTACCTTAATGAAGTAGTCGGTTTCCTGTCTGGCACTACGATGATGGATTGTGCGCTCCTTCGAATTGGGAGCTCGCTGGTTATTAAATAGCTAAAACTAGTTACAAATATCTACAAATGTCTACAAATATCTACTCACGCGCCCTCGAACTAGGGTTAGACGTGCTAACTACCCTAATCGGTCCTACAGTACTGTACACGTGATGGGCGTGCCATGCGGTTCTGTGCATTGTAAGCGATGCGTGCACAGTATTCATACGTCCCCGGTACACGTATGCGGTGCGGTGTACAGCGCGAGGTACGGTACATGCGGCTAGTGTAAGGTGTTGCACCCGGAATACGTACACTGTATAGTCGGTACTGGAAGTATGTGTACAATACAGGAGGTAAACCGGATTACAGTACGGTGGTGCCATTGCTTAACATGTGCACTGTACGGTCGGCCACGTAATGCGTACAGTGCGTGCGCGCGAAAAATTAGCAATTATGCTACATTAATGTATTCATGGGCATATATTCAACCCATAGACTTCAACAAGACGTAACATGATGTATTTTACATCAAAGAATCGGCTGCTCGATATTTCTAATGGTTAATTTTCGCCTAAATTCTGACTGTACTGGCAATACGCTGTCTCAACACTGTATGAAACCTCGTGAGCACCAGTGGACGGCAGATGAAATGGTTTTAAAATATATCAAAGGAACCCTATAAATTGTTGTTGTTATAGATGAAATCCCAGAGTAAACAACATCATCCACCATACTGCACATGTTCTTCAGACTTTGTGGACATCAATTTTCTCGTAATTTAAGTCATTTCAGAGGCTAAACCTATTTATTCCGTAACGTGGTGTATTAATATGAAACTCCAGAGTTTAATTTTGTCCAAATAAATGTAATTATTTCCTATCTAATAAAATAAAAAGCAATAGATTACAAAGTCACATTCTACCGAAGGTTGTTACAAACCTTCTATTACTTATTAGTGTCGAAAGTCTGAAAAAATTAGGTTTAAGAAATTACGTCGCGTTGATTACTGTAGACCGCGTGAGCTCGTAAAAGATTGAAGACGTGGATAGCTGTATGAAATGGCATTAGCGACGTTTTAAGATAGTTGAATTGTTATTTTTGGAGGAGCTTGAGTCCTAGAGGCATAAGTGGTTTCTCGACTGTAAGAATAGATGTACATGCAATGAAGGGAACTATACCACGCATGAGCTCAACTTGAGATAAGCGCTGATTAACAAAAAAAGTATTTGATGAGACACCGGGAGTGGCAAGTTTCTGCTGCAATGATTATTTATTGTTCAATTTTTGACTTTGCAGACACATTGTCTTGTGACTGTGTCAGTGTAGTGACATCATTTAGATCATCTGAGGTTTCATCGATTATTTAACGGTTTTTATCCATCTAGTTGAGCAGATGAACGTTTCGTGGCTAGTAGGTGAAAATGTTGATGCCAAGGCCATTTATTGATATTTGACCATTTTCTGGTCATATAAGAACTTGAGGACATAAAATGTTATGTAAATGAAATTTGAAGAAGGCAATAATTTTTGTTACATGCCTAAAAATAAGGTCATTTTTTGTTAACTTAATCACGTGAATGAGTTATGGCGTGATAGCTGAGGCACTCTCGATTTTTGTTACCTGAGACATCTTGAAGGCCGGGAAGCTACACCCAATCATTTTTTTATGCAAAAATGTAGCAAATGTAGGGAATGCATAAAAAAGGCCGGAAATGTATGGCATCTGCAAGAATATTTCATCATATTGATTCCATTTTTTTCCTGTTTGAAGATTTTAATGGTATAATATCTGGAAAAAAATGAATTCTAAAATAAAAAGTGAAGAAAATCAGAAAAAAACGCCGCAATAGTTACGAATGGGCTCCAATTTTTGTTACGACTACTGCCGTTTTGAAGTTTGTGAAGTCTCTAAGTTCCATTCAAAACATTTGATATGCATTTTTTGCAAAAACAGTTTTAACTTCTAAAAGTATTTTTAACTCGAAAAGATCTAGTCGCAGCTTTACAGTACAGCTCACTGTATATTCCAGAAAAGAGTCTATTTTTCAGAACATTTTATATAGATTCTTCTGAGGATTTCACAGAACCTTGAAAACCAGGCTTTTTGACCATCAGCAAAATTTCTACCTAAAACTTTTAATAAGAAAATTTATGGGATTTCGTAAATCCAAAAACTATTTTTCCGAACAAGTTGAGATGTGTACAGTATATTCGAAATTTTTCCTTCTATTCTTCTTTGAATAATTCTATCGTAAGCTTCAACAGACTCAAATTACCGTTAGTTCTAGGAAGTGGGTGAAAATTCAAGAAATAATTTTAAAATTTCATAGATTAAAATATATCGACTCTCAAATAAAAAATAATCCGACCTTCTTTTGATTTCGGTAAAAGCTCTGAATATTTTTTAAAATAAATACCATTATAACATGGTCAATTTTGAAGTAATATTTTTTTGAATGCATTCTGAGTACTTCAAACTATTGGAAGAGAGCACTGGCACTGCAGTTATGTACAGATTCAAGGTCCTCTTCCTATATTTTCCCCGAATACACAAATATTAGATATCAAACTGAACAAATTAAAGGCATTTCAGTAATGGGTTTAAACTTTTGAGGGCGTCATTTCTGGAGTTCTAACGGGTATAATGAGAAGAAACTTTAATAATTTGTATAGAGTTTTACCCTTTAATATGTTTACAAAAAATTAAAATATTGTAGCTAACTTCCATAAATTTCCATGTTTAATGATATATACTCAGACTCCTCTTTTCCATGAACTTTAAGTGCCGTGAGAAACGTTACAGTTCCCAACCTCTTCCAATGCCTCATATATTTTCTACTTGAATATTGTTTGTGCGTAGCCTTATTCCTCCGTGAATAAATAGTACTTTGGTGCTGAACAATGAATTGAAATTATCATGTTTTTTTGTTACATGAAATACTCTGCAAAAATTTAGATATGATTATAATGAAAAAAGCTAGAATAATCTCCTTCCGAAACTACAGCTGGGTGCAACAATGTTTAAACTGCTCTTAATCATTCAGGATGTTCTATTTTTCATGTAATTATGCAAAGAGCTTTCATTGAGCAAAAGTTATTGTTAAGTTAATTTTCCAGTGATAGAGAGTTCGCTTCCAACAATAAACTGATTATGGTTTAGAGAAAGATACCCTATATATGAAACGCTCTGACCCCTTTTATTTCTTTAATAAGCAGAACTTCTTCATAACTATATGTTTATTACGAATCAAGAACGGCACATTATTACAAAAAAGATGACCAGACAGGAATATAGATATTTTCTTTGAAACTTGCAAACTATATTGGATATATATGGCTATTAATAAACAATTTTAGCATTTAAATAATTGATATAACTCTTCTTTGTCTTGAAAATGAAATCCTCGAATCATTTGAAAGCTTAAATATAGCCTGATTTCAGCGTTTGCTTTATATACAATGCCAAATTCTGAAATATAACTGTAGAACGTTTATTGGCACTCGATCCATGTAAAGAATTATTAAAAAAACTTCTTCCGTTTTCCATGTAAACTTTGAAAAAAATAAGCTACCTATAGAAAATTGGAAGTTGGTTCGACATTGTTAATCCTCTGTATGGTTTAAAGTAGAAGTATAGTCGTGACGATTAATCTTAAACTCTTTCTACATTAAACATTACTTCGCTCGTATCTACCGCGTTGGTTCAAGCATTGGTTGAAACATGTAAGAGTGACTAGTCAGATACCTAAAATCTTTCGGGAGCCATTGCCTATCATTAAAAGATTAATATTTAGAATTACAATAGTTTAAGAATTCATATAGATTAGTTTTAATTTATTTCTGTTTGTCATTTACCGCTCCAAGTATTAGTTTTGAATACAAAAGATTCAAATATTCGGATTTGGAGATTTGGTGGAAATCGTCTACAAGCATTCAAATTTAATCCTGCATTATTTTATGCTTCTTTACAACTTTAAAACAATCATTTATAAATTTTTTTTTGGCTCAGTTCCACTTTTGAAATGACTCACCAGATTTTGCTTTACACATTTCTAAAACGATTTTTACCGAATCTGGCTATTTTTGTACAATTCAACACAGAATTTATAAGCTACAAAATTTTATTTTCTGCCATTTCAAATATAGATCTCTCCAGATTTCTCCTTTGAGAACATTTACCCTTTCTAAAGTAATTTACATTTGAAGATCCGTAAGAAATAAAGTTGGGGTCACTGATATCCCAAAAAGAAGTTGATTTAGTCGTGAGAACACTTCTATATACCTTATCAAGGTAAAAGCCAAAATTATATTGGTATTTGAATTTCACTTTACTGTTTCTTACGTATTTATGGATTTTTTTGAACCTTTTGAGATTCGGAATTGATTTTTTAATTCTACAATCAGAGTTATTCGTATGTTGCAATTTAAATCTACAAAGCGATTGATACATTAAAATTTAAACAGTTTTTTATCCCCATAATTGGATATTTGTAGTTATTATTCCTTTTATGCGTGAATCGCTGCAAACCTCAAACCACAGAAGTTAGCTTTTCTCCCATTCTGTTATTCTTAAAGCTCTTTTTTATAAATTTTGCATCTAATCTTCAGCGATTTTATGCGTTAACTTGACTGGCCAAAAATTTAACATATTCAACTATTTAGCTCCTACTGTCTTACTATGCCGAAGACTCTGCCTTTCACTTGAGCGAATCTAGGAGCAGTGGAAGAGTAATAATTCTTTGTCTTTGCATAAAAATGCTGCAAGCTTTTTGGGTGTTCTGGACACCGACACCAATGCAGATAAGCTACGCGATTCTGAAGTTTTAGGTATAATGACGCTCCATGGTGTTCTTTATATTTTTTGATATATTTGGCGAATAGAAAACAAAGGCATTTTACAAATCAATATGCTTTTGTTTGAAGTGAAAATTAATGAGATCTCATTAGCATAGTGAGCCCAACATCATTCTTTCTGTTGCTTTTATTTTAAATGGGTGAAATGTAGGGTGATTTAATATTTGAAAGATATGGTCGGTTGTGGCCCGGAATATCCTACAGGGGCCGAGTA
Organism: Kappaphycus alvarezii; assembly: GCA_002205965.3. Lineage (NCBI taxonomy): Eukaryota > Rhodophyta > Florideophyceae > Gigartinales > Solieriaceae > Kappaphycus > Kappaphycus alvarezii. The sequence continues at coordinate 1,451,914 of NADL03000611.1, read as the reverse complement.
GTACCTCTTAAATTACCCTAAAAAGCTGGCTAAAGGCCTCCCAGCAGACAGGCTGCGTTGGACACTACGGCCGCGGCAGCGTGCCTCTGAGTAAGTACCGCACGAACCTTACCATTTGCCTCCATCTCCCTAACGGCCACGTTCCGCGCGACGTCGGTTAGCATCCTATAAGCGTCCAGGTGCCACCCTCCGAGAGTAGATATAGGAATAGGCACCAGCCTACTTCTCACGGAGGTTGCAATAAAAGAATAATATCTTCTATGCTTCGCAGAGGCAGCGGCATTGAGCGAGGTGAGGGGATTAAAGGTTTGTGCCCTCCTGTAGGAGGGCGCCAGCAGGTTGACAAAGGTCACGTCAAAGAAGTCCGTATCTACACTGCTTCCCATCCCCCGGATGTCTGGGCTCGTGCGATGGACCCCGTCCCGCGGTTCTACGGCGGGGTGACGGGCCGCTTTCTGAAAGTATTTCGCAAAGAGGGCCACTTGATTTTCATGCCGTCGATTTCTGTGCCCACCATGTCTGCAGTGAAGGGGTAATCTTCGAAGGAGTCGAGGGTTTCGGGGCAGTTACGTCTTGGGCACGGCACGTCCGAAGGGACCAGCGGGACTTGGCAGAAGTATTGGAACTACACCGCGAATTTGCGAGGGTCAATACTCGTCTTGAGGCCGGGGCACGGGGCGCAGTACTACTTTAAATTAATAGAAGATGAGAAGTAACCCTTTAAAATTCTGTATGTATAAATGAGACACTATGCAACAGAGCTAGTGATTCACTTTCCTGCAAAGTTACATCTATAAATGTCCGTGATCTTTTTCGCAGGAGCTGTTAACCTCTCTTGCAAGGTAAAAATGGCTCTATTTTAACGAGTGATGTTAACTGTTGTGAAGGAGACGACTTTCCCTCTGTCCAGAATGCAATGAGAAAAATCAATAGCAAGAAATTTGTGCAAACTATCATCTAGATTTTTTGGCAATTCTACAGTTGTGGCAATTGCGCATCAATTTGCATTAATGCCAATGGAAAATTCGAATTTGTCGATTAAACTTCATTAATGAGTGAAAAATACAAATGAAAATCATTTCAAGATGCTGAGATTTCTAGAAATCCCGAAACAAATAGTACTGATAAATTTTGGATTAGATTATTTCTATGTTTATTTCTTTTGATTTCGGTCATACTTATTTTGAAATTATGTTGATAGTTTTTATTCGCACAGAATAAACTCTTAATCAAATAAAAACAATGAAATCAATTTCATAACAGTAAAAATGGCGCTATATTAAAAGACTTGATAAGGTAGTGAGAATGGCTGATCTAATAACTTGTTAAGAGCAAATTTCTATTCAAAACATTTCAATTTTTTTCTTTAAAATATTAGGGTATAATATGATATGAATAACCAATTGTCAAGTGTAATAGCACCAGAATAAGCTATAAAAGGTACGATAACGAAACCATTTTCAGATATAATCTGAAATAATATTTTTCAAGATCAATGACTGCGTTATGACATTTAAAACGAATGTTTACGGCCCGCGACCCTCAGAAGTCATCAGAAGGATATTTATGTGTGAAAATAGCTACTTCTTAAACTTAAAGCTTATATTACATTAAAATATGTTCATATTAAAGATAAATATATTCAAAAATTGACAAAAATCGCAGTTCAAAGGTATGATGTTGTTCAGTTTGAGCTTACAATCTCGAAATATTACGTTGGTAGATGAATGAAAACATTTACAAAAAGTTTATTCCTTACCTTTACTAGGTTTGCACGCAAAAATTCTCAAAAGCAGTAGGGGGAAGTGTATTTATATGTGAACTTAGCAGCTTCTCGAACATAAAGTCTGTATTTCATTGCAATATATCCCATTCAAGTTGGATTTCTTCAAGAATCGACAAAGATCGCAGTTTAAAGGTATCAGTTTGATTCTTTGTTAGCAAGTGATTCTACCAAAGTTATATTGTTAAAAATATAAATGAAATTACAAAAAATATTCCTTACCTAAACCAAGTTCGCACATAAAAGATTTCAAAAGCATTGGGAAGAGAGTTTTTATGACATCCACCAGTTTCTGGAAGTCCAAACCAGTTGGGAAATGTCTCCGAATCCAATTGCAAATGTAAAGGTTGATGAAAATGGAGATTTTGCTCCTCTCTAACAATTTTATCATTAAGAAACCATTGAATTTTGTCCGGTTGCCAATTTAAGGCTACTTTTATGGGTTGGGAGCTAAGATTCACCTTAGCATCATAAACCATTGGTTTGTTATACTTTTCGACATCGGGGTGACGGTGGATGTGTATATTTGTGTTGAACAATTGGTTAAAATGTAGCCCGGAACTATTAGGCCTGTCGGATGTTGAATATTCGAATACGTCTATTTCTGTCCAGAGTGTCGGTTCATTTCTCGCCAGCCAAAATGCACTTGAAATTTTGCTATCCATTAGTCTGCAATAAATTTCAAAATATCCGTACAATCTTGTTTTCTTTGTTCGAACAAATGCGGTAGAGAAGTCTTTATATTTTGAGGGCATTCCAGGAGGGGGATTATCCTCACGAGAGCGTAGTTTCATGGATCCCTGACTAACTATAACGTTGTCTTTTTTGAAAAATGATGGCGCGCGACCTTTCCATCTCGCGTTTATGGTTTCCCATCTGTTTCTTCTGAGCCATGTGTTATCAGATGTTATTTCGAACTCATCGGACATTTCCCAATCCTGTTTCCATTCGTGATTAAGCCCTGGACTAATTCTAGGTGGTGTTTTTAGTGGCTCGTGTCGTGCGGTATCCATTTTGGAAGAGTTTGATATCACCTTCAAAGAATTGTGAATGGAAAAACTTTTCGATGATTAAATATTTTTATCATTCAAGTTCTTCAAATACCCACATTTGTTGCTGGTAATCCTTAAACAGAAAAAAACATTTCTCTATGTGAGTCTGAATTTAATGAGATATGATTTATTGATTATATTCAATTTTATTTATGTTGTAATGTTTAATTTCCTAACATGTTTTCGAAAGCAGAATTTATTCTCAGATTGGCTATTAAAGTAAATTAATCATCAAACTTGATATCGAAATAAATGAAATGAATATTTTCTACTAAGATTTGTCAATCCTTAATTCCATATTATGGAACGCATAAATTCAATAGTTTTTAATTCTATTTTAATTGTCAATACTTTCAATATCCAAATCTCTCCAGAATTTCATAGAAATTTCGCAATATGAAACTTTTTTCTTCAAAATCAAAATTAAATTGGATAATGACGAAAAATGAGTTTATTTGCTGACCTTCCAGTACTAATTATTGGCTCAAAAAAGAAATAAAATTGTAAAAATGAATAAAAACTCGGTCATTTTTCTTTAAGTTATAGTTTTCTAAAAAAAGTCTTTGAGGGACTTTAATTTAAAATCAGTGAGCTAATCTAAAATTTATAAATGCTGTGACATTATATCATTTATAATCCAGCTGAGTTACTTTCTTCCCCGAAAAAATTGTAACATTTTTTGATTCTCTAAAAATGGATCATATGCTAGTAAACCCTAAATAAGAAATACAAATCATAATCTTGATTTAATTGTATACATTACTTCCAGCTATAAAACTATTCAAAACTAATTAAAGTTTAAGAAAACATGTTTTCAATTCTGCAGTTTTGAAAACTTCGAGAATTGTTTCGGAAAAATGCAAAAACGAGAAAATGAATTGAAAAGTGTAAAATGATTTCTGAAAACATTTTCACAATTGTTTTCAAATGTTTCCTTTTCACTAATTAAGATGATTTTTTCTGGGTTTCGATAAATTTTATTATTAAAAAGCCCGAATAGACATTCTTAGTAATGAAACAATAAAGTAAATAAGATGGGATATTACAAAAGTCACGAAAACGAACTATTTTTAAGCTCATTCAATTTTTGTATTTGATAGGTTCGAAAAAAATCAAAGAGTTTCTGCGAATAGTTTCTTGTAAACAGGAGACATCAAGCAAACGTAATATAAATACTTTAGATACGTAATGAATATTTCATGTAAATCTGTTTTGAATATAGCTTTATCTAATTCTTTTGGATCTATCGAAACCTTACGAACATTCTAATAATTTTCTTAGGTTATTTTCAGTAGAATATTTGTGACTTTGCATGTTGGGCCTGAAAATATTGGTAGTAGATGACTCCAAAAAAGTTTCTTTTGTAGGGAAGAATCTTTTTCTTGCGTTCTATAATAAGAAGTTATCAAATCAGAGTAAAAAAAATTTGCTCGAAATTTAGAGATCACATCTGAAACGTTTCCACAGTTTAGAATCTTTTTACCTATTCAGATATTTATACTCTTGGTGTGAGCTTCGTTGTAAATATATATTATCAACTTTGAGGGCAAGGAAATTTAAGAACTGGTTTTATACGATTAATAGCTCTATTCTCTTAATTTCTCGTTAAACGTTTGCTGACGTCGTAAAGTGTGTATGAATAAGTTTTCTTCTTTTCAGGAAAAAATGTAAAAATTGAAAAAATACATAATTTTTAAAATCTGAAGGTGCAGTTACTAAAACATAAAAGATAACTCAAATTTTCGGTTTCATCCTAAATATTTATGGAATTTTCAGTCTGTCTACAAGAAAGGGTTTTCCAAATATTTATCGTACTATATTCAAAACTTTTGAAACTCATAAAAAGATTAACGTGGCTACTTGAAATGTGAATTTCATAATTTATTGCGAGACTTTTAGTTTTAGTCATGATATTTGTCCAGACTCAATTAAATAGCATATCAACTAGTTCCGGTATGTCGAATATAGAAAATTTCACTACTAATGATGTACTTAAGTGGAATTGGGGAAATAATGTGGGTAAAATAAATATATATTTTTTGCAGGTGAAATATTGCTCTTTTCTCAAATAGAATCCCCTATATATCGAAAAAATAAGGATAAATTGCCGTTGTTTCCCTTTACTTTGCAAATTATAGATTTGAGCGAATTATTTGAATTTTTGTTGCTCAAATTGAAACGCATTGACTAATAAATTCAGAGGTATGGATTTCTCAATGAACACTTTTAATATTTTTTTTCAAGTTGAACTGAAAATCGTTTTATTCCTGACACTGAATCCATTGAATACTCTAACAGCTATGATTAATTTATTGGAGAAGATTTGGCGCAAAATACTTGGTTGACTGATACAAATGCAAGCAGAATTTTTCCATGATATGTAAATAACTAGGTTTTCGGTTTGTACAGAACTACTTTGCGTATATTTTTTATTTCTTGAAATTTGTTTCCAAAAACGGTATTAAAGAAAAATGTTTACTCTAACCGTGTTGGAATAAATATAAGAGGCCAAAGAAAAAAATTTTAAGTTAGTCATGGACATAAATAATCATAAGAGCCGACAAAAGCAACTCGATTAAATAACGGTAATTCCGTGGGAGGAAAGCATATTCTGACTAGTAGAATGCATCACTGAAGTAAATAAGTTAAGAAAATTTCGCTTCGCTTATATTCTGTGACAGTAGGTGAACACCAAAAAATGAATATGAGTAGACAAAACAATCATAAGTAGTCATGAAATTCAATTATATGTCATGAATTTTTGTCAATAAACTTAGTACAATGTGCAGTAAATTTTAATTTGTTTCTTAAGAAAATAAAACTCGCAACATAGCAGCGTACAATTCATTTCTTATTTTTGGAAAAGATGTAGGCTAAAAAGACAAAGTATCATTCCTCTGCCTCACCTCTACTTTTTTACGCAGAAATGCTTTAAAATTGCTTCCGTGGAAAATTATTTATTCTTCGATAAAACTCTCCCGCCGAAGACCTGCTCGTAAGTGAGTTGTGAATTCAAATTACTTTTCTGGTTTAACTCTAACTATCGACAAGTTTTTTAGGATAGATAGCCTAATATCCCAAAAAAGATGGATCGCTGTGTTAAATTCGAATAGACCGCTGGGAAAGTTTAGACTATTTCCAATAAGCCCCTTTCTTTTTCAAAAACATTTCTTCGTTAGAGGCATGGATTTAAATTTTGCACAAATATTTTACTGTAGATGTTTTCGTTTCTCGTACAAAATTCTTTCCTTTCCATGGAAAATATCTGTAAAAGCTTAAATTGATTCTGAAAATAATATTTCGACTTCCTAAAGGAAATAATTTCACACAAGCAATGGTATTAAATAGTTTTTAATCGCCTTTACAAATGACTGCAGGTACTCATGTGACACAGTTGGTATGTACAGTTTCAATCGAATCATATTGGTCCTGTATTTTGTACCCAGTATTGGAAAAAGTACAGAGACACTAACTTTTACGAAACACCCCGAAAAAATATAAATATCATTAAAAGCAGTAAAAATATCATGCCCTTTCCTCCCAATTGAAAATTTATATCATTTGGAAAGTGTTAACTAGCAGCAACGTGTTCACTCGAATGCAATGGAACTAAAATTTATTAGTTCTCTAAATTTTAGGGACGGATGACTAGCCAGTAAAGTTGAAGGCTTGGGGATTCAGACTTGGTTCTAATCTCTACTATTTTGCAATTTATTTAAGAACTATCTTCAACCACTTCATTTTCAATCAAATCGGCTCACTAGGTCACCACCTCGTAATCCATATACTAAGAAGATGAAAGTTGGTGCAATAAATTGGTGTATCAAATCAGATTTGTAACTGTTTTCAAAGCCGTTTAGCTTCCATCAAACAAATTTGCTAACTGTAAACTTCGTTTTTGCATTCTTTTTTCTCAAGTATATAGGAAATATTTGGCTCCATCCCTTTATTGGATGCAGCACCAGGATGTATCTGGAATAAAAGTAATATGAACTTTCATACAAAATACGGGTTCAGCATATATTAAAAAACTGATAAAAAGAGAGCAATGGAAATCACTGCATGACTCATCCTTAGCAAGATGATTCCTTCTAAACCCTGGATATTAATAAAAAATCCTGATAATGACAAATTGAGAGTTTTACATTCAATAAACAGCGGCTGTGAATGTAGCCTGGAATCCCACAGACGAAATACAATCAGGACATCGTTCCGCGATTGCGGCACTTCTATGCATCCAAAAGAAACAATGGAAAGAAATAATAAGACTGAAGTATCCAAATAGTGACCTTTTAGATGTAGATCTGGGCAAATGTCAGGTGAATTTCCAAGCCTACAACTTAATTCCTTTTCTGGTCATTAACTGCGTAAAGGGCCCTTTTGGTCAGCTCCCGACATTGTTAGCGAAGGAAATTTTCGGGTCCAACAAATATTTGAGGCTATAGATATGGTCCATAAATGTACTAAAAGTGACATTCAGGTACTTTAATTGAGCATAGCTAGGAATAAAACATTTGGTCACCAATTATACAAGTAATGATCCTGCATTTCTTTGCACATTGCAGTGGGTCTTTTCGTAACTTTTGGATGCTATAAAGACTTGTCATTCCGAAAACTTTTCCGGTCTTTTTTACTGCTTCTTGTAGTATATGTTAGTCCTGTAACTAGCCCTTTTATCCGAAGTATCCAGGGCTGTATCCGTTGGGAATTTACCGTCTTTACGGAGGTTAACTATGGGATCGAATTTCTCGATCCTGAAATAACGCTGCCATCGATGGTCTCCCTCTCGTCTCTGGGAAGGACCATAAGATCACTCGTAAATCAGTTCATCTTCGGAATTCAATTGAGAAATCTAAGTCCTCTCGGCTAGAAAGGCCGAAGCCCTTGCTATTCGAGGTACAAAGTAGGAATTTAAGGCAAAAAGGAGGATTATGCCGAGTAAATGACAAACTGAAAGGTATGTGAAATTATTTGTAACAGTTCAAAGACATTCTACAATCAAACAAAATCTAAATATCTTATCATTAGGAAGGAAAACAAAGCTAAGACCCCCACGTTGCTGTTTTAATTGAGTGTTTGGTTCCCACGTGTTCTGAAGCATCATGAGAACAAGAAAGACGTTTTGAAAGTATTTTCTGTCCCAGGTAAGCTAGAGAGACACATTTATTCATTTGAAACCACTACTTTGGCCTTTTTATTTATCTTAAATTTCGAGTGCTTCGTTCCTTAGAGGTGTTCATTCCTCTGCAAGCTACTATCGGTCCAAGGTTTAGGATCTTCGAGCATAATAAAAGCACATCTAAGTAATGGCAATGTATAGTGGAGAATATCATGGAGCAGGATTAATGAAGATAAAGAAGCCTTGTACGCCAGCTTGTACGAATAGAACAGAAAATTCACCTTCTGCTGAAAATGCGTTGTGTAGAGTGGTATATTACTGATGATACCGTCACTGTTGATGAAGTTTCTTCGGCAAACTGAACATGGAAGCAGGGAGATCGGAAATCACTAACAACGATCGGACTTTCTCTCTATGGTGGTTATTTGGTCCAGATAAGAGATATTTTCACCGCCAAAGGAATGTGGGATTCCACTGTATAGTTGTTCGAGCGCCGTACGCTTTTGATAAAATTGGCTGTTTGATTATATTTTACACTGTTGACATGCTGAATTACAATCTATTTCCACTTATGGTATACATGAGACATTTTAAAGCTCACTTTGAGTTCAACAGGGATGCTATCCATGACAAAAAGATGGTTATTTCTGTGCTTTGTGGCCTACCTTCGCATTCTCATAGCCCAATTGTTTCTTTCTATGCTCTTGGGTCTGAGAAAAACTCATTTACTATAGGAGGAGCACAGAGCTTTAATGGATTATATAAAGTGACTACTGGCTTCAGGTGCAACTCTTCTGGCTAACTTATCTGAAAACCTGGGTCATTCTGTATTGACGTGCATAATTATAGCTACATTTGTCAATCATGATGGAAGATAGAACGGGAAAGAAACTTTGCTGGGCGGGTCCGCCTGACTTTGCTGGATTTGCTCCCAAGAAATTACTCGGTACTCTAAAATTCTGACCAGAAGTACAACTTACGACTACTTACTAACTCCCTGCGTCCATTACCAAATTCCCAGAAACTGAAACATTTGGGTAGATTGAAAGATATTGGCCCGGTAATAAAGTTCATTAGGTTCATTTCCGAACTGCTTCCAAAGCTGTCAAATTCGTGTAAAACAGTTTAGCCCAATACACCCATCAATACAGTACCTCATTTTGCCAACCCATCGGAACTAAATTCTCTTGTGCCAAAATAACGGGCTCAATTAGTCATACAAATTATAGAATATGACAAATTTTATCGGATGCAGTCGAAGCGTGCAGCTAGTGTCTATCCGTAATAGCACTGTCCTCATATGAGGACAGTCTCCGTTACATTTTGGAAAGGTCAATGTTTTGGAATCTCGAAATTTTTACTGCAAAAAATATTTTTTGTGTTAAGTTACAGTACAGTAGTTTCTACTGTACATGAGCCCTTGTTTCTGAAACCCCCTACGATAATACGAACTATATTTCCTTCCAACATGAAGTCGTTTTCACAACTCCTTACAAAGAGCCGACGTTAGTAAGGGAAAATTGCTATAGCCTTAACAGAGGTCAACAATCTTGAAAAGTTTGTTTTGATCGGCCATGTAAACTCATGAACTAATGCGTAGGGACAAGAAATGCGCTGAGGTAAAAAAATTTGTATTGAAAAAGAAGTGCTAAAAGTAGTCCTCATATGAGGACAACGGTCCAATAGACACTCGGCCGGTAGAAGTGACTAGAATACTCATACATATTGTGGAATAAAAGGTCGCTTCCTTAATGCAGCCGGAGGATGCATCCGGACAAGCCATAATCATAGTTAGAAACATCATATGTATTATTGAATTAAATATCTGATTTGGGATGCGGCCGGATAAAACCATAATTATAATTAGAATCCTAATACGCATTATAGATTCGAATATATCTTTCCAGATACAGCCAAGAATGGAACGTACTGATACAGTCATGGATTGAAGGAGTGGAATACAGCCGGCGGATGGACTGTGGGAGCTTCTGGTAGCTATTGGAGACATTACGTAGCGAGATAGTCGAAGTAAAATCGATACTTTGGTCAACTGTTTACCTCATTCCCCTTTTGCCCCCTGCAGGCTAGTCCTGAAGTGAGCCCGTACTAATACGCAAGGAACTGCAACAGCGCATAGTGGCAGTGCGACGGCGGCGCGCAATACGCGCATTGTCACTTTTCGTGACTGTAACCAAGACGGAACCTCTCAACCAACCGGCACTCCCCCATTCGCTGCTTTTTGCGCTTGCAGGAGAAATTGTACTATTCTCCAAAATTCTGGAGACCTCTACAGTACATAATTGTGCGAATCACGTAGAAACAAGATCCTTGTAGAAAAAGAGTAAAAGTATATGCAACAACAATTGTCACCTCCGACATTTTTCAGTCCGCCGGTAAGCGCGGAGTCGCATGAATCATGAGATGGCTGACCCGGCGAAATAATCACCTTAAGTTACAGGTGTCCCTTCCAGAACAGCAACTAGTCGTTAGCACACAAACTACCAGCTTGCAAGTAGACCACGGAAGGGGGCTGATCTCATAATTGAGAGAAATGGTCTTCGGGTCCCTCTTGCTAACACGGTGTGTGCTTTTTGGGCGCTGTCGTGGGAACGCTGCAAGCGGGGGGGGGCATTATCGTGTCCAAATTCCATGTCTCTCATCATCCCTGCGATATATCTAGCTTCACCTCAATAAACAAATAAAATGTCCGATTTGCCTTCTCTTCTCTTCTCAAAACTCTTTCTTGTCCTTCTCAGCCTGAGTAGTCCTAGTACTGATTATCCAATGAACCGGTTCCACTTCCACCTTCCCCGTAGACATCATAGTTCTTAGCGCACTCTGATTCATCTGCTTAGTGAGTACATCAGCAATATTATCTCCCGAGCGCACTAGTCCAATATCACTGATGTCATGACGTAGATATCCTTCACGAGGGCAAGCGATATCCAACATTAGCCTCTTCTCTACAGTCACCGTCCCTTTCGAGATGACGTCGACTAGCGACTTACTATCCTTAAATGGCTTGAAAAGTATCTTCTCTTCGGGGTGTAGCGATTGTAGCTCTTGCAAAAGAGTGTATGCTGAGTCTAACATGTCGCTGAACGCGATAAGTTCAGCGGCCATCACAGAGCGTGTCACGCGAAGGGCTTTGTACGACAGATTGATGATCGGTGTTGCACGACCGTGACAAACGGAAAGGAAGACGACGTATCACAGTTGTGAGGTGTGGTCGGTGTTTCCAACGAAATACGCATCAAAGTATCCCAAAACTTGAACATTAGACCAACATAACGCTGGAAAGACAATAACGATCTCATTCTTGACAACATAGCTTACCACACGATTCGTACGCTTGACAATACCCTTGAAATCTTCATTGAACCTCTCCTGTGTAATCTGCGACAGCTGCCAAACTTTACACATACAGTCCGGGCGACTGTATACGAGCCATATCAATTTCATTCGCATAGATGAAAAATGAGAGAACTTCGCGTCTTGCTGCAAAGTTTTTAATTTACGGGCGTATTGGAACTGCTCGAGTGAGAAATAAAAGTAAACGCACATGGCGGTATGCTGATCGAAGTGGTTGATGATACCGTCCTCCAATACCAAAACTAGAGTGGGCTTCAGTTCCCGTTCGTTGCACTCCAGCCTTACTAGCAGCACCAATGCTCACAAATAACTTTCCAAAAGCAGAACCTTGGTCAACGATTATCTTGTGAGGCAGGCCAGTGTAGATCGTAGACCAATAATCCAACATCGTTGTCCATATCGTCCTGGGAGCGGCATCCGATAGAAAAGCAGTGGCGCTTAAGTGTGTACCTTCATCAACTATTTTAGTGCAGGCTTTCCATCCAGGTACATTACGTCCATAAACTGGCGCTCGTTAATCCTTGAAATCTCAGCACCAAAAGAAACTCTAAACCGAGTCGGTCCGGGCCGCATTCGTTGACACAGGTAACACTTCTTCGCAAGAACCTCCAGAGCTGCAAGCGTTTCTCTTGAAGTATCTTCTGGTCAGGCACGAAGCAAGAGCTTTTACAGCTTTTCGGCAGATGGGTGCGCAAACTGAATGTATATCTTCGTTAACTGTTCCGTTGTATAGAATATCGGCGTTGCTATTGCCATCGGTACATACATATGAATATGATAACGAATCACCGGAACACTCCACCAGTGGTGCAAAGAGCCTCTCTTTGGAACCTTAGGACGTAGTTGTTGAAAAAGGGATAGAATGCATGCGATCCCATGGTTTTTAGTTGCCACCTGGACAGGTGTACACTTGTAGCATGAAAATGCGAGTTGCACCCTTCTTCTGTGTATACAAATATTACACGTGTACCATGGGCCAAAACGAAAGTTGCTTGGGACGAAAGCCCATTTTCGGGCAACTCAAAATCACGGCGCATTTTGCCATTTTTCAAAACACTTGGTAATCTGCCCTCTGATTGGCTGCTAGATACGCCTCCATACCACTCATATCCCTCCACGTGGCGATATCTGAGCTGATCATTGTGGAGCATTCTGACACTTGTCATGTTATGGTTGGTTGATGGTTTGTCTCTATTCTAGGCTCAAAGTACTGTACCCAGTGTGTCATACGTGTACTGCCTCCTATGTGGCATACGTGTACTGTCTCCTCTCTGTCGTACGTGTACAGTATTATGGGTGTCGTACGTGTACAAGGAAACAGTGCTTTCTATATTTATCCTATAGTTGTCTGGACTGGCTACATACAGTTTACACTATACTCATTATACTGGCTGCATACAAATCACTCTTGCACAAGTATGCAGTCAAAGTATGTTGATGCAGCCAGGTTGCTTTTACAGTATTGCACGTATGGCACGTAAGGCTTAATTCACGTTGAACGGCCTGCATGAGATTTACGTACTGTTAGGTAACAACGTGAGACAAGCCCGCCAAAAATTGTTTTCTACTTTTATGATATTTTAAGTTCCCGCCTTAAGTTCCCGCCTTTAGGTTCTGTTACAGGCCGAGAGATTACAGTTGCGTTGGCGGGTCACGTAAGGCATAATTCACGGGTTGACTGTTTTAGTGTACGTTTACGTAACAAAACATGCATGGCTAGCATGCACGTAATGTTACTTACGTTTTGTATATCGGTAATTATGAATTTCCCGCGCATGCAAATCAGGGATTCTGAGGCATCTCGGCTTGGGTAGGCTATAGAATCAAATAAGATAGTACTGCAAATGTAGATTTTGCTACTTTCATTTTGCTTTCACAAAGCCGAAGTGAGTAACGGCAAACGGTATATTGTTTTAGTCTAATAGCTCATCCAAGTAAAGAAGAGGCACGGACTTGCCTTTGATTTCAACACCAACCTCACCCCTGCAGTTCTATCTCCTTTCTGTTTTCTTTATCCATCTACACTCTTTCTCTACTTCCCTTTTCATTCTCTCTCCTCATCCCTCATCATCCCCTGTTCCTTTCTTCAGTAGTATGGTACACTTGCTGAGCTTTTTTGTCAGTGTGCTCGGCGTTAACGAGTGCTCATCCAAAACATCCAATCCAATCAATGCCGGTATGCTCCCCTGCACAAAACCCAAGCTTATAAATATCGGTTGGATCCCACTGGGTGTCTCGAGGGGTAGGTTGACAATTCCTAACGACTGAGACACAAAATCTGCGAAACGGAAGCGCTTAAACGATTTTTGCAACAGGAGAGATTTCAAGCGAGTTAGTTGATAGATTTAGCGCAACTACCTCATTCAAAAAACAGATACTGTATCTTAGGTGTCAACACAGAAACCAGTTTTCTTCTTTAATTCTTTATTATTACGATCCGGGAACGAGTGCGTAGACGTTACAGATAGAATAATGCGTAACAGCTTCCTTGTGTCTCGGTATTGTAGTGCGGTGTGTCCGTCTCCATGCGACGTACACACTTCGGCGGCTAAGGCCAGAAGCTTGGCCTTTAGTCCTTAATGAAAATCCTACGGCGGGTTGTATCCAAACTGAAAAGTTGCACGGTCATTCTCGTCCTCGAACTTCATCGCGGTTACGAGATAGTCGGTTGCACAAGAAGAGTCAACACCTTCTAAGAAGCAAGTACTCATTGATGAATCTTTGTCGAGATGGTTTTCGTCAACGAGACTATCAAACACATCGGCTTCAGTAGTTCTTTCGGACACTTCTAAAGGTGCATGATTAGTATCGGGCTCGAGACCGTTTTATAAATTGTCTAGACACGCTTCCAAGTCTTGAGCGAGCTCGTGGACGACGTTCACAGCCGGGATGCCATTTCGTAACTGTCCCCTAATGGGTTTTCTGACATTGCATTCCTTGCAATCTTTCTTGAAGTGTTTGTCAGACCCACAGTTGTGACATATAATAATAGTTTCGTCACGCGTGGTAGGGTTACTCCTAGAGTTTTGTGACGAATTTTGGTTTGGCGAGAGTAGGACTACTTCATCGTAAACGGAGCACGTCCATACTGTTGGTACATCATTTTCACCTTACCGGGGTTGGCTTAGACATGGGTTTTCTCTTCCTCAAGCAAATGAAAACTTTCGCGTAGAGCGGTTACAAAGCTATTGAAGTTGAACTTGGCGGTCGTGATCTGACCAATAGCACGAGATGCTCTCCCTTGACTAACGACGATGTAGCGAAGGAAGCCTAACAGGACATTGAGGTGTGAGAGCGTTGATGCGGTCCACTAATGACGTAAGAAACTCACTCAATTCCGTGATACAATTCTCCTTCATATGACTCCCGATTTGTAGCCTCTCCAACTTCCTTGAACAGTCAATTGACGGGCGTCAGAATCGTACTCTTCTTGCATCATCGTCGTTTACTCTACGAATCCCTTTTCATGGGAGCCATTTTGAAGAACTGGAAGAATAACGTTCAAGCAGGTACAGCAAATGCGTTGACGAAGAAGTTGGTCTTCTGAACAGATGAAAGTTAGAAGAGGTCCGCGCATCTGTTGTAGTCCCTAGTCGTGTGACAGATTGAATCCGTCAAATCTCCAGAGAACTTAGAGTCCCGAAAATACTGCTGTAACGATGCCACCTTCCTTGGAGTTTTCACGGTCGGGTTGATCTTATTCACGACCGGGCCTCGAAGTCGTTGGGTGCGAAGACGAATGGTTTTTAACAGGCTCGACAGTTGCCCTGTCGAGCAGGAGTTGACGTTGGAAATTCTGTTCCATGACAGAAGTTTCGCGACGGTAGGTTGGACTTCCGCTTCTTCACTCTGAGATGATCGATTTTCTCCTCCTCCCGAAAAACTAAACCCAAAGAACTTGTAGCAGTGGTCTATTACGTCCTTGATATCATCAAAGGTTGCAACATAGGCTCTTGCAAGCCACACATGTGCCGGAGCCACCTTGTTGTCGCGGAGGGAATTAGTTCAACTGATTTGAAAAGTCGGTTCGAGCGGGCAAGAACCTGTACAGCTGACACACGTTCCTTAAAAGAACCACAGGAAACGATTGCTGGGAGAAGAAGTCGTCCTTGAATACGACAGCAGCGGGCGTAAGAGCGGATAGAAGCTGAGACGCCATGGCCGCCCGGGCTCCTTCATCCCCTAAAGACTTATTTTGCGAGATTAAAGTCGCAACTTCGCACAGCGTCCCAGCGCGATCCGTGCGAGGCTCAAAGGTTGGGTACTTGCGCAAGAGATGATCGTACTTGATCTGTGCGGCGGATTGGGTGGAATTCGCCATTTCGTCCAGCAGGTGACTCAGCTAGTCTGGATTGTCACTGGACACCACTACTAGAGCTGTCATTCGAATTGCGGACCAAGCAGTAGGGGATGACTCGGCTGACGTAGGGCGGCGACTATAGGGATAGTGAAGGAATAGGCTAGGAAGAAAAATAAAAGTGGGAGCATCTGGTAGCTACTGGAGACATTACGCAGCGAGATAATCGAAGTAAAAGCGATGCTTTGGTCAACTGTTTACCTCATTCCCCTTTCGCCCCCTGCAGGCCAGTCCTGAAGTGGAGGCAGTACTAATAAGCCAAGAACTGCAACAGCGGACAGTGGCAGTGTGACGGCGGCGTGCAAAAGGCGCATTATCACTTGTCGCGAATGTAAGCATGACGGAACATTACATCCAACCGACAACCTTTACACAGCTACAATCACTAAATGTGTAATCCACAAGCCAATACAATTAAAGCATTTAAACTATCAGCCAACGAGGTTGCAAGAAGCAATCTATAGCCTAGGGAACCATGTGCCAAGTTCCATTTTTCAAAAATTATGCCAAATTTGCATAAATCGCTGACCCCTCAAAATAGCCCTTTCGTTTCCGGAAACTTTGGATTTCTTCCAAAACTGCCTCAGGATCAGCTTTCACTCCACACGTATCCACATATACTCATCTAAGATGCCTCAAGCCTCTTAGAGGCTTTTCAACGATGTGGGGGTCATGTGATCGCCTAGCCAACACAACAACAAATCTGCTCCTTGTTTCTGGTGAAAAGATATCAGCAGTACTCGACCTTCTAAACCCTAGAGATTCCAACGTAGGCCATTGTAGAGGCCTACTTCGATGATCTCTCAAGAAAAAGGTGACTCAAAGTTGAATATATTTGAGCTCAATTTTTCGATGAAAAAACGGATAACTCTGATTTTTAAACAACTCCAAGCCTCTGGCTTTAAGATTTCAGGTGCTCTTCATAAACAAATTTTGACGAAAAAAGATTTAGCCTACAGTCAAGTATCTAGCAGTCGTTAAGAGAAAGGAACGAAGGTAAGTGCGATTGTGGTCTGAATTTGTACTGTTCGCTTGGGTCTGACAGCTAATGGCGTTGAAAAGCCTTGGAAGCTAACCAATTGGCTTCACGTCGCATATTTTGCTTTTTCTGTGATGTCAGTACGTAATATGGTCGAAGAAGAAATAAACGTTCAGTCCGTTCGTGATAGGTGCACTTTGAAGAAAAATTATTGTACTGTGTGGTGATGGAGGCAAGTAGAGCATGGCTTTATGTGCTTAGCACGTGCCCCATTATTAGCTCAGCGCACAAAAACACATTGCAGACATGATGCAAAGAATTGTGCAGGTTCAAATTTAAGTATTATTGTCCATTTCTGGTGAGAGTGCGGTAAGTGAACTTCAATTCTCTTCTCCAAATGCCAACAAATACATTGGCTTATCTCCTGAAGTTGATTCCGTTAAATTCGATGCTTTTATGGTAGAAAAGGATTTTTTTGATATTATTTCCAAATTTTACCCAGTTCGAACGGCCAAGAAACCGCTAAAATAAATCTAAGACTAGGTTCTTGGCCCACTTCAAATACAGTAACTAAATGGGGCTAGATATTTTGTCACGTTCACCGATGATCATTCCATCTGGAGTGTCGTCTTTTCGATGAAAAGTAAAGGTAAAACTTTCCAATTCTATGGTAAATTTTGCTCTCACACTTACTGGTCAGCTAGTGAATATTCTTCGTTCAGATCATGGTGGAGATTACCTTTCCTTGGGGTTCCAAACATTCTTATCTTCACAGCAGTTCATAAAAAGGCTGTGGTTTACACTCCTGAACAAGATGGTGGAGCGGAACGGTTCAATCCTGCGGTGATTGGGCTTATTCGGTATCGCTGTCCTATATGCATTCTAATGACATAAAGTTATCATCACTATCATGATCATATGCAGGTGCCGAAGTTCATTTGCGATATAGCGATGGAAAACGCCTTTTATGTGTTGCATCTTGTCACACCTAGAGCCTTGGGTAATTTACTACACCTTTTTATTATTTGGTGAAAAAAAATCCTGTATTTCTCACGTAAGGATGTTCGGGTGTCAATGCTGTACTAACTGAATGTCCAAAAGCTGCAGAAAATTGATCACTGTGAAGGGAAAGTTATTTCTTTTTGATATTATACAGAATTAAAGGCCTATAAAATATGGTATGACTAATTTCATGACGTTGTTATTTCACGAGATGTTCGATTCGATGAGTCTACGAGAGGGGCGAGAGGGGCTTGAACAGTTGACGATAACAGCACATAGGAATATGGGCTGAATTTTGGGCTACCAGAGGTGATATCTGGTGAGGGAAATGGCTCTGAGAACTCCATCTCTAGTCAAAAGGAAAATGCAAAACCCGGACCATTGGTAGGTCAAAACTGTCATGGAAATAGTGCCATAGTCAAATGCCTTTGGCACCGGCGCTATGATTTACAATTATCGAGGACGAGTATTACGCGTTGAAACGTGGCCAATTTTGTAGTTGAGACTAACAATGAGACAGTTTTGGAAGAAACCCCAAATTATCGAGGACGAAGGGACGATTTTGAAGGGTCAGTATTTTTGTAATTTCTTTTCTAGATATGGACAAAAGGAACTTGCCCCGTAGTCGTTTGGGCTAAAGAATGATAACTGCAATCTCATTCAGTGATAGGCTAAGTGCTTCAAATCGATTGGTTTGTCACTTTTAATTTTAATGGCTGTAAAGTTATAAGGTTTAATTATGAGCTATGTTAGACGGCAAAATGTTGTGTAGAGGTTACTTTACGAAGGTTAAGGTGCTGTAGGCTGTAAAGAATATAATATACATGGGCTGTGTAAAGTAAAAGTGTACACGTTTACAGTGTGGTATTCTTGTATGTGATGTCTGTCGCATTTTGAAGTCTTACAGCCCTTTGGTAAAGGTTTATTTACTAATCAGCAAAAATTTAGAAGAAAATGGTTTAATGTAGCACTTAATGGGGTAATTATAGAAAGTCAAGAAAAATCTGCAAAGCCAAGCCTGCAACTTCATCTGCTCAGCGAATTCCTCCTTCATCTGTATGTTCTTCAAAATACAAGCCAGCTGTATTTAGTTATTTACACCTTATTCTTATCTGCTTTTTTCACAAGACAAATTTACTCTTCCTCATTTACTCCCGCGTCATTCTTCTCTTGAGCAACTATTGCATTTTGCTTCAGTAATTGCCCAATTTGCAAACAAATGGATGTAGAAGCTCATCTTTTGGTTGATATTTTCCCCAACAAAGGGAGGCTATTTTTGCACCGCGGCCATAATAATTGCACATTAATCGAGACTGGCGCAGTATTTCAGATACTCTTCCTAGAAGGTAGCAAAGAAAGCCATCAGTTGCCCTGTAATAATTCATTAATGCTCCCTTCTCCTCCTTCATTTGGCTTTTTTTATATTACGTACTTTGAAAGAGATTTATTCAGACCCAATAGCCTCCAAATAAGCAATAAGGGAATGAAAAAGCAGAGGAATGCCGCTAAGCACAACTGTACTTATCTTTTTGTATCAGAAAACAACCACTGTAACCTTCAAAGTGAGTTCCAAATGTCTCACCGGTTCAATATATGGAAGGGACTTCTCGTGTTCTTTTATGTTGATATTGTAAAACCCTCTCGGAGCAGCTCATTCCATCAAGACCAAGTGGGTTTTGACTTCGTATCCCTTACGGATGTGGAGTTCAAGTAACTCAGCCACACAAATCTGACTTTCCCTCTGCCTAGAACACAACTTCAAGGATTACGCACTCAACTCAATTGCTAATAATTCTCTGGAGTCCAAAATTACCTTCGTTGTAGCATCAAAACTGGCGCATTCATCAACTAGGGAACAAAATTAGCTCCCCAATACACAGTCCAGCCCCTTTCCGTGCCTAAGTGACAAGGCCAATGTCGTTAATTGATTAAAGTTTTGTAATCAATTGATGACAGGGGTATTTGTACAATCTTCCCAGTATTAATATTTTCTTTTATCGTTATGCATATTTCAGATCCAATTATCCGCTTTCCGAACGTTCTGTGACGAAAATAATAGGTTTTCGTACCAGTAGAGCCTATCAGACGGGAAGCTCGTAGGGAGTATCAACTATATCCACCGCTCAATCTGCCTCCTCTTCCGCGATATTCCGTACATTGGCCTCTATTGGAATACCTAGAAGACCCCAGTGATCTGGTCCTCTACAAATATTCCAGACCGAGCGACTTACGCCAACCAATGACGAAGACGCCTACAGCATCACTGAGGCTGCATAGACTGCGAGCAGTAAGCTTCGTATACTATACTCCGACTTTTAGGACTACTACGGATCCGCTTCTCCGGATAAAGGTTCCTCCTCCTCGGACAGATCGGGTCTTTACCTGTACTATTCCTGACCAACGTCCGCAGCCATTTCACCAGCTCTTTCTCAACCTCATTGAACTTGAGCTTTCTGTAATGGAATACACATTCGAAACCAATTCCATCCGGCGACTCGCGACAGTTCTGAAAAGTTTCTTGACGAAGAAAAATTCCACCAGATGCCAATATCGGAGCGTTTACATGGAGACAGGAAATAGCCTGCTTTTTACATGAAATTTTGAAATAAATAATTTGGTATTTCTTTGTCTTCTAGGCGCGGGCAGCGTCGGGGCTTGTGAGTGGGTTGAAAATATTCGCTCTACTACAGCAGGGGCAACATTTTTAAGGTGGGTTACAGGCAGTAGTCTATCTGATTGACAGCCACCATTACTCTAATTTCCTGTCTTGTTATAAACAAAAAACCTGCTCATCAGCATTCAGAAAGAAGCTAGATCTGAGGGGAAGGTTCTCAACGCTGCTTTGGCGGTTGACAGCCCGATGCGTCACAGCGCCCCAGGAATCCGGCGAAACATCCGCGCCTTTGGATATAGGCACACAACCCCGACCACCTTCTACTCTGCCCAGCTTTCCACGGCCTCTTACGTCTCGAGCGCCTACTGGGCAGTCATGTTACGCAGGCAACCGAGAATTTCGGCTACTCGGACTCGTTAACTCTCCAGTGCCAACGCTGCACTCATCAGATAAAAGATGTTGGCGACTACGATGTCGATGTTCGCTCATCCGACTTCGAGGGGCGGCCACCGCCACATCTAGGCAACGTCTTGGAATAAGACGTCATCCGATCAGCAGTGGACTTTCAGTTCCAGTTCCCACTCCTCATCCCGGGTACGGAACTAAGACCCGCGCACATTCTGGTTTCACCCTCCAACCCACCCCACCGCTGACCCTAACAACTTCGATATCACGATATCTCGCCTTCCAAAGCCAATGGTGCTAAGAATGCCACTATGCACGAATGAAAACAACTAACACACGGCAATAGAGGGGCCAAAGAAATAAAAGACCTGATTTTGAAAGTTTTTAAAAGTAATGCATGGTGCTTTGCGCGGGAAATAAAAGAAAAACGAGTCCTGTTAAAACAATATTCAACTATTACTCGCTCTTACAAAATTTCATTAATTGACTACAAATGCAATCAGTTTTCAATCAATTGATGAATTTTGACGAGTAGAAAATAGCTTGTAAAAATAGCCTTCTTACACCTCTAATCAGTAAAGCACCCTAAAATATCTCCCCTTTGGATAATCAGTGCTACTTGCATTTTGAAATTCCCTTAGAGAAAGACTACCAGTGCGTTAAATTTTGCTGGCATTTTTGGAAAAAACATAGTATAGCGCTGCAAATCCAATTTAATTCATATCAGCTGGTGCCTATATTGAATACAAGTAGTTGTATGAGTCTCCTAGGCTCATGGGATGACTATGAGGTATAACCTAATAGTCATCCCGATCCATTGGTTGCAAAAACTTGAAAAATTATATGAAAAGCAGTCAAAGATGGTGATACACACCGATTTACTAGCTTGTAGATCGATGCAAACCAAATTTAGTACTTCACACGATTCTACATGCAGCCTCTGACGGAGCAATGAGTGATACAGATACCGTAATAATAAAAATTCGCCGAAATTGGTCTAAAAGTGTGGCAGGAGCCCTCGCTGCTGCTGTTTTGAACCAAATTTCGAAGCCAAAGAGACGTTGTAGAACGATGTGAATTCTTAATATTGATCGAGGTGAAAGCACTTAGATTAGAGACTATCTCGGACCTTCTCCAGTATACCCACCTCGAAGCTTCCATCTTCGATTTCAATTCTCCCGGCGTATAAGTTTCTTAGTGATCTTATTATGGCCTTTCTTAGCGTGTGGTAAGTGTGAAAAAAGCGATAGGAAGGAAAGGAATTCCACCAGAGATAAAAGTTTTGGCTTTTCTTCGGGTTTTTGGCACTGCTCGATCATTTGACGACATGGATGACGGTTTTAGATTGGCTCCAGACACGATTCGAAATGCTTCAAGTTTTTCTTTCGCCACGTAAAATTTATTTGCGAGGAATATTGCCCGAGCAGGCTACCTGTAGTTGCCGAATTGCACGAAATGTCTAACCGCTATGGTGAACATGGTTTCAATGGTTGTATTGGGTGCATTAGATGGATACAAAAATAAATGGAATAGCTCTTCGGCTGCGTTAAGGGGGCAATATCATTACACGAAGGAAGGAAAGCTTGCAATCATTTCAATTGAAGCATGCTGTGGTACGGACTTATACATCTGGCACTGGGTCACTGGTAGATGTTACACGAACAATGCCAAAACACTACTGGAAATCTCACCATTGTTTACATCGATACTTAACGACATGTACAAAATCAATATAAGAAATGAAAACAAGCTGCATCGCCTCGCTCAAACGCGTAAAACGGGATATATTTTTGTAGATTGAATATACAAGCAATGGAAAATTTTTGCAAGTCCACGACATGAACCCACAGATGACGGAGAGTGTCTTTCTACAAAGGTATAGGATCTTTTGGCGTTCAGGAGACCCGATTATATGTGCTAAGGAAGGCATAATATTTATGGTTTAAGATGGACGGTTTAGACGTCAGCAAAACCTTTGCGGTTCTACAAAACATGCTCCTGAGACTTACTCAAGAATGGTCTTTTGAAGAGGAAATTTCAGAAGATGAAACAATGGCCAACTTCGTTACTGAGTTATACGAGGAAAAGCTTCAAAGATCAAAAAGCGACAGCTGAAAATAGACATCAAGAGGGATAAAATAATGATGAGCTCACAACAGATGGCGCGTTTGATCTGGAAGCGTTCAAGATTCGCGAAATCGTTATGTAGTCTTGCATTAGTCACCAAACATTGTTGGACTATCTCATTTGTATTAAAAGAGCGAGCGCGCTTGAGAACCTCGCACAATTTGATAGTTTAATTACTTCAAAAATAAAGGGAGCTTCCCGCAGTTGTTTAGCGAGGATTTTCCCAGTCACTTGTGCCAATTTTACTACTCTGTATCTTTAAGGTATAGGATAGACAATATTGGCAGTCACGTTTTTCATATTACGATACTACGGTAAAACAATAATGACACCTCTTGGATAAAGCAACATCTTGCTAGTGCTTTACTAATACAGAATATTCTCCATTAAATTCAGCTTCTGAGGGAATATTCTCAGGCTAGTGGGTATGGGTGAACGGTCACTTTGAAGGGGGGCCCATCGACATCTCGGAAATATGTGGTAGTGTAGGAGACGTCATGGTGGGGTCAAGGTGTTTTCGTTCCTTGGCGGAATTATTTTGCGAGAACAGATGGTCATTCACAGAAAGAGATATAGAGAGACGACGATGAATGGCGATCGAAATGAACAACATCAGATAAAGTTTTGGTCATGGGCTTCTATATCCATTTCTATATTGCGCCGATATATGATGAAAGATGGATCTGCGGAGGAACTTTGCTCGGCCGATAAAGTTGCGGGTTTGGCTACCCATACTTTACTCAGTGCTCTACTACTTTACCATTAAGTGTTACCCGCAACTAATTCTGCTGGCACTCAGGTTCATCACTAAATACCTCGAAACCAAAGCGTTACATCAACTGAAGCACCTTGTTCCAGCAAAAATGTTCATTCAGGGTTCATTCAGGGCATTATCCAACTACTTTGAAAATTTTGAAATTATGTTAAACATGTTGGCCCACTAGATGCACCTGTTCTTTACCTTATTCCCTTTCAAGAAGTAATGTGAATGCAGATGTAGAATTCAACCGAACAATAAATACCATTGATTGATGACGTTCTGGCCGGAACAAAGGTTCTTTGGATGCCAAGGGCGCTAGCATTTGACACAGAATCCTGCAACACCGGCCTTCTGGAGGTCCTCGATGCTGTAAACGGACGGATTGCTGGAAGTCGCAGGGTATGCGGAACTCTTAGCGCGAGTAAGACTTCGTGCATGTCGTTGGAAGCGTCGATAATGACAAGGGTAGTGCATATCAGCGGTTTGAGCCACTTAGGCAGCAGGGACGTGAGCGCCTAAATCGGAGTTCCCCTCCGTCATGATTTTCAGCTCATGTAAAATCTGAATTGACTTATGAAGGGAGGTTAAAAACCTAGTGAAACCCTAGTGATGGGTCGTTATACTCTTAATGGGTATACGTGACCATTAATGAAACCCAGCAACAGCTCTGCGAAGGTAGTCGATCTCTCTGTCGTTAGATCGAAAATTTGTCAGGCATTGTGGGGCGGGAGCATTGATACAGTCAGCAGGTTTGATGACACCGACAAAAGCGTCGCGTATGTTGTGTTCGGCCATGAAAGTCCAATAGTCGAGCAGTTTCCAATTCTACGTTTATTTGTATGCGACGTGCATCGCTGCTGTTTTCCTTGCACATAACGGAGACCATTTGTTGGTAGCTCATGTCTTTGCGGTTGAGGCAGTTGTCCAGGAAGAAGTGGCAAGCTGGACCACCGAAAAAATGCACCAGAAAGTCTGCCTCTTGATGTCGAGACACCCTACACTGACAGGAGAGCATACAGGAAATTCGCATCGTCTCTTCGATGTACCCCGAGATGTCACCAGAAAAGCGAAGTTCCTTGAACATTTACTTACATATTTTTCTTTGCCATGGTCGTTCTTCTCTTTTCAACGAGGTACTATTTTATTCGTAGTTTTATTAGCCGCAAAAGTATTTTCCGCTCGATTTGCCACCTCTTCACGATCAGTAGAGTAAATATAAGGTCCAGTTGTATTGCAATACTCCATTGGTATGTCATTAGTGGTTGGATTAGATGCGGTGTTGCTACTTTTAGGTTTTAGTGGCGAAATCGGCGCCCAATTGAAGTTGGTTCTGCTCAATGGCCTTGGCATCATTCCCTTGTACCAGAAGGTTCAGTGC
The DNA here is from genome assembly GCA_002205965.3 of Kappaphycus alvarezii. Classification (NCBI taxonomy): domain Eukaryota; phylum Rhodophyta; class Florideophyceae; order Gigartinales; family Solieriaceae; genus Kappaphycus; species Kappaphycus alvarezii. Next base: position 1,426,966 of record NADL03000611.1, on the reverse strand, counting down.
ACTTGAAAGGATTATTTGACTCTAGAGAATAGCTAAAGTCCGGGATGAGGGTCCAGCTCGATGATTTGAGGCATCGGAGCTCACTAAATCACTTGTTCAGTGCGGTATCGCTGATTAGCAGGTCCACATTCGAGAAAGGAAGTAGTTTTTGGCAATTATCTTGCATCTTGCAGCGTCAACGGACATGAGATAGCATATACACACTTGAGAATGGAGACGCTTATAGCAGATGTAGGCGGCGGAAATTCTAGCGGATGTAGTGTAGTCACCAGGTATAGGTGAAAAGGAAAACATATCTCCTAAGTGGTTCAAGGCACTGACCATGAACAAAGGCATCTTGAAGTGCTCTGAGGCAAATAAATCGCTGAAAGGAGATAGCGGCTGTTCCAAAAACTTAGAGGCTGTATTCAGGTCGGTGACTTCAAACTGTTCTTCTGATTTTAGCTCAATAGGTACAGAAATTTCACGGGTTGCTTGTGCAGCGGTGAGAAAATTCAGCGGTAGTCCTTGAGTAAAGGAGCAGTTCGTTATCATCTTGAGAAGCATGTAAGTACTCGATTTAAACCCCCTAACCAGAACTGGAATCGGATCATCGTAGAAATCTTGAAAATTACTGCTATCCTTCGATTCCAAGTAGATCAGAATGCAATGGATCTTGAGGACGTGGTAGGGTCGAAAGGTAGATTTTTGTGCTGAGTGCAACACGAATCCAGATTATCGTGTGCCACACTACAACATACACACGAGATTTTTTTTTACAGTCAACACGTGGGTATGGTTTCGTATAAGGGGTTTAAGATAGAAACGGAAGAGGTAGGGTAGAGTTTATGGAAGAAAAAGGACAGGGGTCGTGCTGAACGAACGGCGTGTAGTGCTAGACTTTTATTAGTCGTAGAACTAAAAACCTCTGTGCCTTCCAGTAGAGAGGCAGGCAACGAGGCTGGCGCTACAGTATTAATACGTAGCAACGAGGTCGGCGATTTCATAGTAGTGGCGACGGGTTTCACCGTAATGGACTATGTACAGTCCACCGTAATTACATTATCTTCTCTTTGACAGTAATTTTTTTAGCCTCCTTAATTTAATTGATCTTTTTAGATTATAAATATATTTTTCCATAATAAAGATTTCTACACGTTATTTTAGCCATAAATCAATCTGTTAAAGGTGGCTTCACTAATCTTCTCTACAAGATCAATCTCTGTCTCCATCTCTATTTAGTATAGTTGACAATCTGAACCTTTTGAAGTCATCTAAACCAGTCAAATGCTGAATAAAATTTTTCTTAAACCTTCCAACACCGAAAACTTGACAATTCACACTCCCTTTGGTATCCAGAATATACGAAATACACCTTTCTCGCCCCGTTACCAATTTTTGTCATCCTCAACCCATCAAATTCTACCCTTCATTCCCCTCGGGCCCACCGATGTAGAAGACTATCTCCTCCGCCAAACTAGAAAACTACGGAAGGAGCATGTTAATCATCACCTGGTAGAGGTCGAAATATATCAAGTGGCAGGAGGGATTGGAAAACGAACAGTTATGATAAAGGTGATTGCTGGGGCTTGTTTTTGAAGTAGAAGAAGAGAGTCATAGCGGTTCCGAGTCTGGACATGAAGAAATGGAATCCCAAGTATCCGTAGATGAAGAAGTGAGGGCCCTATGTTAATGTAATTACTTCTTGTCGCTTATGCTGAAAGCTTAAAGCCATGAAAGATGTTTACAGACATCTGTTACTATAGTTTTCGCTACAAACTAGAAATATTCTCTTACGCTTTTTGCACTAAACATTGCTGTAATCTTGAGCTGATCTTCTTTAGATCAGCTTAAGCATGTTTAGGGTTGTCCTCCTACCGTCGTCTACATGGATTCTGGAAACTTCCTTCGATATTTTGGAAGTACTGGTCGACTAGCCTCAAGGTCTATAGAAGCCCCGGTCTCCCCGCATGTTCTGTCTGAATAAATTACCTCACCATGTTCTTTCTTCTTAGCTCTCTTCCGTGGTCCCTCACTCATTTTCCATCTCACGCTCTCTTTCACACTCCTTCTATCGTTCCTTCCTTCTCTCTCTCTCGTGCTTCATCTCATCCTTCCCTCTATCAGGTTATGGGCCCAGGCCGCTAACGCTGCTCGAATACTTACCTCCTTTGCTTCACTCTCCTTGTTGGCGACCGCCCGGGGCTACCCTACGCTCCGCGAAGAGGAAGAAAAAAACTTCGCCCAGACTAAGGAATAGGGAAACAATGGCTGCTATTGGTTCGGGCGTGACCCTTACGTCGTCTCTGCATTATCTACTCATTTCTGTCTCGTGGCCTGTCCAACTTTTGCCCGTCTCTTCAATACCCTTTTCGGTTCTTTTTGCGGCTCGTCTTTGTTCTACATCTCGACACCACAGAAAAAAATTTACATTGCGGCCTGACTTCTTCCCGATGCTACCTGTCTCATCTCTATGGTATTTACCTAGGTTTGTTTCACGGCCTGTAGCTTGTTTCAACAGTCCCTCCAAACCATCCCGCACTCTTTTTTTCCGTATTTACCCATTCTACTGCCTTAAACACAGCCTAGTCTCGCAACTCCTTGCCTCGAGCGTTCATTTGTCGTTCCGTCTTTCTTCGCGGCAGCGATATAGCCCCAGAAGGTCCCGTCGTCCGCAAGCTCTGATTCTATTCACAGGAATAATCTCACCCAAGGTGTTGCTCCATCGTGGACTCAGCCATCGAGTCGGACGGCCGTTCTACCGCTACCACTCCAGACGTGGTTTTCATCCCTCCTTATCCTTCGGCATATCCTTATCCTTAAGAAGAATAAGGATGCTGCCAGAAAGTCTTCAAGAAAGCCTACCAAACTTCGCTTGAGACCCCTTCCTGTCTCATCTACTCGCATCAAGTAGGGCAACAAAGGACGTCGAAAAACCAAGCTGGCTGCTTCCGTCAATTTTTTTGCTTTGATTTCTGTGTCTCCCTCACCTGCTCCTCCGACTCCAGTTTAGCCGACTATGCCTTAAGGAACTCTTTCTGAGTCTCCTTTATCGTTTACTCCTCCCCCTTTTGTATCTGTTCCTCCACTTGCAAGGGTTCCGACTCCTCTTTCCGTCGAACCTCTCTCTCCGGCTCCACTTCGCCTCTCTTCTATTTCTCGATCTCTATTCTATGTCTTTGCCTCAAGGTTGAAGGATTCCTTCGTTGTTTGGGATCTTGGCCAGCTGAAAGTGCCCGGACCGAAGCAGCTCTAGCAGCACAGAAGATGTAGCGAGTGTAGGAACTGCGCCGAAAGGAGAACATCCATTACTCCTTGTGTCTGCTGCAATCTCATGTTCCAGACAGGATACGACCGCGACAAACATATCAAGAGTAGAAATAATTAAACTGCATCTGGGATCACTATGTATCTTCTTTACTAAATCACCGTTTTCAATCACTGCACTGGATTAAATCATTGATTCCTCTGGAATTCGTATCGACAGTCTCAGAAAGCTCCTCGGTGACAACTTCCACATCTCAAAGTCCCGAATGCAGCTATTACTCTCATTAAGAGAAGTTGACGGCCACCTCACAGAAACACCCTCTGGAGACTTCTTTAGCAGCAGAATCCTCAGGAAGAAGGTATACTGTAAGGCCCGCGCATTTCTCTGATTGGCTCTCTCTGATACATATCTCGAGCTGATACGAAATGCCAGCACCGCCGAATTCATGGGCTCTCTCATTTGTGGCATCTTTGAGGAACGAAATTTTGGAACATTCTAGCTACAATGCATATGTAGCATCACAAGTAAGGATTAAAGACGAAGAAATCAAGGACCTTATATGTCTACTGAACATCTCCGAAGATCCAAATTTGGTTCAATCGAATAATCCTCGTTACGCTGAAACAGGTTCTATTCTGAGTGACAGTGGTATCTAGAGTTCGAGCTGTCGGCTCAATCTCTCCGGACACACTAGTTTTGCTATACCTGTACTGACTTTCGAATTATTGAGCTATTTGATACGTGGTGCACCTCGCATGTAACGCAGGATATCTCAGCTTTCACTTCGTACAATCCCTCTTCATTCCCCTCAGCACTGGATCTGAGAGCTGAATCCTCAGCTCCCATCGAAGGATCAGGGGATCAAATTTAACTCTTCAAATGAGTGGCGCAACAATAAAATGCATACTAAAGAACGCTCTGCATGTCCCGAGATTGCGTTGTCAATCGATTTCAGTACATTCCATGGCAGATTGAAAGGATCAACTCTCATTTCGATCGCAAGTGATTTTATCTCGTCAGTGGTACAAACTGCTCTACCCTTACCACTAGAACATTTGTTAAAGGTTATAATACATTGTAAATGGCCCAGGACTCATCATTTCTTGCTGTTTCAGAGATTTCCTTGCTTTCATTTCTTTCAACATGGCACCATCGATCTGCATACGTCAACACCATTGCGATCAAGTTAAGGGTCAGGAATAGGCCCGTATAGGGCATTAAGCTCAAAGACTCAAACGAGAATAACTATTGCGTTGCCTGCATCCTCTGAAAGTCGCGTCTTGCTCCGACCCCGAAGACATTGGATTATCGCTCTACAAAGCTCTTTGAGCTAGATCACTCAGATGTTTTGGGAACCTTCGAGACTACTTCGCTTGGTGCCGCAAGGTTTTTCGTATCATTTATTGACAACTACTCCAGATGGACGACCTTCTATAGTTTGACGCATAATTTAAAGCTTCCGGAATGTTTCAATGAATACAAGGCACTCGCAGAAAAATTAAATAGTCAATTTATAAGGGAACTTCACGTTCTAAAATGCCATAACAAAAATCCAGCGCGAAAAGAAGACCATCTGCTCCTCAAGGCTTTGCTATCTGACAATAGCGGAGAGTATTTTAGCATTCCGCTATCAATTATTTGCTCGATTCAGACGGCATTCAGCATAAGATCATCGTATCCCATACGCCTCAGCAAAATGGTGTTGCTGAACGACTTAATTGTACACTCCACAACCTGGCTCGCTTGATGTTGCATCATTGGAGTCTTCCCAAATATTTCTTGATATATGATATCTCCACTATTGTTTATGTTCTGAAACGAGCAACCTCCAGCGCTCTACCAGATATCTGTACGCCATATTTCCTTTGGAACGGGAAAGTTCCAAATATATTGTATATGGGTGTATTCGAATGACAATGCTGGTATGTAGTCCCTAGAAGAGACCTCAAAAAGCTGGATCCGTGATCAAGGGAGGCTATTGTGATTGGTAACTTCTTGAGAAGTAAATTTTACAAGCTTTGGAATATCAAGGCAGAGAAAATGGTTGTATCTCGAGACGTAACATACAATGAGTATGGAAATCCAAAAGTTCAATGTAATACAGAAGATCTCGAAGATTTTTCCAAACAAGACGTTTTCCTAGTTGCATAAAAGTACGAAGTGGGAAATATTTCCACAAAGTCCCTTGCAGCGCAAGATACTGCAGAAAAAGGCGTGTTCCCGAAAAACGACAATTATCCTTCATTTCAGGATGAATCCTGTGCAGTCACCCCTGCCCGCTCACCTTTCGTATCCAGGGAGCCAAATAGGCGGGGTTTTCCCAGCCGCACAGAAGATTTGTCTCTCATTTCTGATACTGCGTCGACCTCCAATGGCATTCCGGCTTCGTACGAGGACTCTACTTATTCGGAGAATATTGTTTTCTGGATGCATGGAATCAAAAAGGAAGAAGACTCCATTCGAGAAAATGAAACTTTCGTACTCGTCCCACGGAAACCAATATTGAACTTAATTGCTTTTCGCTAGGCTTTACCCCTGAAACCGGAAGTTGACCTGAAATTCCACATCATCTCTAAGGGATTTACGCAGGTCCCTTGATTGGAGTACAACGAAACGTACGCTTCTGTGGTTTCTCTGTCTTTTGTCTGCATGTTTGTTTGTTTGATAATCTCCTTGACCTATAATTTTATCGAATGGACGTGGTGATCGCATAAATTCACGGAGAGTTGGAGGAAGAGATGTATATGTAGAAGTTCCATCCTGCTTTCGTCATGCAATCAATCCTGATCAAGTTTGAGGACTTCTAAAAGCCTTGTACGGGCTGAAACAGACCCCGGTCAATGGTATGCCAAATTGCACGAGATCGTAACCTCAAATCTTCGATTCAAAAGCAAACCACATGAACCATACCTATATGTCTATGCATGGTAACTCAGTTTCAAAAATTTTGCCATATGTCGATGATATTTTGATTACAGGATCGAATAGAACTGGATTGGAAGGATTCAAAACTGAGTGGAATGGACGCTTCAAGGCGAAATACTTTGGTCCTGCCAGAGTTTTTCTGGTAATCCAAGTTGTCCTTAACCCTGCAAAAAGTACTTTGCACCTTTCTCAGGAATCCTATACCAAATAATACTCCAAAGAATCACAATGAATGACTTAATGGCTATAAAAACTCCTATAGTACTTTCAGATCGGACAGAATCGAAGAAAAGAACAATGAACTTGCTTCTTAGACACCGTATCGCTCCGAAGTTAGAAGCCTCATGTATATAATTGATATTCACTCGTCCAAACATTGCTTTTAAGTTGTAAAACTTTTACAGCAATGCTAAAGGCCTCAGTTGAGTCACTGGAAAGCAGTGAAACGAGTTTATCGCTACCTGAGAGGAACCATGAACCTCGGTATTTGTTGCTGACCTTCTTCCACCGCTACTTTTATGGGTTACTGCGACCCCTAGTGGGCAGCCTGCCTCTCAAATCACTAACCAACCGAAATATTTGTCTTCATGACGTCTGGAGGGCCTATCTCATGGCGCTCCAATAAGCAAGGATGTGTTGCCCTGTCTTTCTGTGAAGCAGAATACATTTCGCTCTGCACTGCTTCTAAGGAAGTCATTTGGCCCTCCAATCTCCTCTGTGAGGTAATAGGTGCAAAATATCCTACACTGATTCAATCTTCGCCGAAAAAATCAGGACCGACTAGCTTTGCCAAGAACCAGCCCATCAAAGAGAGAAATAAGCATATTGATATTTGGTACCACTTCTTTCGTGAGGCATTAGCCGGAAATCATATCTGGATATCTCATTGCCAAACCAAAATCTAGTTTCCAATATTCTGAAAAAGACTTAGCTTCGAGTCAATTTTGTGAATTTTCGAAGTGGGTTGGGCATCCTTCCTCCTTCCTTTCCTAATTAATGTTGTATTGTTCCCTCAGGTTGATGGGGTGCTATTGTGGTCAGTTCTAGTTTGAGCGGGCGTGTTAGTGTAATAACTTTCTGTTGCCTTTGCTGACAGCTTCCTCATAAAGCTTGCAGCAAACGTACTTCAAAATTCCTACAAGCTCGCCAGTTTGATTCACGTCCCAAGCTTCGCTTTCTCGCTAATATTTTTGCGCAAGAGGCCCATTAATGGAATTGACGTTGAGTTCCTTCTTAATAAGTGCGTTTCAAGAATAGTGACTGCATTTGAGCTAATTTCGAAGGCATATGGGAGCTGTACGTGCTTAACACTTTTGACGTTGCCCATTCGGCTCATAAGGCACCTTTGGATCCATGGCACGAAAAACTTGTCCACATGTCTACTCACAGAATATTGCCCATGGTTCGTAAGAACGTGGAAAGTGAACCTTATCTCTCCTCTTCTGGTTTGACGAAAGATTATAGCTCATCTTTGGACTCTGATTCTGTGAACTTTGATGCGGTTGTGTTTGGAAAAGCAACTCTTGGTGTGATTACAGAGCACCATTCTGTAGATAGCGGGAAATGTGATAGAATTAGTCTATTCGGACGTCTGCTGTCCACTATAAGTACAGTCAGTAGGTGGAGCTGGATACTTTGTCACGTTCATCGATGACCAGTCTAACTATAGTGTCGTCTGTTCGATGAAAATTAAATATGAAACGTTCCATTTTGCAGTAGAAAGAGCCCATTTGTTTCAATTTAAAGGAAAATATATCGCATATCTGTCAAGAAACCCGAAGGAGCTTATGAAGTCGCTGATTTTTCGAAGACCAGAAATCATTCTTCCTGAAAAAGGCTGCTGTTGAGAATTAATTCTTTGGGTCAGCTGTTGTGTTGCACGCACCGTCTTCGTATTCCGAGTTGCTATAATTTAATCAGAACCAGGAATCTATTGAGCGATTTGGGAGAGCATGTTTGTCGCCGTTGCAGAAGGATGTATCGATCCGTGACCCCATTCTCTGATGTGGGTGATAAGTGTTGAAAAGAAGCAAAAGAGACAAAATTGACACTCCGGCCTCCCAGCTGGCGGAATTATCCCTCCTTGTGAAGAATAGGGGTCTAGCCCGGGAAGATTCCTCGGAAAGAATGCTGCTAGCCGCACCGGTTCTGGAAGTGGAATTGAGATACCGCGGTGTGCGTACTGTGGAAAAACGGTAATCCCAAAAATGGCTGCCTGTGACGAATATGCCCATAAATTGCCTCAAACATCCTGACAGTACCCCTTTAGTAACCATTGCCAAGGATTTACACTTAAGAAGACATCGGTGCAACTTTCGCACTGTACCCGCGCACTTGTTTAAAACGCAAGATAATACAATTTCGTGCCAAGCCAATGACATGAAGCCATCGTGGCTATCTCTCGTGATTCTCGAAAATTTTGGGACCCCATCAATCACTAATTACTTTATGCATCCTTCCCAATTGGACTAGTGGGACTTTGCCATGATGCCATGATGTTTAGTGCTGTAGGTATCACTTAGGACTGCTACATGAGCCCTCACAAACTTGTAGTTGGATACCTCTAGTGTGACTTTTTCTAGAATACCTTTGAATTCAGTGCCTTTTGCTTACAATTTATCTTTGATGATGTTGAGTACTTTTTCAATGTAAACACTGTTCTGATTCTCCAGCCTTTTTACCGAAAGCATCAACCAACAGTTCAACCATCGATTACCTTTCATTCTCTCAACATCCCACATCTGGTAGCATCGCCTATTAGTTTGTCAGTACTGCGAGTTCCTTCAATCCGACAGTCAGTTATATCTTTACTAGATTTTACTTTCTGTTCGATTGCAAGCAGAGACTAACATTTTTTTTACTATGACTTTTTTTGAATAACGCTCAGTGCCGAAAAACAAGACTTTAAGGGACCGCCTGTCGTTACTGAACGATTAAAACGCAGAAGACTTACAATATTTCTTTTCCCAGAATTTTCAGGAGCTAACGACGTTCGAGTTTGGAGTTGAGCCGGGAACACCCACCTGAATAAAGGTAGAGGAGCCAAAGACACCAAGAACCTCGACCTTCTGCCTTCCCGCAGTCATATCGCCACCTGATCTACCGAAGATACTGAGAACGCAGGTAGTACCTCGCTCCAAGCCCGAAAAGCCTAATAAAACTCTACCGATTCTTCCTGACGAAGCTTTTATTGCAATCTGGAGAACTGGTAACCACCGCATTTGTAAGAAGACCAGAAGGCCTCTACTGGCCAATAATCATCGATCGTATCCCTTCCACTGCGGTCCCTGCCGATCATATGCACAGGCTAAGCGGTATCGCGAGCAAACTCGCTCTCATAAACACCCACAACGCGCGGACAAGAAAGGCACATCTGCGATATTTTCAAGATAGGAGTTACGAGCAAGGCATTAGTTGAACGCCTTCGTCTTGGCCGTGGTAGTCAAGAGACCGCTCGAAAGGCTCAGTAGATGAAATTTGAATAAATTCAAGTAAGGTAAAGAGAGCAAAACTTCAAAAGTTGCTTTCTCTACTTACTTCGTTTATGCCTTGTTCACCCTTTCGCAGTGGCTACCTGACGAAACCACTTTCTCCAGTTCCTTGAAGTAGTATTTGTAAGTCAGCATCCCCAACAGGTTCTAAACAGGAAAACCCGTTCTGTAAAGCACTGGAGGGAGAGCCACTATAGCAAACCCGACGTGACTGGCGTCAAACCTTAGATTCAGAGAAAATCAACTTCCCCAAGTTATGGACTTGGACTTAAACTTGAGACTTCTCAATGCTCTTTTGCTGATCCAGCCAACCCGATCACAGTACTGACCGATTCCTACTGGTCAAATTGAGAAAAATATTTAAGGGAGAAAATCACACGTTTCATTGTCCGACATTTCTCTCCGGGAAAAAGGCAAAGGCTAGGAGCGCAAACTGGTATGACGCACCCATCCACCTTCGCACAAACCTCTCCAGGAACCAAACTTCAAGTTTCAGACCCTGGCTTTCAATTCCTTGCTTGCTTCACCCCCCGCCTCTATTTTTATCCAAGAAGACTTCATCACGTGCGTTGCAGGAAAGTTTAACAAAACCACAGGAGTAATCCGCAGACCTATTCATCAGCTCATAAGCTGTACACTGTGTGCTTCTGTTTAAATGTCAATTCTATCGCGAGCCCCACTGCACGTGAATGACGCGGAACACCTGGTTAGCTCTAAGACGTATAGTCAGACCCGCATTGTACACGATAGTTACTCAATTAAGTAAATTTTCTTCTTCTATCTGTGAATAGGAATAGACTATGGAACCTTCGGGCATTATGGTAGAGTCTCTGGCACAAGTTGTGAGCGTACTACGACTTCAGCTGTCAGAGACTCATAACCTGATCTCCGCACAACAGAACCAACTCAATAAAGATGCGCAAAAGGTAGGAGCCATCGAGAATTAGTTGTCCCTTGTCAGGATCAATACTGGTAGCTCTTATGGTCAAAATGAAAGCAAGAATGCCCGTAAGGAGAACAGATCGGGATCATTCAGCGGGAAAATGTCCATCAAGAACTGGTGAGTGCAGAGCGAAATTACCTAAGTGGAGCTGATGAGAAGGCTCTCATGAACAGTGGAATAATCTATCTTTCCGGAAATGACTATGTGTGGTGGATGGTCCACTCCAAGAGTGCTGAGGGTAGTAAATTCAAACATGGAAGGAACTGGAGACTACCCTTCTCAATCACTATGAGAAAATAAACAAAAAGAAATCACCCGAAACAAGCTGGCTCGCTGAAACCAAGTTAAAGACGTTTCTGTATTCATTGAAGATTGTAACAAGATATTATTTTATATTCCAGGGATCAATGATCAGATTGAGCGCTATTCATGCGACCTGAAACCATGCATTTGGAAAGCCTTATGTACGAAAGAGTATTATAAGCTTTCAGATTTAATGGCGGATAGGGAAAGTATTGAGGCTGCTCATGTTGCAAAAAGGGATTCAGGAAGTTTTGGAGAAGGATCGGGAACGTTGGTTAAGGGTTTGGAAGTGGTGCCGAGCCTAGCTGGTTTACTTTCAATCGCCCGAAGGCATAGTATATATGCTACTTCATAGTACTTCATCCAAGGTCACTTTCACACTCACCGCTTACTCGTTCAACATCAGAGATTACAAACTAACCAATCATCAAACGCATACTAACATCAAGAAGTGGCGAGAAGCATAACATCCAATCACAGCTTACCCCGCGCAAAAAATTTGTACGTGCAAATGTACGTACACATTACGACAAAGCACAAAACATCACGTAATAAATATCTACCAATAATATCACTTCCCGCTCGTACAGAAATCTCCCGCCAAGGCAAATATCGTAACCTTTTGACCTCTCTCGATAATTCATAATTTATCGAATTATCTCGAGAGCACATATCACAAACGCCACCATGTACTTTCCCGCCGGAAGTACTGTACATATCACGAGAGATAACAGACTCTGCTTCCACCATTCCCACGAGACAGTGACAGCACTGTACAGTGCACTGTAATCTTCACGTACGCACATCTTGCATTACTACTGTACAGTCATGAGTACAGTAGAATGATACTGTACTGGATGTAGTAACATACAGTAGGATACGTTTCTACTGTATGGGTACAGTAATGTAAGCAATATCAGAAATGCCCATACATCCAGTTCCAGTGCGCACCAGACATTACAGTCGGTTTCCAAGAGCTTAAAGGCGTTCGGAGACATTGGAAAATGTCAAATCGAGTGCAAAGTAGCTGGAAGGCAGGTCCAGATAAGTTTCTTGATCCTCTAGGATCAAAAATGCAACGGGGAACTTTCTGTCAAGATATGGAACAGAGGAGGCTGAAAGAAAAGCGCAGGATGAGTCAAATTAAGAAGAGCTTGGGAAATGTCTTGCGGACGAAGAGATTGTATCGATGATAGACGAGATGGATACAGGAGGCACGCTGTAAGATAGCTTAGTTGCCGTTCGGAGGTTCTTAGAAGTGGAGAGCATGAATATCTCATCGAAGAAGGACTGTCGTCAAGCCAAAGCTTTCCTGGTTTCACAATCTGTATTGTTCAGAAAGTCCAAGGGGGTTTGAAAATTTGTACCGGGTGAGATTAGCCAAAAAATTCCTCACGACAGGGCATGATTTGGTCCGACACTGGGATGTTGAGACCATTAGACAGTTTGGGTGGGAAAGGTTATGGTGGCCGACTGTGATTTCAAATCTTCTTGGTTATGTGCGCTGTTGTGGTGAATGCCAAAAGGCGCCGGCCATCGGCAAATAAGGAACGGAAATGCAAAAACCTGTGACGAGTTTAATGGATATTATCTCGCTTGATTTCTCACAAGCATTCAGTGAAACGAAGAAAGTAAATCGTTTTCTATTGGTCGGAGCTCAGCGCTTGAGTTTTTGGCCAGTGGTGCGGGGAACGATGAAGTGGACTTGTGAGAAAGCGTTGGGGTTTGTTCAGAGTGAAATTTTATCGTTTTTTAGGAGCCGTCGAGATAACGTGACGGGGCCCGCACTCAAAGCGAAAGCGATCAGACATTTTCTGCACGATAACTGATTTGTCTGGAAACCGGTTAGTCCTTATGAGCCCAAAGAAAATGGTCGCGCGGAGAGGATGGTTGGGACAGTAAATAGTGCCATTCCGAAATTAGCTTTGGCAAACAGCAGTGACTGGGAGAATGCACTTCTTGAGATAGTGGAAGCGTATCGAGCCAGGAAAGGTGGAAATTGTTTGTTCCCGTTTTGGTCGAAGTTTGGGAAAGAGCCTCGATGGAAGCTTAGCGACGGCCCAGGGGTCGGTAAAGAGGATGCCAGGGTGGTTAAACTGGTGGAGGTGATCAGAAATCGCGTCGAACGAGAGGGGAGGGAGCCATTCGACCGAAAGCTATTTTCGCGTAGCGCTTTTCGTATGGGCGACGCGGTTTTGCTCATAAATAAGAAACTTCGAAAGGGTTTTGAGCCGAAATGCATCAGTCCTTACACAATCACGAAAGCAACACATCACACAAACTAGTTGAAAGGTGATGGACGCAAAAAGGAATAAGGAATGGATACATGCTCGGAGGTTGAAGCTCTACCTGCAGAGAGGAAATTTGATTAGTGGCATAGGAGTTTTCAATGGGAATTTTGCTGCAGACGCAATGCTGCTTGATGGGAGCCACTAGTGAGGAAGACGATGTGGCACGGCCACCTAGTGAGAAGTCGTGTGGGTGGAGCGGAAGATTGGCGGTTGAGTTGGGGTGAAGAGCTAGAAAATATCGTTTGTGCAACTTTCGAAAAGATTAGATCCCGATGCGTTGGGCATGTCACGGCATTAAGCTATTAGTATCAGGCAGATAAGCCGAGCTGGGTCTCGGATCTCTGGTCAGATGCGCTCGAATGTGATTATTGTCATGCGATTGATTTTTTGATTTGTGTTGGTGTTCCTGTATTGTTGATTTTCCGGATATACTGTTAGCTGTGAGAAAAAGGGCACAGCTTTTTCTGATCTGGGGGTGATTTGAGCCCGAAGTGTACACGTGCGAACTCACTTTCATTCTGATCCATCAATTCGTGGCGGACTTTGTTTGCCCATGGGTATTAGGTTGAGGTAGTTTTGTGGAGAAATTTTTTGGACAGCACTTCAATGCGCTGTTGGTTCAAAATTGGGCCACAAAAATTCTGTTTCGCTAAAGTACTGCCGATGGAACGATAAGAAATCGGCGATTTTTGTTCCGTAATTGCAGCTTTTTAATGAAGCTTAGTGAGGTTTCAAAAATTTTGTCTTTCTTTAAAAACCACTGTTTGAGGCTCCGGACTGCTCACCGGGATACAAAAAAGATAACGGGTTGAACAAGTGACTACCTGGTGTGCGCCTAAAACCCCACACCCGGTATACCAAACAAAGTTTGTCTGTGCTGCGAGTTATTCCAATCCGACAGAAAGTCAAAATTTTAGATTTTCGTTTTTGTACGATTGAAAGCGGGGTTTATCAATTTTTTTTACCCTGATCCTTCTGGATGACGCCCAGTGCCGAAAAAATAAGACTTCCAGGGACCAACTCTTGCGTATCAACTCCAGCCAACGACGTCATCTTCCGGGAAGCGTAAGAAGTGGTCAAGATTTTGCTCGGCATCTAAATGGACGGGAGTGCCGTATCTTGAGAAAGTCTTATCCGCAAGTGCATCGGCTTGAGCATCAAGCCTCACCGAGATAATCGTAGCTGAAGGTGATGACTATCAAAGTAGCAGCCCCACAGGGACCTCGGATTGGAGGCTAGTAACCCGAGAAGCTTCGTTGTGAGTACTCCCACCATAACCCCGAAGCCGAACCTTACTAGGCTGGTCAGAAGGATGACAAAAAAATGTGAATTTAAGAGACAGAGGGAAAAACCGATAATTGGAATCTAGTAGCTGCGTCAGAACACAAATACTTGAGTCGTACCAACAGCGCGCCTAGATTCTCTCTGGGACAAGCCTTTAATTTATCAAGAAAAGTTGTCACATTAAAAGAATTGAAGTTTCACAAAAAAGTGAACCCTTCCGAGTCTATCCATTTACAAGACGCCACAGGTACTGTAATCCTGCTAGAGGGCGGGGGCAGAAAGAAGAGGATGGGGGAGGAAAAAAAGGAAAATTTTTTTTTTTTTTTTTATTCTTGTTTGCGTTTTGGAACACTGAGAAGAGCGGACAGGGTCAGTCGGTTTCAATCATCTCTTCTCCCATTAACGAGAAATCGAATAATATTGTACGCACCGTACGAGGGAAACATCTTTACAGCGGTGGTAACAAGCACTCAGAGGCGCCGGGAAGGAGTAGGATAGAAACAAATCAGAGAGACGTCGGGAAAGTCCCTGACGGGCTTGCATGCCATGCAGGCAAAAGGTGAAACGGGAAACGAAATCATGAAACTCTTAACGGGGAGGGTAATTGCGGTACCTATCGGTGTAGGCGGCAAGGCAGCGGAAGAACTGTATGCCTCCGGGCCCGAGGGCACCATAGATCTCGATGCCGATTGGAATAAGCAGGATTTTGCTACAAAAACGGTCCTTTCTGTAGGAGAGCGGTCCTCTCCAAAAAATTATGTTATCTCCTTCCCCGTCAGATTTCAAAAACAAATCTTCCCATCGACTTTCTGTTAGGAACAAAATCATGAAACGGATTTTCTCATGAATCCAAATTCTCTATGCAACTCCATTTCTATTTTTTCTTTGATCATTTTGGTCCTCCTTTTTCGAAAAAGAAATCTTTCTACTCGTGATCCGCTTCGTCCTCCAAATGCGGTTCCGATATTTTCCTAGTCCTATGCAAATTCAAAGCTGTAGCATTGCATCACATTTTTTTTTGTCCAAGGCCGTGAAACTTTTCGAATACGTTGCCCTATTTAAAGTCCGAAATCGACGTCGTTGAGGCAGCCCCCCCGCCATTAACGACCCCATCGGCTCACCCTTTTTTTTGTCTTCAGCATGACCAACCTCCGCCCTTCCCTCACCTTCGCCAAGTCATCCCGAGACCGCCGTCCCCTCAACGCTCTGGCCCCGATGGCAAATGGTACAACCGACTACGAGGATTACTGTAGAAGGTTGGACCGGGAACGCGTTGGGGAGTGGGTCAGTCGTAACTGCTTCGAGCAGGCAGAAGAGGCAGAAGAGGAAGAGGAGGAAGAGGAGGATGAAGAGGAAGACCAGGCGGACCCGTGGGAGCCACTAGTGCACAACAGTGGGGGAGCTCCCATGGAGAACGAAGGGGAGACTGAGGGAGTAATTTTGATCTCTGACTTTCCTGACGAAGATGAAGAGAAGGGTGAATAGGAGGACGAGGAGGATGAGAGGAAGGGAGACATGGAAAGTTTTAGAGTAGTGAGGAGGGTCCTGGAAAGTATGGACCAGGTGGTCTCGACTCTGGAACCGGATGGGGGCATCTTCAGTGGTCTAGATATTTCGCAGGAGGCAATAGAGAATTCTAAGCCGTTCGCGGATATTTGTGGGGACTGCTTAGGTGGAATGGAATTTTTGGGGAACTGTTTGGCTCTGATCTAGAGGACTAAGATATTAAGGAAGCAATAAAGATATTTATCCTGATACTATCTGCTGTCAGTCTTTCGCGTTCACACGATTCCATTTCATGCATTTTATGGTTCTTAGTATGTTTGTTCGAGACTTTAGGGTTAGCCAAAAAGTCAATTTAAGCTGAGTAAGCTGCTTCCTCTTGTGGAGGTAAAGAAAGTTAGCAGACAAATTCAAGTCGAGTCCTGAGTAGTAGGAAGTTGACAGTCAACTTCAGACCCAAGAATCTTTTTTCTTAGGCTGGTTACAGAGCATCAGTGGTAGACTCTGCCACTTCTATACTTGCTTGTATCCCTTTCAACTGTCGTCGTTACCCAAACCCATTTCTTCTTTCAACTATACCATGGTAGCACTTCTTTTCTCTTGCAACACCTCCTTCTTGGGGTAGTTGGTTCTGAGTATCTCTTCCCCCGACGATTTAACCCTATTAAAGTATATCGGAGGAACGGTAAACGGCCTCGTAGCGTGAATATTTGGTGCTAGATGGAAAGGGGTGTTTGAGGAGAGCGGTTATGCCAACATCCTTGCAAAAGCGGTGGAGAGCATTGCCGAGGACAATGTGAAGGCGGGTCTAATCGTCTTCGTACTTTCAAGTAAGAGCGTGCTTACTGTCGAGATCGAGAAGCGGGGCCACCTTTTTAGAGCGCCTTGAGCAGACGGGACAGCGTGTGTTGCCAGTAAAGAGAGGCGTGCCGAGACGGAGAGATACAGCAACAACCCATGATTGCGTGGAGAAGTATATGCCACGGTGGGGGTGAGGGAGAGTGGAGAACGTAGCGCAAGAAGAGGGCTCGAAGGAAGAGAGCAAGCGGGCCCTGTTGGCGGCAGATGAAGACTGGAAAAGGCGGTCAAGCTTCGAAGGAAACAGTTCATACGTGATAGTGGATTGGAATCGTTTACCAGGGAACGGAACATTGCAGCGCTCGAAAAGAGCAGTCCTGGACAGGGCAGAGTAAATTGATGGATGGAGGGTTGTGAGCAGGGAAATAGCCAGCCTTGGCCCTTCCTAGATGTAAAACTCGGCTGAAAACGCGAGAAGAGCAGAAAAGAGGCGAAAAGAATCGATTACAGAGGCAGCGTAGGCGGCTTTTGCGATATCAGTAGCCAGAAATAGACTAAGGCCGCCAGTAAAGATCGGGAGGGAAGCTTGGTCCTACGCCCAATCCGAGCAAGGGCCGTGAATCTGTGTAAACACTTCACGCTGCTTCCCGTAGAAGCTCACAACTGAAGCCATAGATTGATTGGGGGAGAGAGCTCTTAACAGATAGACGACCTTGCAGGTGCTGCCACAGAAACGAAGCAGATGATTAGCGAGCTGCGGGTCATCTAGAGCCAGCAAGCGGGAGATGAAATGATCGATATCATCCTGAAGAGGTTGCAAGAAGTCCGAAATAAAAAGCATTAGAACCAACTGGGGAGCACAGAACCGTAAAGCCCTGGTGCGTTGAGTACGAAACATGTAGGCTAATGGCCGGGAGAGCAGGGGAAGGGCCATAAACTTGTGTTTTGGTGAGGTTCAAAGAGAAACCAGTCTCTTCTCCATGCACTTGGAAAAAGCAGAGAGCAGCGGGAGCAAAAGAGCCAGAGACAACCAAATTACCATTATCGGCATACTAGGCATTTAAAGAAGGACGGAAACGTGTTCCTGAAACGAGATGAATATAGCTGGTGAAGGGATAGGGTGAAAACTAGAGGTCCAGGAGGGTCGCTTCGTTGAGTCCCAGTCGCTCTGCGAATAATGAAATCGCCGAAGGAAAGGAAGGGCAAGGCTCCGTAGAAATAATGAACCCAGCGGGCGTTCCCTGGGGCATGCTGGATGAATGCGTCGAGAATGTTGATAAGGGTAAATCGTCGGGAGAAGAGATACTCAGAACCAACTAACCAAAGAAGGAGGTGTTGCAAGAGAAAATAAGTGCTACCATGGTATAGTTGAACGAACAAAAGTAGTGGATAAGGACGACAGTTGAGAGAGCAAGAAGCGAGTATGGAAGGAGCAGGGTCTACCAATGATGCTCTGTGACCAGCGTAGGAAAAATGTTACTTGGGTCTGAAGTTGACTCTTAGCTTCCCACTACTCGGGACTTGACTTGAATTTGTCTACCAACTTGCTTAACCTCCACAATAGGAAGTAGTTTACTCAGCTTATATAGACGTTTTGGATAACCCTAAAGTCTCGAACAAACATACTAAGAACCATAAAATGCATGAAATGGAATCGTGTGAACGCGAAAGACTGACAGCAGATAGTATTAGGATAAATATCTTTATTCCTTCCTTAATATCTTAGTCCTCTAGATCAGAGCCAAACAGTTCCCCAAAAATTCCATTCCACCTAAGCAGTCCCCACAAATATCCGCGAACGGCTTAGAATTCTCTATTGCCTCCTGCGAAATATCTAGACCACTGAAGATGCCCCCATCCGGTTCCAGAGTCGAGACCACCTGGTCCATACTTTCCAGGACCCTCCTCACTACTCTAAAACTTTCCATGTCTCCCTTCCTCTCATCCTCCTCGTCCTCCTATTCACCCTTCTCTTCATCTTCGTCAGGAAAGTCAGAGATCAAAATTACTCCCTCAGTCTCCCCTTCGTTCTCCATGGGAGCTCCCCCACTGTTGTGCACTAGTGGCTCCCACGGGTCCGCCTGGTCTTCCTCTTCATCCTCCTCTTCCTCCTCTTCCTCTTCTGCCTCTTCTGCCTGCTCGAAGCAGTTACGACTGACCCACTCCCCAACGCGTTCCCGGTCCAACCTTCTACAGTAATCCTCGTAGTCGGTTGTACCATTTGCCATCGGGGCCAGAGCGTTGAGGGGACGGCGGTCTCGGGATGACTTGGCGAAGGTGAGGGAAGGGCGGAGGTTGGTCATGCTGAAGACAAAAAAAAGGGTGAGCCGATGGGGTCGTTAATGGCGGGGGGGCTGCCTCAACGACGTCGATTTCGGACTTTAAATAGGTCAACGTATTGGAAAAGTTTCACGGCCTTGGACGAAATAAAAATGTGAAGCAATGCCACAGCTTTGAATTTGCAAGCGATTACGACAATAACTAAAAATCTGCTTGATAAAATATCGGAACTGAATTTGGAGGACGAAGCGGATCAAGAGTCTAAAGATTCCTATTTCGAAAAAGGAGGACCAAAATTCTCAAAGAAAAAAATAGAAATGGAGTTGCACAGTGAGTTTGGATTCATGGGAAAAATCCGTTCCGTGATTTTGTTCCTAAAGGAAAATTGATGGGAAGAGTTTCTTTTGGAGAATCATGGGGAGGGAGAAGACAGAAGTTTGTGGAGAGGATAACTCTCCTACCGAAAGTACCGTTTCCGTACCAACAAATGTGATGGCGGCAAATGCTGTTGAATTCGTTGTGAGCATCCAGTTGTACTAAGACATTGTGGCGAAATTCAGGACGCTGGATCAAGCGTCGGACCGCATGAATGACGGCGTCTATGCCGTTCTTGACTACGACTCCCACTTGGTAGGGAAGAAAGAAAGATGCTAAGGAGTCGAAGCTTTGCGGGCGATGAGGCGGGCGATGAGGCGTCGAAGCATAAACAAGACCGCGATCGGGCGAATGCCGCCGTTGGGCTTGGGGAGGCCTGAAAGGCGCCCACAACAGAAAAAGGTTCGGCAAGATTCCGGCAGAGAACCATCGCAGCACAAGTTGACGAATTTGGTCAGCACATATAAGCAGTCGTGTTGTGGATAGACACCACCAGCCGGCCGAGGCAAAATTCGAAGGGACACAGGGGAGAGAACGTCAGCTCCGGGGGCGGTAGAGAAGTCAACGCTATGTATAGCTCGACAGACATCAGCAACTGAGAAAGTAAGAGGGGACGGGAGGCTGGAGCGAGGCACAGGAACCACAGGCGAGGGGGAGAAGGGGGTAGGGATTTCAGGGTACGCAAGTTAGAGGCATAGGCGGAAACCAGGGCCGAAAACTGAAAAAACCCGGCAGTTTCTCGAGAAGGACTGCCTTGATAAACAAATCTCCTGCATTGAAGATGAAGAGAGGGGGAGGCAGATGGAATAGAAGTTGGTACAGAGTCGCAGAAAAACGACCGGGCTTCCCGAAAAAGATAATCGAAAAGTCTGCTGTTGGCCTGATGGATACGTTCGGCAAGGCCGGAACAAGTTTCTTGTAGGCGGAAACGGCGAGGGAGAGGACGGTTCCGACGGAAGACCAACTTTGGAAGTGAAAGAAGCCCCAGAAGAGCACGTTCTCAATGGGTAGAGGAGGGTGCGAAAATGACGTGTTGTAAAGCACTGTAATACAGATCATAATCAGCGGCCTGCACCGGCGGCGGGATGTACGGGAGTACTGGGATACGGGAAGAAAGGAGGACAGGAACGGAGAGGGAGGGTGCTTCAACCGGAAAAAAAGGAAGATCCAGGACATTGATCAGAGTCCATAGAACTTGGAGGGGTGTTGCTGTAATGATAAGGCATTATTGAACATATTCCTTCACTCGAGGACTATGCTGGCGCATAGACATCACATGGAGGAATATGTTCGAGCAGAGAGTAGAGGTTAAGCTATTCATTATTTCGGGAAGACGGACAAGGATTCCGTACGGTTACCATGGGCTGACGGGGTGAGGGGTAGGTGGGAGCGTTCGGTCCCACAAGAATCCAGCCATCTTCGTTCACATGAGGAGGGGGGATGTCAAGAAGGCGGGTTTTGGCGTGTTCGGAAGGCGGGGGCAGTGTGGGAAGCTTTCTACCGGACCAGTAGAGGTAATAATCTTGAGATTTTCTTATACGAGAGATTCGGCAGCGTGTAAGGACTGTTTGAAGTTGAAAGCAGGCATTCAATTGCAAATAGGAGCTTTGAGACGTGCAATTTCGGAGTGAGGCCCAGGCCAGATGGAGGCGAGCCCAGAGTCGGAGAGTTCAGTGAAGAGCTATAGCGGAACGAAAAATCGAGGGCGGGAACAATATTTTGGTCGGACTGCTTCGTGAGCCCACGGAAGGACTCGTAGGCAGATAGCAGGGAGCATAAATCCCGTTTTGCAGCATGAAAAAAGAATATGTCGAGATTTTCGGTACGAACGACTGAAAAAGAACAGGAGAAGCCGCCCTCTGAGATGGTCCGACGAAAACAGGAGCGATCTTGGACAGGGAACTCACTGTTTGACGTGACATCGACAAAAATTTTCTCGTGTCCACCGAGAAACCTGCTGGACTTGCATCGGACGACAGTGGCAAATTTGTTTGGAGAGGAAGTTGGAGGGAAGAGGTTCCTGATCTGTGACACCAGCACGACCGAGAACAGGTAGACGTTGCAGAGGCTTCTGCTGAGTGGGACGGCGAACTGCATCAGCATATTCGGGGGACTTAGACTGTCCCGGGAGAGGAGGAAAACCCTCAGCGTTATCGGGAGGTGAGGAAGGTGAAGGTGGGGTGAAGTCAACCAACGGATTCAGTACTGATAAAACGGCACGTAATTTGGTGTTATTTCGAAACAAGGGGTGCAAGGTACGGAAAACAGGATTAGACGGAAACGCTGGAACAAACTGAGAGACAGCAGCGGCATCTGTAAGATCAAGAGAGCCGCTAAGAGGAGAAAAAGAAGTAACAAGGAAATCCGCGGCAGCATGAGCGTGATAGGCAAGAAAGCCGGTAGCGGGCGTGAGGGCAGACCGGGAAGCCATGGGGGCGGCACAAGGACGGGGGCTCACAAGCGAGATGAAGGAGGCAAAGGCTTGCTGCCAATCGGAAGCGGGAATAGAGATCACAAAACGAAGACCGTTTTGTGTGAAAGGCAGTTTTCCAAAAGACCCTGTGGAAGCGTGAGGGGTGGCGGAGCAGGCGCTAGCGCGAAAGTCGGGTAGTCGCGCGCGTGGGGGCGCCGTTGCAGGAGAGAGAACGTCGCGGGGGTAGAGGGGTGTAATGCGGAAGAGAGGAAACGGGAAGAAGGAAGAAAGAAAGCACTAAATAACGAGCGTGTAAATCACAGTACAGTACAGTACTGTACAGTACAATATTCATCGCAACAGAGCCTCACTGATCTTCATAAAAACATCAACAATTCACCTCTGCCATTAAATTCTTTCTAAGGGGTCATAATGTTAGTGCCGTACAGCACAGTACTGTACTTTACTTTACATTACAGTTCTGTCGATGTACAGTATAGTATATTATTATCGAGTAATTTGTGCATTGCCTGCTCAGCCCACTAGTGTATAGTACAGTATACAGTACAGTACTGTACAGTACTGTACTTACATCGCACTGCACAGGACATTGAGAAACTATACTTCATTGAGTATGTATCGTGTGCAGTGCAGGACTGCCACAACCAAAGACCTTTTACCAGGCGAGGGCGTCATTCACACCCCGGTCATTTTAGCCAAAGACGGGGGCTCCCCGGATTTTCAACAGGACTGCTGCTGAAATTACTGCGAGCAATTGGCCGAACTCGAGAAATCAATGAGCGACTCAAAATGACTCAAAACTTGCATTACGGGAAGAGAGGTTTGCCTTCATACTACTCAATACCTTGCTTCTCAATTGCAGCATCACGGGTTGTCCTCACGAAAAGCGAATCGTCTGTCTTCCCAAGGTCAAGTAGGAAGGCACAGAGAGCCAGTTTGCAGCAGAAATGCAGATTTGTTGTGATTGCCAGCGCTAAAAGGGGAGGTAGGGGAAGGCGTCCAGATCGAAAAGAATTGCTGCCAGATTCTACCTCGAATTCTTTCTGGCGACTGTGTGGCTTTCCCATTTCCCCGGAGCTCGTCGCCATTCTAGCAGTTTATTTCGTTCAAGGGGCGTTGGGTATATCTCGTTTAGCGGTTTCCTACTTTTTGAAGGACGATATCGGCCTAACCCCTGCTGAGACAGCAGCATTGACAGGAATCGCCATGGTACCATGGCTTATCAAGCCTCTGTATGGGTTCCTCAGCGACGCCTTACCGATATTTGGATATCGGAGACGAACATACCTGATTGGAGCGGGCGCGTTGGGTGCTGTGGCTTGGATCTCTCTTGCCACAACTGTTGAATCTACCCTCGGTGCTGTCCTTGCGAGCACCCTGGCTTCCTTCTCGGTGGCTCTATCGGATGTTGTTGTTGATTCACTCGTCGTCGAAAGGGTTCGTGGGCTACCCTCTGAGCGTTCTGGAGCCTTGCAATCCCTCTGTTGGGGAACGTCAGCCATAGGAGGACTTATTTCTGCATATTTCAGCGGCAGTCTCCTGGAAACCCTCGGTCCCAGAGAGATATTTATGCTCACTGCCATCTTGCCCCTCAGTACAAGCTTGGTGTCTGGCCTCATTTCCGAGGAAAAATCAACTTTAGAATCGTTCAAGGAGTTCCGCCGAGTTGCAAAGTACAGGACACAAGTGCTCTGGAGTGCTTTGCGTAACCCCTCGGTTTACCTCCCTGTTGGATTCGTCTTTGCCTGGCAGGCTACGCCCTCACCGGAATCATCTTTATTTTTCTTTCAGACAAACGTACTAGATTTCGGCCCGGAGTTCATGGGACGCATCAGGCTGATATCCTCTGGCGCAGCGCTCCTAGGATTGTACCTATATCGTCGTTTCTTCATTAACGTGAAACTAAAGCGCTTTATGTTTTGGTGTACGATATTCAGTGTTCCGCTTGGCTTGACACAAGTTGTCCTTGTCACAAGAACAAATCTGGAGCTAGGAATATCTGACAAGGTTTTTGCACTTACGGATTCAGCAGTACTGACGGCACTTGGCCAAATTGCGTTTATGCCGACTCTGGTCCTAGCCGCCCAATTGTGCCCTCCGGGTGTGGAGGGCAGTCTGTTCGCCGCCCTCATGAGTGTGTACAACGCAAGTGGAACTGTCTCCAACGAACTGGGGGCTGCCCTCACGCATGTGCTGGGGATTACAGAATCAAACTTTGACCTGCTCTGGCTCCTGGTAGTGATTTGCAGTCTAAGCTACCTCATTCCACTTCCGCTTCTTAATCTTTTGGACCAAGCCACCCCAATATCGGAAAGCGGTATCTCTTCGGAGGAAACATCCTCGGCTATGTCTCGAAACTCATCAGTTGAGCGAGCTAAAGAGCAGGAATTACAGGCAAAAGTTGATGACAGTATGACACGCACGCGGTGAAGGTGTTGCTATTCTTTCATCCAATGCCACATTTTTAATTAAATGCTGGGTCGGGATATGGGTCTGCTGCCCCTGCGCATGACCGAGAGCCTGGGAAACGGAGCTCAGTTTTCTTACAACGTTTGCAAGTTGTCTGCGGCGGTTTTGTTGCGGTACGCATCACTGATGCGATTGAATTCTCGTTTCCAGAAACGCCTATCCGGAACGTAAGTGTCACCCCCATTCGTGATAGTGACTATTGAATTGGGAAAGTCAAACTCAGTATCTGGATCTTGCTGATTGAGATTGCCAATGGCGCGGTCATAGACCAAAGCCTGACATATAGCTTGGGCCAGGTCAATGCGGGTGAGCTTGCCAGAGGAATATTCGTCGGAAGCTGTCATGGTAATCGAATTCATTCCTCCCTGATCATTTGATAAATTGGTTGCGCGGAAAATGACATATGGCAATCCGCTTTGCACTAAATAGTCTTCGGCGCGACGCTTTGCTTTGCCGCGGGGTGAATTGGGATTGGCTGTGCTGATCAAAATAAATCGTGTAATGGTTCCAGCTTTCAATGAGGCGTTAACCAAGTTCTCCACGCCTCTGACATCAACGGCATCAAGTCCCCCTGGTATCCACCATGGTGAGCCAGTTGCACAAACGACACCTGTAGCGCCATCGACAGCGTCGTACACCTGGTCAAAGTTGGTGATGTTACCCTCAAAGACATCTAAATTTGAGCCACTTGGACCAAAAAGCTTTTCTGCTTTTTGGAAAGAACGAGAGAAACTCCGAACATTGAAGCCTTGATTCATTAAGCCAAGGGCAATCCATTGACCCGTGCGGCCAGTAGCGCCAGTAACAAGTACTGGATTTGGTTTGAGAAGATACTCCTCTTCGCCTTCCTCATTTTGAAGAGGATTACTGGAAGACGCCCGCTCTCCATAATAAATAGTACCGCGACCCATTCTTTTCATAGTCAAATCATCGATAGTGTTCTCAAAAGCCGTTGGCCTCTTGGTCGGGCGACGGCGACGCTTTTTCGGCTCTTCTGATTTGGCTTCGCAATGTGGAATCGAGGTGATGTAGTGCAGAGAATCAGATTTGATGCATTTAGAAATACTTATGGCACCTCCCAAAAATGTTGAAGGATAAGTAACGAAGGCGTGGGTGAGGGCCATAGAGAAGTAATAATTTCGGAAAATGATTTGAACAGCAGTGCAGAGATTAGGATGCAGATTGTTCACGAAGGTCAAATGTAAAGAAAGGGCGCGTAGGAAGTTCGGGAGTGTTCTCGAGATGAAATGGGTAGACGGTAGGATTCAATCCTACTATACAGTACAGTTCGCCTGTTCTGGGATGTACCTGCTACGGTACGTACAGTATCATGCTTGAGCTCAATAACGGGATTACGCTAGAAACAATTCTTTACTGAAAATGTAATGATACTGTAATTAAAATTTGCAAGCAAAAAGATTTCTTTCGTGACGGGGGGGAAATTGGAGGGAAATGTTTGGGTGCTTTAATGTTTGAAAAATGTGGTCGGTTGGGGCCCGGAATATCTTAGGGCCGTTCTATGATCAGATTTTTTCTGGAAACGCCGAAACAGCAACGATATATGTCACCCGTTTTCGTTGTTGCTGTGCCAAAAGTCCGGTCCATGAACGCGGAAATTTTTATGGCTGACCCATACTATTAGTGTTTTACATTCTGGAAGGCCTACCCCTAAATCATTGTGCTGTCTGCCGTCGGGTTTGACGATATTCTGCCTTGGCGTGTACGGCTATCCTGTTCAGGGGCGGCCGAAGCATCTTCGACCATTGCATGGACCCTTTCAAGCGTCTCAACATTTCACCGGCAATAAAGCCCCCATTAAACGCTTGCCTGTCTATCGAGCATGGAACAGAGATCAGAGCACTCGTCTTTTGTTCTCTGGCATCTCCTTCACCCTCGTTTCGGGCTTCCTCTCTATAATCCTCCACTTCGCACACAAACGTGCTGATGGTCGACAACACCGGACTGTCGTTTCGATCTTCATGAGCACATTGATGAGATTGGGCCTCAATATATTCCCGTCTTTACCGAGTTACACTCATGCAGTTCAAAACCCTCCTCCAGCTTATCAAGCCGACACTTCTGCGCAAATTCGTTCGTAATGAAACTCAGGGAGCAACTGTTACTCCAGAGATTATGCCATGAATCACGTTACGGCTTCTAGCCGGCGGGAGCTATTTGGAGAGTTGGGGATACGACGTAGCAGGAGCGATGACGTATTCTATTTTCGATGGGACATTGGCTGCTTTAAATTACTGTTTGCGTCCCCTGCGTTTCCCGACTACTGAAGAAGAGTGCAAACGTGAGTCAGAGTTGTTCGAAGTGCACGTCGAAGCCCGCTTTCTGGAATCATTGCGGCATTGGACGGAATCGCCATTGCGATTCAGCAAGCAGAGCTCAGTGACACTCCTGACCCTCGCAAATACTATAATCGCAAGGGTTTTTCCGCGATCTCTGTCCAGACTGCCGTCAATGCTCAATAAAAGTTTACTTTCGTGTCGGCCCGCCAGGCGGGGTCGATCCATGCCTCGACGGCTTTTCAAGCCACGCGAATTGGTGATGCGGTAGCAGAGGGTCCTTTGCCCGCTTGGTACTGCATAGCAGCGGATGAAGCGTATCACAACGGGGGAAACGTCTTGACTCCGTACTCTAGGAGCCAACTCTTAACATAAAAGGACTCTTTTAATTTTTTCTCTGGTCTTGCCGCATCACTGTAGAACATTCCTTCGGTATTTCTGTAACACGAGTTGGTATATTCTGGCGTCCAATGTGGTTCACGCTGACAAAGAACACTTTGATTATACTAGTCGGGTACAAGTTGCATAATTTTCTACTCGGTCATTCTCATGACGGAACACCTAGTGTTGCTCCAATGGCTTATGAAAACAATGCAAGGAGTCAACCAGTTGTATATTTACAGGATCTTTTTGCACTTGGAACAGGATTCAGACCGTAGTAGACGTCGCGGTCGAGAGAATTTAACTTCAAGAGAACGCACCGCAAAGAGACTAAACAAGCTTAGCTACATGCGACCGAGAAGACATGACTAAAGATCACTTTTGTGAAGTCTTGCGAGAATTATCTACCAGGTTCTTGAGTTACTCTTCATAAACTGCTCTTTCTGCGTCCGTCTCCGCAGTACGGATAACTTCTTTCACTTCCTTAATGGCATTAACTAAAGAATGCATTGATTTTCCTTTGGCGTCCGCTGCTTGAAACACGGACTTGTCTTTGTCTGCCGCAACCATCTCTTCTTCAGCAGAGTTTGAATAGACCCTTGGAATAAAGAAGAGATCGAGTCCAGCCTAACGATGGAAATTTCTTGCCTTACGACTTTTTGCTTCTTTCTCAGAGTGCTCTCTGATTCGGTATCGCGGTCTTCTACACCAGGCGGCTTTATACCAACACCAACTTTCTCTTCCCTCTGTGCATCATCCTGCATGGCCCGCGTACAAATAGGAACGAGCAAATCATAAAAGGCGACGATGCAGTGCGTGTAGTTGACATAGGACTTACCCTCACTGAGCAGTACAATGTAATCGGGGTCTCCGTTCCGTGATTCTTATTATTTGCACTTCCACTTACCGTACTCGCTTCGAATCTCAGCAAACTTCCGCTTTGCTAACCCGCCATTCCTAATGTGTGGCCGTTCAGCGGGCTCGATGCGTTCAATATCGGCCCAAGTGACGCCACCACATCACGTGGGAACAATGTCCTGCTTAAAACGCTCATCGTTGAAAAGAGGGGCAATTACATCAGTCCAGAGATCTTTGAGCTCTCGATCCAAATCATCTCTGGATATAGGCTCGTTCAAATAGTGCCGATCTGTCGTCATTCGACTATCAGCGAGTGTTTGCAGCAGACGAGCATACTACCCGCTTTAAACGGCAGTTCTCGTTGCGCCACATTGGCGGCTATTATCTCAATGTTACCACAAGAACGAAAGTCATGCTCGCCTACTTTCACTCTTCCATTGTCATCGAAGACTGGACAATCTCCTGATTTCCACTGAATGAGGTCTTTTCCATTCGACAGAGTTGTGATGCGCACCAAAGTTTGGCGCAGTGAATGTAGTAACGGTGGATTCGGTTGCGCTCGGTCGTCGACCCGGTTGTAGTTTACTACCTTTAAAATTTCATTGATGTAAAAGCCCCTTTTTGACATCTTTGTTGCGATTGTTTTCTTCTTGATAGTTGTATTCGCATTGAGGGCGCCCTTGACAAAAAGCGCCGTTAGCATATCCTTCAAGTCCTTCGTTTTCAAACCAGCTTTACCGGGTGCTCCCTCTACACTCGTCATATTTGCTGGCACAAGCCGTCGCGGGTTGATAATTTCATCATCAAGCACCACAGAACCGTCAGTTCCTTGAGCAAATTGTGATTCAATCACAACTGGTTCGTTTTGGTCATGTGTTTGTGGGCGAGTTCCTCTATAGCCGCAGGCTCGCGCCATAGCGTCAGGTGGCGGACGACCGGGCCTGATTTCTTTCCTGTTTGGCGTTCTTGTGGATTCACCATCCGTAAGACCGAGGGTAAGGGGGCGCAGTTGAGAAGATTGAAGCAGGTTCCCGTCGGCCTGGAGTCGCTCATGGATTTCACGGCCTTCTTCGATATGTGCAGAGTCTGTTACAGGCTACATTATTGTACGAGGCGTAGAGACGTATGGAAGTTGTGAAAAAGGATCCGTGAGGGAATAAATGAAAGACGGAGGACCGGAAGATGGCTCCCTGGCCGCGATAAATGCGGCGGGAGGTCTACGAGAGCAAGACATGTGATTGCAACATTAAAATTTATTTCTCTTTCATGCCGTTCAAGCTCTTTTTGTCTGTTTCCTCGTCTCCTGTGGTGCGAGGAAACGGAAAGTTCCCTACGTACATGAAATGTGATATGGTGGGTAAACCAGTTGGGAATATCTCATTGGCTATTTCTATTGTCATTAGTTGTTGTTTCCGCATTCCGGCCTGAATTTTTGATCATAGAATACCCCCTAGAGGGTTACCGGTCATGGAAAGTCCTATTTGAGAGCAAAGTTACCTGATATATTGTATGGAGAAAATTGCTTTTAGCATAACACGAGATATGCCCGTCCCTTACTCATCCTTCTCCACACCAAGATCTAGTCCCCCCCGGATCGGTAGCGACACCACCGACGTCGCCTCATTCTGAAGATTTGAGATCAGACCATTCCGTCCAGCGAGCAACCACCCACAAATGTTTCGTGCTGTAGGGTCCCATCACATGCAGGCTAGTTTTTTTCTCCGTGGCCGCGATAATCCCACTCTTGCGCCATTACGTCTGCCGATAGACGCATTTGGGTGTTGTTTGGTAATCGGCGGCTTCCACCAATGTGGAAGAGTAGAGCTTCCCGATACTAGGTAGCGGGCGCGGGGTGTTCGGTACCACAGGGTAGTTCACTATGGGCCTGTTTCTTTGGGGAACGAACGAAGTCGAGCGAGAATCCGACCTTAAGCCATCAAATATTGCGAACAAAAGGACCATTGCGGAACTGTGCATACCACGCCTTGCCAACCTGGAAGCTTCCACACGAAGTAGCAAATAACATATGATTGCCGACACCACAAGAACAATCCTGTAGCTATGCCACACAGTTACACTGTGCAGGCAGGTGAACTGTTGGAGTTCAGACACAAGATTCTTGACCTCTTCATGTAACCCGGTAAGTTCATGTTCCGATTCACGGAGCAGGAAGTGGGCGTCACTTTCTAGAGCGAAACAGACCAGTTCCAAAAATAGGAAAGAAAGAAAATTGGAGCGCTTTACTTATTAAGAATACAGGACGGCTATTTTCCAAGGACTAGCTAGGGGGTGACAGGTCTGTGCATTAGAAAGTCTGAAAATGAGGCCGGATCAAGCGGTATTAGTTAGGTGAATTGCATAAATAAGATTACGCATACACAGTTAAATTACATATGTTTCACAGGTCATCATTAGTTACCCCCTTCCAAAACATTCTCAGAATTATCCTCAGTAAACCTCCTTTCTCGGTATGGTAACGCATTCCCAATGACAAGCGCTCGTCAGCGAGATCAAAAAAAGGCCATCAGCCTCCAGCGTGCGCGAAAGTGGCGAAATTTAGAACTACTCCTCATCTACCGCCGCCGATTCCATCGCCCTAATTCTTGGCTCATACTGCAAGGTATAAGCAACAGTTTTAAAGCGGGAAAGGACTATTAAAATCACCTTACAAGAGCAATCAGCATCGCAGAAAATAATTTCACGATCAACTTCCATAGAATGTAAGATGCAGAGAAAACATTTCATTTCCGTTTCAAGGAAAGGGATTTTATCAAACTTTTACAGGTAATTGGATGGACCGAAAAGGAGAAGAAAACTATGGGAATCAAATACGCATCAACTCCATTGTTTGTTTCCTTTATTCTATTTGATCGTATGAGTAAAATATAAACATGGAAGGAGATGGAACAATTCTCCGGAAATCAGAGTAATCATCTGAGTGAAGTTTTATGGGAAAACAGTAATTTTTTCTTCAAAAAGAGACTTTATTTGTTTATTTTAGAGATGAATCAGTCATAAATTCAAAGTAAGGCCGAATTATTTTCATATGCTGTATATACGTATATGTCAAGCGTTACTGAATTGTATTTTTTCAATGATGTAACTGTTATTGGAATTGCGATCGCTTCGAAAAGGGTTTCTCGTTAACACGTTCCCTTTCCTTTACCAGTTTTACCATTTTATCCAGTGATTCATACTCGCAACCTCTTTGTGCTTCTTTCGTCTTCCTTTTTATAGATTCAGGGCAGATTAAAGCCCAAATTAGCCATTTCTCGTCCTCTTTCTCCGCATTCGCCTTGCCTTGAACTCTTTCAGCTTCAAGAAAATCATCTAGTTGCTCTTTAATACTTAACGGCTCCTTCAGCTCTCTAATATCCCCTTCAATTGCGCTCATATTCCTGTCAACTGCATTGCGCTACTCAGATCGTAGCTGAAATCGCTTGCATCTTTTCTGTATTCCTTTCCATGTGCCAATGCAAGAAAGCTTCTCCATTGCGTTCTACCGACTCTCATCTATCTCAAAACGATTCCAGGTAGCTTCATTTGGGGCACTGTGTGCTTGCGCCGCCGCAACATCGCGTGCAATACCAATTTCATAGCTAGTGGTGACTTTTGGTCTGCTTACGATAAGCTCATTCGCTGTTGCCTCGCTGGTAGCGTCTAGCGGTTTACATGCTGCAACGCTACTGGGAGAGCAGTTTTAAATGTGTCGGCTGGAGGAGGAAGGGTTCCTTACATTCTTCTTTGACGCAGCGACACTGGCAAGGACCTGAATGTCGCTCATGGCGAAAAAAGGGGTGCCAGGGATATTGATTGGGCTAGAGATAGGGTAAATAGCTGCAGGAAGGAGTAGCTGGTGTGATTGGGTGGTTGCAGCTCCATTCATCAAATATGTGTAAAATATTCGCCAAATCTTGAGAAACGTTGTGTACATATTACAGAATGATTGCATTTTTAATTTCAATGTAAGGTAAACGTTTTGCAGTGCAGCTCACGAGACATTGCAGAACTGTACAAAATTTTTTTAATATCATAATTCAATTAGAGTTTCTTTTCAGTCTTTTGCATTTTTCTTTGTTGCGTAATTATGAATAATCGACTCGCGCCAACCAATGTTCGCTGTATTTCTTACAGATTTCCAACTTTTGCTTCGAAGTCGGATACCATACCTTTTCCTGTCTGTGGTATCCTATACTGTACCTACAATATTACATTCAGAAAACTCGAATACGGAAAAGCAAACGTCTTTATCTATTTACCGGCTCGTAGCTGTTTCTTTGAAGCAGAAAACATCTGATTTATCTAGTTTTTGCAGCAATGTGCCGGCCCTATGCAACGAAGACACAATACAACTGATAAAAACAGTTTTTTTTCTATCCTACTAGCTTCCAATTATTGCTCCGAAGCCGAGTCTATGATTTGGACCTATCCACAGCACTGCACACTGGGCCAACTCTGGCCACACTTATTTTTCTGCGATACTCCATTGCATTTTACGTAGTCATAGCTTGACTAAGCTTCTGCGGAAGGTTTTTTTACAGAATAGTACTTAAGATACATATATCTGCTACACTAGCCATCAATTAGCTCATCAACCAATTCATCAATCATATCTTAACAAATCAACAAACCAACATGGGTCAGACGTAAGTACTGTACATTTTACCCGTGGTAATCTCTCTAATTTAAACGTTCAGATTTCGGTACAGTACAGTGTAATGCCTTACTGTACAGCCCGCACAGTACTGTACTATGCAATACTGATTAATGATTCAGATCCTAAAAACCACCTTGAAAGACTCAGGATCCGCAAGGTCCTTTCTCTTCGTTACATATATTGTAGAGTACAGTTCTTTACAGTAGAGTATTATCTAGGAAAGTTCATTTTATGTTGGAGAAAACCCGAGGCTATCCAATACGCTGTCAGCGGTCCAAATTCCTGTCCACTGATGCACTTCCATGTATGTTTCTAATCTACTGTAAGGAACTTAGGACTACAAGTTTACTAATGTAGGTCTATCTAGAATTAAAGTTCTATGTAAATATCGTCCTCTACCCCTTCGGTCAAGTTTTCAATCTCTTCATTTAAGTGTGTAGTCCTTCTACATAAATAGCATCGCCGAGCCTCAACAACCATGAACTTAGTATTTGCGAAAATATACCGTCAAGCACTCGGGAGCCCCAGATGTGCCGCCGTTAGAATCCCTTGCCTATTTACTGCCGAGTTTAAGCCAATGAATATGTACAGTTCATTCCCAAAGTAAATTTTTTGGATTCTTGTTAATCGTCCAAACAAGACCATGCCATGTCAGCCGTTCGCCTTTTCTCAGAGGACTTCTAATGCTTAATACAGAAGCTTAAGAACCAGCCCGAAACCGTCTTATCTTCGTCCGCCACCTTCTTCCACGGAATACCTATTTCGACCCTCCGATTTCGAAATTTGGATTGTCGTTTGAATTTTAATTCTCTTTCTTATTGTTTCAATTGCTATCCTTTGCGGTATTTGTATTTGTATTTTGACGTCCATCGTCTCGATAGCAAATATGTCATCATGTAAACTCGCCAACCCCTCGCCAACCCTACCTCTCCCGTCCCCTCTATTTCGTAGGAAGACTCGTGTATCATCAATAGCATCAACTTCAACCTCAAACGCCTTCAACACCTTGACGATATTTGGACTAGCCCATCGCTCACATTTTTCCGTACGTGACCATATCAAGGCATATCATTATTTGATGCACTCTGGAACATAGGCCAACCTATTTTTCAATCATTAAAACACCTAAATTTTTCCCCATATCAAGAAACCTGAAACAGATCCCGAAGGCATGATTCAGGTCTGTCTTGTTGAGTCGATGGTTTTTGACTTCCGCAAATATCCAACCCCTGCAGAACGCCCAAATCACTTTAATTGGTTTGTACATGAACATAGAGTGCTGTAAATTTATACGCTCTGGTAGAACGCTCTTCACAGAGCCCTTTTTTGTTGGTTTAACCGCAAGTCTCCTAGGTCGCTTAATTCAAGCAAAGTCCTATGTATCTGGACTAACCTCGACGTTTATGAATGGCCTTTGATCTTGATGATGTTCCTAACCAAGAACCGAAAGACTCACTGGATAATGCAGAACTAACACCCGAACGAATACCCAACCCATAGACAATAACCACTAACAACATTATTCGTGCTATAGCGTCGTTGTTTCAAAACAAAAAACTGAATGGAGACTAAACTTATGCTTTCTTGCACAGCCTTCAACCTATTTTAGCTCAGATGGACGTCACACAGATTCCTAACTAACATATTGCTAGTGCTCTCTTCTCTATTATGAATTAAAAAGCTCATCAGGTTTCTTCCAGGTTTAATATTGCATGCATGTCTGTTGATGACTTTGCTGAAGCTCTTAAGAAATACTTTTGTACGAACGAGACATACGATAACCTTTCTGGCAATCGAAGACTTCCCCAAGTGCTAAATAGTAATCTCTCCATACGATTTTGTTAGGTATAACAACAGGAAAGACACATACTGAGATACTGCCCGCAACGAAAGAATGATCTCCGATGTTTCCACTTCATAGAGACGCTTGGAACTGCTGTTCAGATTCTCCTTGTCACCGTCTATCAGAAAACGTCCAATAACCTACATGAAGTTGGAACGAATCTCACAGAAACTGATCTTTTCGATTACCAGTATGCATACATCGAGGAATTTGACACTTGGATTTGCGATTTGCTTGATGCTCTAGATGATTCTGAAAAACCACTACTAATTTTTCTGGATAACATAGTTCTACCCAAACTTATTTATTAAGGAATCTCTTCCGAATTACAAGCCGCTGTCTCTGAGTTTTCAATTTCCAGCGTCTTCCGTATCGCACATCTCATGTTGATCGACAGTGGAGCTCCCAAGACTATTTGCAGAAAAAATTCGATAAATGATACATACAGGACTACCGGCATGATCATTACACTACCATCTCACATTAAGCCATTCCGATTTGCAGTAACCTTACTCATGGCCAACTATATCGCATGTCTAGTTGTCAAGATCCGGTATATTCAAGGAAACGAGCCTCCTTTCCGTCAAATTGTCTTCATTTTTCTAAATACTCCGGTTCCGTTCCTTATTCAAATATAACGCAAACTGCCATTTGACATTTGTCTTCGGGAACTTGGAGAAAGCCATCTCAAGATTAACACTATGAATCAGCTATTCCTTCTTGTGTTGATTTCACATGTGTGGATAACATTTGAACCACAACAAGGGGATCCCCATACTAAGTTCGACTGGGACCCACTTATCAACACATCACTGGACACATATGATCTAAAAGTCAAAGCTTTCTTTTAAGATTCTCCCAGTACGGAGCAACCATGGAGGCAATCGATATCACCTTTGGTGCGTCAATCGTAATCCACAAGCCATGCTCAAGTGTATGATAGAGCAAGAAGCCGATATAGAGTCTCGTTTCAAATCCAGAGGTAGGCAGTTCACTCCTGCCGAGTTCAAAGGTGTGGATATACAGAAGCATTTTTTGAAGATTATCTTGACACAATAAGCTTAAGGTTAAACTCTCAAAGTGTCTAAAATCTTCCACAATGTTACTAAAAATGAACTACAACGCTCAATGACATCTGAAGAGGTCATTTTACTTCGATAGGATGCCGGAAAGCTCGATTGGATATCAACTAGTACCTATTCGCAGACACACTTTTCCGCTAGTGTGACATTGAAGCAACCAAAAATTCAGATTAAAGCAACACTTTCGCTTATTTTTGGAACTCGCAAGGTCCTGGGAATGACAAAAAAAAACAATCTAGAACTTTTGACGTATTTCTCACCTGATCAAAAGTCTATTCACATTTTTGTTTACTCTGATATGAAGGTGCATATCAGAATGGAGCAACATAGTACTCCCAACTTGAATATCTCATCGCCTTCTCTGATCATAACGATCAACTAAATATGCTACAATGACATAATATAGTGCTCATCCACGACCTGCTTCAACCGAACAGTCCGAGCTCTATGCTCTCGATCTTTCCTTTCCCTTTATGGAGAATCTCCGCATCGTCGTTTTCAAATTCTTCACTGCGGGTTCCCTATTGAGCTTTATGCGGGCAACCGCAGTCTTTGGTCAAGCCTGATGAAAGGTAACTTGCCATGCACTCCCGCAGTTGGATATCAATGTGGTGAGCCTACTCATCGAGGAATAAGTGCGTAAACATGTTTGATACCTGGTAACCCTGCCGATGTTATGAATAAGTCCCATTACATGTTCCAAACGTACCAAATGATGATTTGCTCCGGCTGAAAAGAACTTTATATTGCAGAACGCTCATTATCGACACCTTTCGTGGATTAACAAGATTACCGTACCAATACCCGATCAAAAATTGGAAAAGTTTGGTAGATGAAGTTGGAAACAGAAGGAAAGGAGAAAGAATATTTTATTCTTTGGCTATGACCTTGTTCGGTTAAGAATTTTTTCTTGCTTCATCCGCCGACTTGCTACAAATTTGGAAGAAAGATTAATGTTGAAAAATACCTCAGGTTATCCAATATGTGTTTAGCAGTCCAACGTTCTGTCCACTGATGGACCTATGCTCCTTAGTTACAAGGAAATTAGGGCCGCATATTTACTAATGTAGGGCTTTAATAATCAAAAATTGCAGAACTGCAGCGAAAGCCATACTCATGAACTGGTCAAATCAGTGTAAACTCGGACTCAAAACAGCCACCTCGATTGCTTCTATTTCTTCTTCAAGAGCTCTCGATAATTACATTTTCATGTCATAAATCAAGTTTCGGAGCACATTCTCGAAGTGCGGTGAAACGAACGACATGGAAGATGCAATTAATTCAGGATGAGCCCATCATTTCCTCCACTCGCGCAATTTTTCTGGAGCTATATGGAAATTTATTCTTTTGAAGTCTAAGCAGCTTCATAGAAATCAATTATGGTTGGAAAAGGGCTAGTATTACTCTCATTGAATGGGTTAATTATGGTAGAATCTTATCATGCTCTTCATATTGAGACCAATATATTTTTTGTCCAAAAATTGACGGCTTCTTTCAGCCTTCTCCTCACTATCGATCACCCAGCAAAAAAATTCATTGGCATTTGCTTCATTCGAGACATAAATCATGGCAGGATCGTTGAAGCATCGATAAATGGTGAAGATGGAAGGAATCACTTAAAATTATCTCATCAAAAACATAAAAGAAGCTCCATTGCTTCGAATCTGAGACTAGAAGAACAGTTGTGCCAAATTTGCTCCAAAATAAATATGAAAGACACAAATTATCTTTCAAGCCCGTCCTGGAGTGACAATTTTGCACGGGATGTCCAAATCTAGGGAGATGCATCAATTTTTCAAATATTTGTGATAACTTTCCACAATTTCCTAAGTGTTTACTTGAAGAATACCTCTGCGTTCCATGTTCTCTGGGAAAGATTCAGAGGAAAACAATTAATATAACCAGAAGAGGAACCTCCAAGCCGTTACATGTCGTGTATCTAGATATGACTGGCAAGATGTCTGCAGCTTCCCCCAGTGGAGAGCAATACGCAATAAGTTTTTTGGATGACCGAACTGCGAAATCAGATGTTTATTTCGCCAAAAAGCATAACTATTTGTTCAGTGACTTTAAATACTACAAAGAAATATTGAAAGATGTTATAAATAGCAAACTGATGGATGTGAGACTTGGTGGAGCTAGAGAGAACTCCTCAGGTTCTCTCAAGAACTTTTGTCTGTAAAAGTTTCTACCCTTCAACTTTTGCCGCCGTACGCTCCATAGAACAAGGGTAGGGCCGAAAGTTTTATGAAAAAGATCGTAAGAAGGGACCTCTTCCTTTTGCTTGCAGCAATGCTCGGCACATCATTATGGGCAGATAGATGATCTCTGAAAACTAACCTCAAAATCTCTTCCCATCTAATCCCATTAATGAAATCTTTCCAATAATCCCTTGGGGCCGAACTGCGAGATTAAGCTTCAAACATCTTCTAGTATTCGTAAAAAAGTGATTCGCGTTCGTTTATGAGCATGAAAATTACACAAGCAGGAAGTTTTCCGCGCCAGCAGCCAACGGACATTTGTTGGGTGCAGATATAAATCAAACAATCTTTCCTATATACCGTCCAGACTCCATCGAAAAGATCAGGGGACTTCAAAATTCAAAGTAGTGAAAAGCAAATGGTGTCATTTTTGTAATTTTTTTATGTAAAACGTAGACTTTTGGAATAAGGACTCATATTTCTACAATTGTCCTTTGGACACTAGCGGTGTGGTGAGATAACCTGCGGAGACGAGAAAACAATTCCTAGACGTAAAAACAATAGAGAAAGCGACGAAAAACCTTACTCCTTGTCCATCCCCTCCTTCCATCACCAGATTCCCCCTTTCTTCACATTCCACACAATTTCTGAGCCTTTCCGACATCTTATCTCACTGAGTTCTAGAGTGCGAATACCCGTGCCCCTTCGCGGCCTCAACACGGGTTTGGGCAAAACTTTCGCTTCAG
The DNA here is from genome assembly GCA_002205965.3 of Kappaphycus alvarezii. Taxonomy (NCBI): domain Eukaryota; phylum Rhodophyta; class Florideophyceae; order Gigartinales; family Solieriaceae; genus Kappaphycus; species Kappaphycus alvarezii. Next base: position 1,388,561 of record NADL03000611.1, on the reverse strand, counting down.
AAAGGGATACAGTACAGTAGGTACTGAACTTCTTAACCTTTTCCAATCTAGAATTTCCAAATGGCGCATAACATACGCATAATACGATATTATTGTACAGTACTGTAGGTCCAATAGTTAACAGGGGGAAATGTGGGGTGATTTATTATTCTAAATATGTGTTTTTTAACTTCATTCTAGCCTCTATTGCCAGCAGCCAATATTTCTGTCGACACCAACCCTACGTAGGGCTCTACTCCTTCCAAAAGGACGAATATTGACCATATTAGAATTGATCCCATTAAAAACCAAATCCTCAACACACTGAAAATTACTGTGTAACTCCAAGATTAGTTTACTACCAATACGTCACTGGACAGTTCTACATAAAGTATACGTACAGAATAAAACGATTGGAATGTTTTTACAAGTCCAATATTAATTGGCAAAAACAAGCAAATAAGCTTTTTTTCTGAACAACGGCACAGGAAGCTGCGCACTTCTCTTAGTCTTCGTAAAATAGCCGTCTTGCATCCCTTATCAGTAAAGCACCCCAATTTTTCCCCTTCTTGTGGATGTTTTCAACTCTAATACTACTAGCGAAACAGAGCCGTTATTTGTCCTTTTGACGAAGGAGATTTTCAACAATTTAACAGTCCTGCCGCTGAACTTCCGACTGTCATATGAGAGATACTTGATATGAAAACCATGCTCAAACCAGAGGATATGAGTTTCATCACACTTCCTCGTCGTCCTCGTGTCACTGACTTGGCATATTATTCTTCCATGCGCTACTTATGCACAACGCGTTGCAAATAACCATCTTTAAAGATTTATCTACTCTACAATTCAAATGCTTTGATACCCTTGGATGACATCTGACACGGACTGCGCACCAATAGGTTACCTACCGTTTCATGTCGCAGTATCTTTTTCCAATATATTTATTGAATGCTTGGACTACTCTGTTCTATAATGTAAAAATAACTCTTCTCCTATCCTTGAAGAACATCAAATATCACAGATTGATCCCCGACTCACAACGGCTCTTGACCGTCAAAAGTTTTTATTGATGCATCGTGGCAATGTAATGGCTAGGTTACCTCTGACAGCATTGCGACGATACGTGTCCGTTACTTGAACTGTTTTATGTTGATGCGTTACTTATGATAAATTTCGGGCCAAAACATGAGCCATCATATTTTACCCCCTAGACAGAGTGCAAGAACATTCCTAAAAACCTTGAAAAAAATTGGATGACAAAGTTGTATGTTAGTGTTTCCGCCTAGTCTGACAATCTGTGAGGAAGTTTTGAAAATGTCCCCCGAAAAACATGTCTTCAAGGACGAGTTTCTAAGAAAAGTTCAGCAGAATCCTACCCGACGTATCCCTTAATCGCACGATTAAACAATATAAACAATCTTCAAATGGAAAGTCTCCCTCTACCGACGACCATGCTCATCTAATCAGTCCATACTACAAAGCCCTTCATCCACTGCCACTAGGGCTGACCCTTCCCTTCCATTACTCTTCCTCAGGCCAAAAACGGAGTTCGAGGACAGCCTAGAGTATTGATTACGACAAAGCGCCTCTGCTTGGATGTTTCGCGTTTGTTTGGCCAGCTTTATTGTGTTTTTTGCCCTCTGTCCACTGCATAACGCTTTCTTTATCAACTTATTATTACTTTATTCATTATTTACTGGAAATAAATGCTATTCGGAGGTGTTCACAATTTCGATTTGCCGATCCACTGTTTGCAATTATTTTTTCATTTATGTCCTTGTTTTTAACCTCCTCGCGGTACCCTTCGACCGCAACGTAATGTTTATTGGTTTGATCAGGTCGAACGCACGGCACCGACGGTGTATCTGTTATACGGGTAAAATGAGACATCTGTTTTTTTGAAAGAAATACTTTTAGGCATTTATGTTCATTTCGTTCTCGCCTACGTGAAAAAAATCGTAGTTTCTCTTCTTCTTTCATCTCTTTCCTTTTCGGACGAAGCAATCATCTACTCGTTTCCTCTCCAGAAATTTTTTCAAGATCGTTTGAGGCTATTTCGCATTATACGAATCTAAATATCTTCACCTACGGTCGGGATTCTTGTTACCCGTGATATTACCGGACGAACTCGACTCTGTTCATGCTGTTACAGGTAGTACTCAATTATAAAATCAATTTTTGCTGATTTTATTATTCATTGGGCCTTGAAATATATGACTGATGGCGCTATTTAAACCCGTCAAGGGCCGACCGAACGTCATTTTCGGACTTAAAAAAGAGCAAAACATCAGTCACTTGCCCTCTCCCCAAAATGAACAACCTCCCCCCCCCCCGTTGTACCATCAAAAAGCCCACCAGGGGCCAGGCTACGTCAACGGTCTGGCCTTGCTTCAGCATGGTTCGAAGGATTTCGAAAACTACTACAACAGGTTGGACCAGGAACTTGTTCGGGACTGGGTTCGTCCTAGTTTCATGGAGGAGGCGGAGGAGGCGGAGGAGGATGAGGAGGATGCGTAAAGTTTGAATGAAGAGGGGACTGGGTAGACCCGTGGGAGCCGTTGAAGTAAAACTGTGGGGAGTTTCTGGGGGAGGTGAAGCGGAGAGTGAGAGCGTCATAGTGATCTTTGACTCTTCGGAAAGGGTTGGAGCAGATAGTGAAGTGCGCGAGGAAAGATTGGAGGATCTTAATATATCCGATGAGGCCATCTATCATTCTGAGCCGTTCGATGGGATTTACAGGGACTGTATTCGGGGTATGGATATTTTGGAGGAGCTGTTTGTTTCCGATCTTGAGAATGACAATTGCGAGGATTAGGTGTAGATATTTATCTTGAAGTATCTTATCGCTAGTCTCTATCGTCTACATGATTTTTTCTAGTACATTTTATGGTTTAAGTATGTTTGTTTGATATTTTAGGGTTATACAAAAATTCTATACAAGAGGAGTAAACCACTTCCTCTTGTGGAGTTCGAGCAAGTTGGCAGGCAACTTCAAGTCGAGTCCCAAGTAGTTAGGAAGTTGGGAGTCAACTTCAGACCCAAGAAAAGTTTTTCTTAAACCAGTCGCAGAGCATAGGTGGTAGACCCTGCCCCTTTTATAATCGCTTGCAACCCTCTCAACTGTCGTCATTACCCACCTCTTTCTGTTCGCTCAACTATATGACGGCAGCACTTTTGTCGCTTGAAACAACTTCTTCTTGGGGTAGTTGGTTCTGGGTATCTCTTCTTCCCACGATTTACCCCTATCAGTATACAAAGCTCGGGTGCTGATTTATATGCTAAATCACAGGGATACTGTTTCCTTGTCACTGGTTTTATTCAACGGCTGGTCTGGAGGCGACCTTTTAGAGAGCGTAGTTCCTCCCCCATTACTGTGTCGGCACACCTTTTTGGGCCGATTGTGGTTGTTTGGAAAACTTTAGGATACATCGAATATACCTTCCAACAGTAAAAACACCCAAAACTTTCCCCTTATTCAACGTGCCACTATCTCACTTCTCTATTTCCCCTTGATTCGAAAAGGAATAGAAAGGGCGCCATGTCAAACCATTTTGCCACTACTATATCTTTTGCATCTCCATGCGATGGTCACCGACGTTTATTGCTGCATTACTTCTCGCTTTGATCTGGGTATTCAACATGTTGCGAACTTTATCGTTCAAGACAGCACAAGTCCCCTGCAGAATCGAAGGTGCATTGAAGTCTTTCATTCCTCTTCTCTCATACCTTTCTTTGGCTATCAATCGCAGCTGTTGGCTTTAATGGAGGCCTTACTAGTTGACAATATCTCTTGCTTTATTGTCGTATAATAAGGTAGTGTACACTAAATTTATAGATATTCCACATGCTTCTTCTACAGTTGTATTTAACAATTTATTGATGGACACGTAGTAATGATGGCGCTGAGTTTGCGATGTTGGCGGAAAAATTTGTCAGTCAAACGTCGGATATTCACATAATTTTGGGTTAACCTACACTCTATGGTTCTCGTATTATCTAGTGAAGACGAATAACATGTGTGCAAGTTAATATCATTCTCTTAATACCCTAACAGTATCTTTCTCTGGTGAGTCTAGTCGAGATTTAGACGGATTTTCATGGATTGAAGTGGAAAAGGCGACAGAAAACTTTAACTGAACTCACCAAACAAAAAGACCCTTACTAAAACCGAGCTGTGTCTTGAGCTTGTGTCGCTGCATGTACAAATAAACAGTGTAACACATGTCTAGTGTCGGTACCGCTATTATCTGTCAGTGGCAGACGTGACAGTATTGTCTCGCCGGCGGCGGATTTGCATTTTGATCGTAGCCCATGCAGCTGATTTTAATGCAGAGACTGAGAAAGTATTGCTGACAAGGCTACCGTCGGTTGGTGAAAATGGCCTGCCAGTCCGACAGTGAGAATGCCTTCCTTTCATCCTTGGTCTCAGGGGTGCTCACTTACAAAGATGGGCCATGAACTTTCCACCTTCCCAGTATTTAAACTATCTGCGGGCACAACATTCACTTGAGCCCGTCCCCTTCCCCATCCCTCACACTACCATCCCCGATCTCCAATATTCCTAGCCCCGTTCCCTATCTCTCCCAACTCGCCCTCCCCACGCAAACTTTCTTCATTCACCATGTCTTCTCCCCTCCCCTCGTTCCCTCCGATCAAGGCCCAGAAACGGTCAAAAGACCAATCTCCATCCTCCCTCGTTACGAATGCACTTCCTCCCCTTCCGCCTCGCCATCCTCCTAGTCGCCCTAACTCTGTCCCAAAAGAGGCAGGTCAATCTCAACCTTCCCCCCTCGGTCATCCTCGTCCCAGTAATTCTGAGGTCCATGACTTGGGAGCCTATGCATGCGCTCCGTCAATCTCTAATTTCCTTGGGAATCACCCCAATTTCGAACTCCTTCAGCCTGGACCCTCTCCGTATCATACAGCGGACTTTTCCTCTTCTCAACCTTCCTGCCCCACCCCAGTGGACATTAAGTCGCTTCAAGTGTCTCGCTCCGAACGAAGAAACGGCTGCACCTCTGATATGGCAACCCTCGCACCGACACCTCAATCTCCATCTTTCAACCCGTCATGCACCCCTAGAACCGATCAAATTGCTTCCTCTGTTGCCCCCCTTCCTGTTGGCACCGGATTGATCAGCAACGATCTTGCCCAGGATGTGACCCCTGATCTGGAAAATGAGCACTCTATTTCACCCAACAAGAATGCCCCCTCGTGTCCCAATCCATTGGAAGCAGTATGCGATCCACTTTCTCTTCGTTTTCATTCCAAGCAGGCATCGAATTCTGTTCCCTTTGTACCCGAGGGCAACGGTTGTGACCCGTACTGTGCATCAGTTCCGCCCTCGTACATTGGGCTGCCACAAAATATCAGTGTCATACAGCCTGCTTCCGTTCCAAGATCACCGGACCCGATAAGTCACGCAGTCAATCCTTGCCCTGAGCTGACCCAAGCATCTTTCCAGCCGCTGGCGACGAATTTCGACTTTCATGGGTACGGTAATGAATTTGGACTTGAAGCTGCCACAGGGATTTCTTCTGGAGTCGAGGCTGGGCTTGTGCCAGGGCATGTGCCAGAATCTTCCTTTGATCCGTTTTCCTGCCACCCTTCAGAACAATTGGCAGGAATTCACTCTCTATGCGATGTAGGATCTCCAACCGAAGGTGCAGATGCACAATGTGCTACACAAGCGGTGCAGATGGCTGCCGACGATCTAGGTCAGATGCAGCAGGTTCCTCCTGGGTTTCATGATTATATCTCCTTACTAACCCAGGGAATGGAGGAATCGCCGCAGCCTGATCCCGAATATTGGGATTGGCAAAGTTGCGTGCAAATGGCACAGGAAAAAGTTGAATCAAACCCTCACCTTCAAGCGTTAAGCTCATTAGTGGCCTGTTTCTCGCCTGCATCTTCCAGCCCTATATATGTTGACGGGATGCCGTACAATTTCGGCTGCCACCATGGGGGAGAGATTCTGACGTCTTTTGGGTTTCCGAAGGACGATCGTGACGCCGAATACTGCGTTGAAAACACGCCCGGCCTGTCAGAGGATAATTTTGGAGTGCTGGAAAAGACGATCCTATGGTAGGTGCGGATGATACGTATGGCTGCGGCGCAGGCAGCCGCGGAATTGGAGAATATCTTTATTGCGCATATGGCTTATCGAGTGATAACGGAGTGTGAAGTGTATGCCAGGTTTGAACATTTGGTCAATACCTTTCTTGAGGCGAGACAGTGTATTATAGAGAGGTACAGGTGTTTTGTCAGAAATCTGCGTGCAATTGAAAATGTGTCGACTCGACAGCGTCGTGGATGTTTGGAGCATAGGCAGAATAACACCATGCGTCGTTGGCTGTACGAACATTTTGGAAATCCTTACCCGGAGGGAAATGAAAAGAAAAGGCTGATGGAGGAAACGGATCTTAAAGGAAGGCAGATAAATAACTGGTTTATCAATGCACGGAGCAGAATTTGGAGGCCGACTGTTGAGGGGATGTCCCGGGAGTTTTTGCAGCAGGCGGCAAACATGTTGTACGAGGATCGTTATTCTAAAGTCAAGAGAAAGCCTAAGATTGAGTTGGAAGGTGGCGGGGGCGAACTTAGTCATTTGACCGGAGAAGGTGCGGTGAGGAATTGACCACCAAGATGGCACGGTAGAGCCGGAAAGCGTCTTTACCTGCAGGTGGAAACACGTAAGAATATTAGAGAGACGCATAGTGAAAGCCAAAAAGCGTATAGTGCCCTCCCGGTATTCCTGAGGGAAAAGGATTTTGTAAACGTTGTTTGTTTGGTTTTGGGTAATTTCGCGAGGGATCAAGGTTTGACGAGCTGTGCGTACTCATTTTCTCCTGGACTGCGGCGTTAACCAACGGGTACAAGACATCACATCATAAAACACCTAAACCTTTTCTCCATCACATCATGGACTTGCGTCGAGTCAATCTATTTTGCTATCGACTGGTTGTCCTTTGTAAAGATATAAGCGCGGCAGGCAAACATGTGGAACGCTGAAATGGGGGGTTAACTTACTGTGGTAGATATATGTGGAACTTGTGGCGCAACATTTACAGCAGCAGCGTTAAGTTGATGTCCACTCTCTCGAGAACGATTGCTTTTCTGATTACTTCGGAACCGACATTGATATTTGTAGATCACTTGCAGACCCCTTTGCAGTACTGCACTTTCACTTCAACGTCCAAATGTTCAAATTGTCAGACGATTGCGGAGAGGAAGGCGAGGACGAAGGAGACTGGCATTTGGACATCCCGGAGGATCCCGCAACACCTTTTGCGAGGGGAAAAAGATAAGAGTGTTTTACTCTTGGAAGATATATCCGGTCTATCCCATGGTTTTCCAGACAACCGCAATCAACTCAGAAAGGGTATACCGACACAGTAATGGGGAAGGAACTACGCTCCCTAAAATGCTACCTTCAGGCCAGCCATCAAGCAGGCCGCATTGGACATGACGGCTGCTGCGGCGTGCCTTTGCATCAAAACCCCCCTTTTGCGAGGGCGGAGGCCGCTTGGTCGGGCGTCCCGCAGGAGCTTAAGCCACCCGGAGAATCTTTCCTCTATTTGCGACCGGTCTACTTCGCTCTTAGAAAGGGGGAAATGTGTGGGTGCTTTAATTTTTTGAAAGATGTGGTCGGTTGGGGCCCGGGGTGTCTTAGAGGGTTACCGATGATGGAAAGTCCTAGTGTATATGCCAGCAAAGTTACCTGGAGCATACCACGAGATATGCCTGCCCCTTACTCATCCTTCTCCCCACCAGCTTCTAACCCCTTCAGATCGGCAGCGACATCACCGACGTCTTCGCCGTCCGAAGAGTTGAGATCAGACCAGTCCATCCAGCGAGCAGGCACCCACAAATGCTCGGTGCCGTAGGGTCCCATCACAGGCAGGTTAGTGTCCTTCTCCGTGGCCGTAATAATCCCACTCTCGCGCCATGACGTCTGCCCATAGACGCCTTTGGGTGTTGTTTGGTAATCGGCGGCTTCCACCAATGTGGAAGAGTAGAGCTTCCCGCCACTAGGTAGCGGGCGCGGGGGGTTCGGTACCACAGGGTAGTTCACTATGGGCCTGTTTCTTTGGGGAACAGCCGGAGCCGAGTGAGAATCCGACCTTAAGCCATCAAATATTGCGAACAAAAGGTCCCTCACGGAGCGGTTCAAACCACGCTTTGCTGTCTTGGACGCTTTCACACGAGGTAGCAGGTCGTATATGATTGCCGCCATCACGTGACCGATCCCGTAGTCACGCCACACAGTTACACTGTGCAGGCGGGTGAACCGTTGGAGCTCAGACACGAGGTGCTTGACCTGTGCATGTAGCCCGAAGTAGACCAGTCGCAAATAAGCTCTAGAAAGTGACGTCCGTTCCCTGCTCCGTGAACCGAAACAAGACCTCAACGGGTTACATGTACAGGTCACGCACCTTGTGTCTGGGATAGATCGGATATATCTTCCAAGAGTAAAACACCCAACCCTTTCCCCTTGTGTCTGAACCCTAACGATTCACCCGCCTGCACAGTGTAACTGTGTGGCGTAGCTGCGGTATCGGTCAAGTGGTGTCGGCAATCATAAGTGATCTGCTACCTCGTGTGGAAGCGTTCAAGTTAGCAAGGCGTGGTTTGCACCGCTCCCTGAGGGACCTTTTGCTCGCAATATTTGACGGCATAAGATCGGATTCTGGCTCGGCTCCGTCCGTTCCCTAACGAAACAGGCCCACAGTGAACTACCCTGTGGTACCGAACACCCCGCGCCCGCTACCTAGTGGCGGGAAGCTCCAATCTTCCACCTTGGTGGAGGCCACCGATTACCAAACAACACCCAAAGGCGTCTATGGGCAGACGTCATGGCGCGAGAGTGGGATTATTACGGCCACGGAGAAGGACACTAACCTGCCTGTGATGGGACCCTACGGCACCGAGCATTTGTGGGTGCCTGCTCGCTGGACGGCCTGGTCTGATCTCAAATATTCAGAAGGCGACGAAGTCGGTGATTTCGGTTCCGATCTGGAGGGGTTAGACGTTGGTGGGGAGAAGGATGAGTGAGGGGCGGGCATATCTCGTGGTATGCTCAACTCACTTTGCTTTATACAAGCTATCAGGTAACTTTGCTGGCAAATAAGACTTTCCATCACCGGTAACCCTCTGACATATTCCTGACCCCAAACGACCACATCTTTCAAACATTAAAGCACCCAAACATTTCGTACGGAAAGGTTCCGAGGATTTTGATGCAAAGGCACGCTGCAGCAGCCGTCATGTCCAATGCGACCTACTTCATGGCCGGCCTGAAGGTAGCTTTTTGGGGAGCGTAGTTCCTTCCCCATTACTGTGTCGGCATACCCATTGGACTCGATTGTGGTTGTCTGGAAAACCATGGGATAGATCGGTATATATCTTCCAAGAGTAAAACACCCTAACCTTTCCCAAACATTTCCCCCCTCTTTCTAAATGGTAGGTCGTATGCCTCATGCCGTACGAAAGAAAGATGTCGAGCAAAGCTCAAAGCGTTGATCGCTTTGTAAAGCAGCCGATGTTATTTATAGAACTTTGCGACAATTCGCGATCTTTCCGAACTGGTGGTGAGCGATGCATAAGAGTTTTCAACCCTCACATTCTGTAGCACCTATACAGTACCTATGTGCCAAATCTGCACCGCCACAGTACAGTGCAAAGCATCCCTCTAAAAATAATTAAAAATATAATTGTAAGTACAGTGCCAACTCAGCCAGCGCAGCATGCCAACTCAGCCAGCGCAGCATGCCAACTCGGCCAGCGCAGCATGCCAAATGCCAACTCAGCCAGCGCAGCCAACTCAGCCAGCGCAGCATGCCAAGGAATATCTACAATTTTCATTATATCAGGGTGCACTGAGATAACCCATGGAGAAGAGACAACGCTACCTAGGCGGACTAACAACAGAAAAGGCGACGACCAACCCTGTTCCTTGTCCGCCCACCCTTCTTCCAGCACCAGGTCCCCTCCGTTTTTCACCCTCCACACCATTTCTCAGCCTTTCCGACATGCCTTTACCTCTATCCCCCTGAGTTCTCGCACGCGAATACCCTTACCCTTTCGCACCCTCAACATTGTACTTCTGTTATGGGGAGAGATGTGCCATCAGCCGCATCGACCCACGTATTCAGTGGAGACCCAGAAGAGAAGATATTTTCTTCTTCGAACACGTCCCGATGCGCGGAAAGACAGAAGGAAAGTCGCTCGAGCTTCTGTCGCACATTGACGGCGATGCGTCTGATTTTTTCTTTCAGATATTCCCGGATAAAAACGGTGACCTCCTGCCGGACGGAAGGAACTATTATATTGCCAAAGCGGCAATATTGAATATGTTTGGAGACAATGATGAGCCGCACGAAGTGATTAATCGCGCAGTAAACGCTTAGCTCGATCCAAATCGTCTAACAGAATCAAATAGGGAGACCGATTCTCTCTTCGCTACGGCGAAATCAAACGAAAAAGTCAAGTTTAGGACCCTCCGTATGGCTGCGAGGGAACACTCTGATTTAGTTCCGCGCATCATCTGTCCCAGCCCGAGAGATTATGAGACTATGAAGACTATTGTCGCTGATGTCGATGAAGGAATGAAGGCGTTTCAACCGGCGCAAAGATTTTTGTTTCTTCCTCAATGGTTGGCTTTGCTGGAGAAATCGACTCGATTCCATGTCATGGCGAAAAGATAATAGGGCCAGCAAGCCAACCCATCACCATCGAGAAGAAAGCACCAAGGTTGCTTTTTCGCATTGATTCTCGGGTACCGCAGATCGAAGTAAAGGCGGATAGTTTTGTCACCGCTTTTCAAAAATCTCTCTGTAATGATCAAGAACCAGCAAAAGCAGCCCAGTCCGATGAAAGGGGCACCTTATGGGGTTAAGAAGACACCTTCGGCTGACAATGATGGAGTCTGGTCATTTCGTCTCAATCAGGGGCACGGAGCTAATCCTTGCCCGGCTAGTCCCCATCGCGACAATAGGTGCTCCAAGTGCGGTAAAAAGAGGCACTCAGAGGCCGCCTCCTGGAGCCGTGGCACGAAGGAGTCTACTGAAATTAATATTTCTATTGCAATCGAGGGGTCCGGAAATGAGGGTTTGGAGAGTGAGGAAGAGAAGGAGACTATCTCCGTGGTTATTGGTTCTGATAATGAAGAGTTCCTAGCAGTCAAATGTAACTCATTGGGGAGCCCTCCATAAACTGGCTTGTGGATCGCGGGGTGCTCCAATCGAGGCGATACTGAACCGTCGATCTGCTGGACCGTCTAACCACCGAGTGTCTGCAACCACTTGTCAAGAGGGAGAATATCGGACGAAGAATGCTCCCGGCAACGGCAAAAAGGCAACAGGAAAGGAGACCAAGTTGAAGGCGGCTAAAACGAAGGACGCAAAAGGTGTAGAGGTTCGAGAAATCTCGGAGTTCGTACCCCAGTACGATGGTCTCAATGCTCTGACGAGTATTACCGACATTCTTTCGTTTAGCCAGCTCCTGCAAGCTGACGCTACTCTTGTGCGGGGATTCCTTAAAGAGCTATTCAGCGAGTAAATTAAAATCGCCGTTAATGGGAATGCGCAAGGCAGAAAAATCTGTCTAAAAGCTGTAGAAGTGAGTGCCTATGGAACTAAAGCGCCCGAATTGAGCGAAACGGGAACAAATGTGACATTACTTGAGCTGAACTTGCGGCAAAACTATCGGTAGAGCCCAAAGTTGTCAACCGTACGATCACTGTCGCTACGGGAGTGAAGAGAAAGGATATGCATTCAATTTTCTTATCAGTGAACCGAAAATGGAAGCCTCAGTGGTCACTCTTGGCTTTATAACGTAAAGTGTGACCCTTAAGCATAAGTCTAAGGTCGCTGTGGTCGACTGCCACACGGAGCTCTCCTGTTTGAAGGAGAAAGACCTTTTGAAGTAGATACTCGACGATTGAAGATGTTTGCTTCGCCCGCTCGTATCGACAGATCACGTCCGTCCCAATCTTGGGCAGTAGGCAGCATAGTTGCACGTATCACGCCCGTATTTACGAACAATACAAACTCATCAAACCAAAAGATGCGCCTTGCGACCTTTTTAATCGATTGAAACTTCGCGTAAAGGACATGCAGAAGATTTGTGTGCGTTTTAGCACATATTTTGCATTTGTCAGGGCCATGAAGTGCAGTGACGTCTCCGAAGACGACGAAATTCTTTTTGGAACCGCGTTTTTCAGCAATTGGTTGGTTCAGCGTCAACACGAAGATGTCGGACGTGCGTCCAAGTATATCCATGCATGACAGTTGCTGTGGGATATGCCTAAGTTTTCTTCCACGAACTCGGGCTCGTCGCATTCGAGTGGGGAGACAACTACGAAGGAGGGCTTCCGGAAGCCCGCAATGAGGACCGAACGACCCGAGGGACGTAAGAAGGCGAAAGAAGAGAAGAAAAGGGCGGAGCAGCAAGCAAAGAAGTTAAAGGTTGCCTCCTTGTCGCAGAAGCTTTAGAAAAAGGAGGTTAGGGAGCTGGAGACGCACAATCCCATACAGTTGCTTACACATGGGACGGGCGCCGCGAACTAAGTGGAGAAAAAAGATTTATTTTACTTAAGAAACAAAAGCATGCCCTCGCATCACTGCGCAAGGAAGTCGAAGATCTTGATTGCAAATTGAACGCGCTCGCTACTGTCGCAGAAGGTACGGAGAACGAGACCAGCGAGTGACAATGCCGCGAAGGTATCAACCATTCAAGTCTGCGGCCTGTGCTTCCTGTGGCTTGCTAGGCTCACAAGCATGACTGGGCGCACACCGGCGATGAGCGCCGCGCTTTTTGACGTAACTTAAAAAATCGCTATGTAGTGATCATAGACGGTCTACCAAAACCCATTCGGTGGGTTACTTCTTGGCTGTGTTTGTCATGAATCGTTCCACCGCACAACGAGCAGCGAGCTACCCAAGCGGTGCGTCACTCGAAATGCTAAGACGTACGAGTCCCTCCCACATCGGTGGCGTCGCGTCGTCGACGAAGCAGTCCGTCTCGAACTCGTCCCCATCCCTCAGTTCCGCGAAGAAGCGGTCTCCTACTATCATGTTGTGCAAGATCACGACGCACTGCATGATTGTATGCATCTTTTTGACAGACGCAAATCGCTAGGGTAACGCGCTGATGTGCCTTATCACGTGGAGGACACTAAACGCTCGCTCGATGTCGCTCCGGGTGGCCTTCTGTCCCTTAGAGAGTTACTTGTGCTCCTGTTGCACCAAGTTACATGTACTGTCGATAAACACAGACCAATCTGGATAGGTACCGTCGCAAAGCCAGTACGACTTATTGCGACGCAAGCTGTTCAGGCGGTACTCGCAAGGAAACGGGTACTGCTCGCTTGAAACTTTGTCTACAAGGGAGACGAATCCACGACATTTATGTATTTGAGGCACCCAAGCATTCAAAAAAACACATACCAGATCCATCAAGAATGGTCTGTATTGTATTTCACTTCACACACATTACAGCTTTACACGAATTCACTGCATCTACTGTACTGTAGATTCAAACCACTGGTAAGCTTGCAACCAGGGCTACTATGCACTTTGCTGTCATTACACTTTCCTTACAGTTCTGAACACAGCATTTGACCCCATTGGTACACTTGGAGTAGTTACGGGCGAGTTGTACACTGGGATATTATATCATTACTTTACCAATCAAAAGTCGCCTTGCTATCCCATGCCGCCTGGACCAATGTAATCCTTACATCTCGTCAGAGTATGTCACTCGTGCCGACTACAATTCTGAAAGCGCTACTTACGATACCGTCAGGTCTGTTTTGCGGGAAAACTTTTGAATTCGCCACTGTTAGACTGGATTTTCCTTTAGTTTGTGGCTATCTTCAGTTCTATATAAACCCTGGTTTGGAGTGGCCGGCCTATCCCAGTCAGCCTCAACCAAAGTTTCAACCACAGTTCTACCTATATCTGCTCGTGTGCGCGTAACACCCCACATCGTGGTAGCATCGCAAGTAAGTTGTGACTCATTGTGCGTTTTCCCAATCCGCCAGTTAGGAAAATTCTCTACTAGATTTATCTCAGCTGCCCGATTGCAAACAGAGACCAACCTTGTGCTTTTCACTCTGACCCTTACGCGGTAACCCCCAGTGTCGTACAACAGAAAGTCAAAGGGCCGCCCTCCGTCGCCATCAGAGTACGACTCAGAAGACCTCGTCGACTTTCGCTCCCCGCCCACCTCGCCATTTGTACCGATTCGAAAGGAAGAAGATCCCGAGACTCCGCCTCGTCCGTCGACTCCGAGAACCCTAATCGCCCTACTCAGCAACGAGGAGCCCAAGACATCGACGCTAACTGGCCAAGATTTCGTCTTACATCGAGCAATTTCAGTTAGAGGAGCAACTCCCCTTGTTACGGTTGAGGAGCCTCCCACCCCTTTTCGATCGTTTGCCCTACCCCATCGACCGGTCTTCGATCATTAATCCCGGTCCCGAGGAAGCCGTCGCGTCCGACTGTCCCGAACAGTTCAAGGCCACCGACAAGTTCGAGAGCTCCTCCGAGAAGGCTTCAAGTGCTGCCGGACGCCGCCTCGGTTTCTATCTAAAGGGTGGTAAACCATCGAATCCGCAAGGCTAGGCCCTCGAGAAGGCCGCGGATGGACAAGAATCCGAAGTCATCTCCCTTCCATTGTCGTCATTGTCAAGTCACCTGCTCCGGTCGCGTTCAGTACTTCGAGCACCTCCGTTCCCGCCGTCACATCCGCCGTACAAGCAAGAGCTCGTAAAACTGCGGGCAAACCAATTCCCGCGAAAACCCAGTCATGCAGGTCAGAAGTGGCTCTCCGTCACAGCTGTACCCGTCTCTCGAACATTTCAGCGCTGATAAGCTCAATGCAGAGGTGAGTATGCGGAAGTGGGTCTTTTTTTCGAATATAAACGACAAAATCAAGATCCAAAAGTAGAGAGAGCAGGGCGAGCCCATCAAGGACATACGGTTTCGCATTTCGTTCAGGGAATACTAAGGAGAATATTTGGCGCCGGCAGACGTATCGTACCAGGAGCTTGTTGTCTTTTATGGCCAGAATATTACAAAATTTGCGGCCGCGGATGAATGTGACGAGGGCATCGACAGAGATCTGGCCATTCGATTTAGCTTGACAGAATCTCTTCCGGATCAGAATGATTATCTGAAATTTCCGGAGTTTCCTTCTTGAATAATCTCGAAAGTAGTGTGGAGGGCCTCGCGCAGTGCCTGTGACAGATCTACGGGAAAATATTACGGCGTTGGTGAGGAAACTAAGCAAGGAAATCCCATTGATCTCCACACTTTCTCATTCAGAGAGATCACTTCTGGATACGCTGACCATAATCCGTATAAGTGCAACTTGGGAGAGGGGAGGAAAAATATTATCGTCATCAATAAGGCCTTTGATATTAAACTCAGTCGGAGAGTGTTATTTACCTTGTAAATCGACAGGTGGTGCCAAAAGCACCCGAATCAAAATTTATTTGCTCTTTTTCCGAAGTATAGTGTGACATGCTCTCTGTATTACCCGCATCTTCTCAGGGGAAATATCGTACGCTTCCGAGATTTCGAGGGGTGTTGTATTCCAACTGCATTGGTCAACGCGATATTCTTCATTTTCGGGCTCGGTCTAGCCGATAGATATTGGAAAAACAGAATACGCACGAGATCAGGATGCCCTAGAACAACTTGGCTGTCGTCCTCGGTATCTCTTTTTCGCTGCTGTTCAGAAGGGTCTGTATGAAGTCTACCCCAAACTTGTGGTCCTTTGCCACATTAGGCCAGAACGGGGGTCACCTTAAAGAACCCAAAGCACTATTCGCTGAGACGTGGAATATTTGATCGACGCCGCATGTGAGCGCAGCTTGCCTGGTTCTTCTGCCCACGGAATTTACGTTGGACGGTTATCGGACGACTTGGATCGCAGCATTCAATTTCTCTCGACGCCATGGAAGGCTAAATCCTTATCTACGACTGCACCGAGAAGTACACTATGCGATTCTCCGAAAAATCCCTCAAGATTTGCTGAGGTGAGGAGAAACCATGTGTGCCGTCTAGTTCCGTTAAGCGGTTAAGAGGTTCCGCCTAGTTATATGCGCACCGTCTAGTTCCGTTGAGCGGTCAAGAGGTCCCGCCTCGTTATATGACGATTCACTACACTCCGTCGGATTCCACGAATTAAACTCTTCTTAAGCAAATAATCGTCCGAGGAAGGGTACTTCCAGTCGTTGACCGTTTCCGTTAATGGTACACATTTTCTTTTGCTTTCGCGCAGCCTTCTTTATTACAGCAAGAGTTTTCTAGAATTTGATAAAACATGATGGCGAGTTCGAATTTTACTCAAATGATGAATAAATGACACAAAAAACAGACGAGAATAGATGAAAAAACATAAGACAACTACGGTTCTTCATCTACGTGATGGATTTGGGAATTGATTTTGTAGGAAAAGGGCCTAATGATTATTTCACCAAGCGCATCGGATGGATAATTCTTCGGGAATGCCTACCACCGTAAAAGTTTAGCTAGTATCCAGGGTGAGCTGCTTTACAAATGCAAAACGGTCCGAACAAAATGGGAATGGAAAGCAGACCACTTAGCCATGGAAGTTACGCCCATCCCATATGCAACCAGAACCCAATTTTCAATATTAAACCTTCGGTTTTATGCCCCATCATCTTCCCTATCAAGTCGCTGCATGTGCATATCTATTCACCTGAAGAGCTAAGATAGCCATCATGGATAGCTGGGGATTCTCTTCTGACGTTTTTTGAATTAAAACTAGAGAAACACAAGCACATTTATTAAATCAACTAAAGGTAAAACAGCTAATTCATGACGTATTACATACTCACATTCTCGTCGCATACATCATCAGTAGCCGCTTAGAAAGAGATGGTGAAGCTAAGAGTGTTAGGTGGGTCAATATTAGGAACAGACGATTTCCATGAGATGGTTAGGGTGTTAGCCTCATATCCCAAATAACGCTAAAAATTGAGATATCGTCATTCCAATAGTTCACGAGACATGACAGTTATCTTGAGGTGTCTATCCTTCTCAAAGAGTGTGGATCTAGATGTACACAAGTGCCTCCACCTGACGCGGGCCGTTCGGCCCATCCTTGTAACGTGAATTTCACGCTAAATCCTTCTCGTGGGGATGCTCGTTCAGAGGAACGAGAAATCGGTTGACCACTAATTTAGCACCCTCGTAACAGATATTTGTCTTGCGGAAGCTTACGGCTTGTCAAACTGACTTGTTACCGAAGCGATACTCCTGTAAGCGAACTTAAAAATAGAGAGCGGTAACAATGCGAGGTATGGTATCAAATGAAAGAGAAACCCAAATATCCAAATGACACGAGGTATCTCAAATCACAATGTAATGAGCGACTGGAGGACGCACAATTTTGCTTCGAAAAGTGTAACAGAAATCAAAGACTCAAACAAATAAAGCAAATGAGACGTAGAACAAAGATGAATTGTGGTTGGGCCATGAATGATGAATGGAGGGATCTTTGGGAGAACAAGCGACGACTTGAGGAACCAATAGTTGCGCTAGACGTTTCCAAGTTGGAGATTATTTAGGCCTCTTGAACCAGTCTTGATAGTGACCAAAGTCCCCTTGCGCAAGTGGTACGACTGCTACGTAGGCACCATCTCAGTAGGCATATGCTGCCGCGGCAGCGAGTGTAGGGTGTGCAACCGTAAGCTGCCTACATGGCCATCATAAAAGTTGCTTACAGTAAAACGATGCAGCATTACCGCGTGACTTGTTCGGGGCTACAGATCAAAGCCATGTTCAACCCCCTTTTCATTTTCACCCATAATTTTCTAATTAAGGTACCGAAGCGGGGTCAGACAGATCCATGCGCGGTACCACTCCCTACATGAGTATTCAAACGGGGGGGTATCTGTCCCAAGTCATCTGCTGCAGTAGCCATAAAGAACTCGGAGAAGACACGTTTCCCACTCGGATCTTCGTTGCATCACCATCTTCTTTAATTTCTTCTTAGTAGTGCCACCGTTTAACATCGGGGCATAGCCAAGGACGGTGCTCTGCTGACTGACTTCTTTTTCGTAAAGTAAACGAGTTTAGCGGCGGTAAAACACCATAATTGTCATATACAACTGCCTTCGAAGGATCAAAAAGGGAAATGATCTCCTTTTACAGTAAAGCGGTCACGACGTCTGCGCATGCCGTCTTCATTGCGGTGGGAATCGACCAGCCCATCATATGGTAGGAGGCGATTAGAAGGAATTTTTTTCCCCACCTTTGACCTTGGAATGGTCCAGCGAAGTCTATAGAGTACGTCTCGAAGATATTCGCGAGCATTATGCTCAACTTAGTTCGAAAAGGGATAAAAAGTTTAACCTTTTGACAGCCTTAGCAGCTCTTCAGGTAGTCTTGAACGTCTCGATGGGCTTGGAGCCACCAATATCGGTCGAAAACTAATTTTATGTTCCCTCCCTATCCTGGTGCCCTACCTTGTCGTGGTATGTCTTCAAAATCCAGGACCTCTACTTGATCGTCGGGATCGCGCGACGGACATTATTTGCATGCCTCAGTAATTTTAGTTCCTATACCAAGAAGTATTTTCGGCGCGTTTTATCGAGCGGCGCTCGGGCATATCTTGTTCTTGAATATTCTTCCATTCGACGTAGCGAGCGACATCTGCCGAATGAGGTTCCATAGCCGGAGTCTCGGTCGAGCTCACAGAGACCACTGGGCCAACAAAGTCTCCTTCACTGACATTTAGGGCGCCTCGAAGCCCTTCGTGAACTACGCGTGAAAGGTAGTTGGCAGCTCTATTCTTTGTGCCCGGACGAAATTCCACTTCAAACTCGAATTCGGCTAGAAAGTCTAGCTACTGTGCTAATCTTCCGTAGAAGTTGCCATTCTTAAAGGCGTCCTGAAGAGCGTGATGTTCGGTTACGGATTTGAAGGGCTCCGTTTAACGCAAATACACTCGGAACTTTCTAATCACGAAGATGACTGCAAGAGCTCTCCTCTCACACCTTGAATAGTTCCACTCGGCGGATTTCATGTTTCTAATTTCATATTGCACGGGTTCTATCTTTCAATCTTCTTTCTTATGAGAAAAATCTGCTGGCACGGCGACACTTGAGGCATCCGTTTCCACTATGAGCGTCACGTCATAATCGGGGAGGGCCAGCACACGTAGGGATGTTAATTTATGCTCTAGCACCTCGAATGCAGCCTTCGTCTGTTCTTTCCAATTGAATTTCTTATTTGCGGAAGCTGCGGCATGCAAACCGGCAGATATAACTGCAAAATCCTTGATAAATCGGCGATAGTAACCGACCAATCCGAGAAGTCTCCGCATCTCATCCGTGTTTCTTGGTACTCTTTGTTCCTTGATGGTACTGATCTTTATCTTGTCGAAGTGACCTCCTTCTCTTTCGACAAATTGGCCGAGAAGCTTGACGATAGACGCAGCAAAGCACCTTTCGTGATGTTTAACTTGAGTACGGCATTTCCAATAGCATAGAAGAAGATGCAAAGGTATTGAACATGTTACTCGATAGTGTTGGAGAACAAAAAGATGTCGTCCTGATATATAGGAGCAAAGGGTATGTATTTCAAGATATAATCAATCATTCGCTGGAACGTAGACGGCACGTCCATTGGGCCAAATGGCATCACCCTGAACTTCAACGTGCCAAAACGGCATACGAAAGTGGTCATCTCTTTGCGTTCTTCGCTCAATAAGATCAGCCAATGCCCTGCGAAGAGCTCCAAAGTTGTAAAAACCGAATTTATCCTCAACTTATCGATTTTTTCTTCTATCTTTGGCAACGGTCAGCGGTTAGCCTTCATTAGTCGGTTCAGCGCACGTTATTCTACACAAAACGGGGCCTATCGTCCTTATTTATCAAAATTATCACACGAAACGACCAGGCTGAAAAGTTCAAAGTTATAATTCCTTCATCAAGCATGTTTTCGATCTCTTTGTGAGCGATTTCGTTGTGGCACGAAGACGTTCGACCGGATCTGTGACAGAAAGGGGTCTTTTCTTTCAGCTCGAATCCATCTTTCGTCGGTATCGATGCGGGCGGAGCTAATCAATCGTCTATGCGACTTTCTCAGTGTCATGAAGTGAGATATTTATGCTTTCTCGTGATTCTTCAAAGGTATGAGAAAGACGGGCTCTAAATGCCCCTTTTATCTCCTCCTTCTCTTCTTCTTCGCCTCCTTCTTCGAAAGGGACTGCAAACCTATCGGGCAGTTCTTTATCATGTTTTCCAAGGCCCCCGTAAATGTTTTCCCGGATCGCTAGGACCTGTTATTTTTCTGAAGTTGTGCCGGAATCTGGGTCAGCGTCAGAGTGGGAGGTGAAGTCCTCTCAAGGCGTTCCGATCTCTTCACCCCTCATCAGCAGCTTCTCAGCGGTTATTATATCGGGCTCCAAAGGCAGCACTACTTCTTCAGAGCCAACTTGTAGACGATAGCTTTGGGTACCGCGGTCCAAACTTGCCCGCAAAGCCGAAAGAGTTAGTAGATTTATAATTAGATCAAATGGAGACTTGTCCATAAACAGGTAGTATAGCTTGGCCGCTTGGTCCCAAAAGGTGGAGGGAACCTTGAGCAATGAGCCGACACAGGAGGCGCTATCTCCGTTCGCGAAGGTAATTTTTTTCGTCTATTAGCTCGGAGAAATGTGGAGACATCGATTAAACTCCATAAAAATTACGTTCGGTATGACTCCAGAGCCCGAAGAAGCCCATACCTCCGTCCCATAGACCTTGAGCTGCCCTAACCGCAGTAATTGTGGTCGTTTTCCGGTCATAACAGTAATTCTGGGCGTATTTTATTCCCAAACAGCCTTTGCATTACCTAATTGGCTCCAGCATCCACTTGAAGAAGTTGCCTGAACGTGAGCCCGCAGTCGACATTCGTCTAAAAAAAAATAAAAAAGTCGTTTTTTCCGACGTATACTCGAAGTTTTCTTGATCCCTTGTTTCCTTTTTGTTCTTTTTCTGTTTTCTTTTTTGGTCCAAAGCACGGAAATATTCTGCCTGCGGAACGGAAGATATGAATCTTACTTGATGCAGATAATGCACAGGGCGGGATACGAAACTCCCCCTTGATCTTCTCGACAAGGCTGTTTCGGCTTCAGCTATCCTTCAGCTCTCTTCGTCGCGTTAAATATCTCTTTGAATCCCCAATCAGTGTCCGATTGAATTTCACGAACAACGTTGACCTGATCGGCTACTTGGAGGTCTTCTTTCTTATCGTGATCTTCCAAAGCACCAGAATAATTATTTCTCGCTACAGAACATCATATAGCCTCAGAATGCTCCAGTCGGCCTTAATAGACGCAAAAATGATCACAGTGCGGATTTTCCTTGCATTTAGATGCTATGTGACTTCGTTCGCGACAATAAGAGCAAAACCTAGGAGCATTTACTCTCTGGGCTGACAAAGATCGTCCTCCGGCTGTATCGGTTTTTTCCTTCTTCTGCTTCACGAGAAGGGTAAGGCTAGACAGGTCTTCAGCAAAGGCATTCACCTTACCTTTGATATTTATTGAGCGAGTATCTGGACGATCTAAAAGTCTTGCCGGAGGTACCTCCATAACTTGAGGCGAGGATCCGGAAAAAGGAATTTGATTTGCGTGAAACTCCTTTAAAGCTTTCACTAGATCTCCGTAATTGTTCGGCCCTCGGAATGACAGGAACTGCTGCAACTACTCATGTCGACATGCATCAGTCCTAAGTAATGCTAATCTTGCAATACTTTCGAAACCATTCTTCTCGTACAACCGCTCCGATTTCTTCAATGAGCTGGATACGTCTTCAATCTCCAGGCATATTTTCAACGCTTAAGGGAACATTTTCTCGGTCTTTTCTTCTTCGGAACAAATTTTTTCGAAGAACTTTTCCTTGACAACGGTGTAGTTGATAGCATTTCCGATCAGCTCTCTCTGAGCTACGGAGGAATTGAAGTAGAACTCAAACGGGGGCCATCTAGGTGTCTGAGGAGGGATAATCCCTAAACCCACTGGACCTCCCGGCCATCAAAATTATGTCGTAGAAAAAGAAGCACTTCTCCACATTGCTGTTACCGTCATAAGCGACAGAGTTCGCTCCGGAGGAAGAGGTCCCCCATGAGAGTACCATGATAGGGTTGGAATAGATGGAGGTGAAAATGGCTCTAGAAAGGGGGTTTGTTGCTGTCCAATCGTGTGTCCACGTTCCACCCGCCACCAATGGTCAGCACTGTTTGCACCCTGTAGGATATTCCGGGCCACAACCGACCATATCTTTCAAATATTAAATCACCCACATTTACCCCTGTTTGCACGACATTCTCAGGTGTGCCTGAACGTTCCATTGCCACGCCGCGAGACCGACAACAATAGAAAATAAATAAAATACTCTACAGTAATAGGAAACAACTCTAAGAGTACTGTAAAGTACAGTAGCTGACTAACGTAGAAACCTGAGAAAAGGCGTCTTGCAAGTAGCGAAAAAGGTGAGTTTTGTTGACCCTTGAGGAGCCACCAACGTTCTTACTGCCCCGATTTCTCCTTACCGTTGTTGACAGTACCGCCACCTCTCGCCTCTGGCGCGCAGGAAGGGCGTTCCTCTTCGAACAGCGCTGTAAAGTGGCGCTGCGTGGTTTTCGTCAAGGTTGCTCGTCCGCGCTGCAGCGTGTCGCCGTTGCATCCTTCTTTAAGGTTCGTAATTTCGAGTGAAGGGGCCTGTTTTGTCAAGGCGTTGATACTCTGATCTGTACGGTGTTTTCGGTGGAATTTTGCAGTCTATCTTCCCTGTTCTTGAACTTGTCCTCCCCATTCTTGCCAATGTCAAAGACCAATAATTCTACGGTAAACCCTCAGTGTCTAGCGAAACCCTCTCGCATGTTGCCATTCGGTGATAAGCAGCCCCTATCTTCTGCGGAAGCCGTCCCTATCATACTCAACCCCGGAGTCAAGTGGGGTCGCGGGTGAGGTTACTACGAGCACGGGTATAGCCACGGGGTTGTCTCTACAGTGTCCATAATTCACCTTGCTGATGACGAAGTGAAACAGTACACTATATGGGGGTAAGTTTGGAGTGCCTTACTGAACAGAGATGTAGACGGCTATTTCCCGAGACTGGTCGCAGTTCTACGTATTAGAGGGTCTGAAAAGGAGACAGAGTCAGGCGGGCCTATCTCACAAGGCTGTGTTAGACCAGCCGTAATACATGCTGCGTTGGACGAAACTATGGTCGCGGTGTGTCTTTGCATACGCACGGATCGCAACCGCCGTAAGGTCTCCATGGCTCGCACGGCGACGTGCCTGGCCACGTCTGTTAGAACCGCGAACGCGTCGAAGTTCCACTCCCCACGAGTGGATATTGCCACTGGGATCAGTCGGGACCTGGCATGCTTGATGATAAATTCTTGATACCTTCTAAATTTTGACGCTTTCGCGGCGTTCAGAGATGTCAGGGGGTTGAAACATCGGATCCGTGTGTTTGCGGGGGCCAGTGAATTCACGAATATAATTTCAAATAGGTCTGTCCCTCCGTTACTCCCTTTAACCCTGGTGTCTGGCTTTGTGCGATGTTTGCCCGTAGGACGGGGCTTCATGAACGCGTGCAAGGTAGCCTTTCCCAAGTACGACGTGCGGATTGTCACCTGACGGTTATGACGATCAATTTATGAGGTGGCATGGCTCAAGTCCCTAGCTTCCAGTAGGAGAACCTGGTTTAGAGGCTCGGATAGCGCACAGGACGCCTTCCTCAGTTAAGTCTCTAACCCATGTTAGGAATTTTCCTCGTCGAAAGAGGTCGTGTCCGTGCTGTCATGGTCTGGCACGTATTGAGGGTGCTTGTCAAGTAAAGCTTGGGTTACGGTAGGTGTTGCGGGGAGGTTTAGAGCTTGGGCTGCTTTGCTGTATGCGCTTTCTTTGGCGAGCCTAGTTGACCTTCGCACATTAATGTCGTTTTGCTCGGCGTTCGTCGGCTGCTTATCCCGCAGTGTGGTTGACTGTTTTAGTGCCTCTTTCCAAACCGTTTCGTACTCAGAATTGCACAAGTCTATCCTGTCTCTCAGTTTGCGCAATGGTGGATGACGGCTGTTTTCGTCTTGCATGAAAATTCTTGTCTACTGTATGGTAGCCTCATTAAACAGCTCGGGACCCTACAGAAGCGGCGATGTGAGCTTTCGATTTTGGGCGATCTGGGGGGTTTCGTAAGAGTTGGAAAGAATGAAATAATTTGAAGGGATCGCGAGGGCGTCAGCAGCGCTCAAGACCCCTTCTGTTTGGCTCATTTGGCTGGGTTTGTAAAGCACAACTTTCGGATGCCACCATCTGACAGTAACAATTGGAGTTCCCTTTCAAACGGTTGCAGTCTCAGTGAATGCTCACTGGATTACGCCAGCAGATTCAATTACTTATAATTACTGAAGCGCCTGTTTAATTGTTCAATTGCAAAGCTCCCAAAAGCAAAACAACCCCGTTTACTGAAAACATGAATCAGTGCAGTGTACCCTGCGTGTTGCAGTATACAGTAATGCAGTCTATTTTCCCGCTTTTAGTGTTACCATGCATTATAGCACGCACCTCGCACTTCGGCGTAAGCACGCACCTCGCACCTCGGCGTATCTCAGGGATCTCCCGGAGAACCTTAGGTGGAGAGGTTGTGGGTGGAAGACTAACCAAAAAAAGTCGGGGCAGCGGACGTAAGGCTCGAAAGAGTATAAGAAAAGGAGCACAATTAAAAAAACTGCAAAAATACCTCTGTTCTGTACACGCAGACTTTCTCCACTGCGAAGGATACCTTAAGATCCTATAATAATGAACTCAGGAAACAATTTCAAACGACGGTTCTCAATTGTTTACAAAGTCCCAAGCATAACTTTTGAACTAAATGGATCCTGCTGAAGTAAATCAAAGGCCTCTGCAGGTAGGAGGATCAGGGGAAGGCAACTTACCGAAGAAATCGTAAATAATTTTAAAGAGTAAGGAAACACACAGACTAGTTTCCACCATTCTGAAGAATAGATGAAATTTCCACTCAAAGAAGCACGCCAGTATCTGTCAAGAAGCCGTCCAAGAATTTGCGCTCCCATATATCCCTTGGAGAGAAAGCAAAACCACTACATAAAACGATCGGAAAAAACATTGACAGTACGTCTGTTGAAAGCAATGGACGAGAAGAAACAGAAAACACAGAAGTCAGCACCCGGAATAGCCCTTTCCCGAAACTTCTTTACCCCCTTTGTACGAAGTAGTTCCGCGGATCAGAGATATGAGAGAAATTATTGATATAGTCGAGATGTGAAGATACGGTTCCGAAAGCCGCCAAATACCACCATTGAAGTTACTGATGACTTCAGGATCACCACGCAGCATCTGGCCCGGTTAAAATGACCTTTAGTGGAAGAATAGCGGTAAAAAGTCTGCTTTTTCTAGAATCAGGAGACTCATCTCTCTGTTTCGAGTTGAAGGGTTGTCAGAATCAGACGAGGGAACGGACGGATCTTGAAATATAGGAATTGAGAAATTTAAGAACAGATGGGAGAACACTAACCTTTCTAAAGTACTCAAAGCTAGCCAAATGGAGGCATCAAAGAAGCCAGGGTAAACTTTCGAAAGGAATCTTCTCCAAACTGATACTTAATACGCTGAGTTACCATTTATTGAGTCCATTACTTAGTGAGTATTCAGGAAAGCAAACGTTATGGGAACATTCACTAAGATAAATATTAAGTGAACAATCACTACGATATATGCAAAGTGAACATTCCCTATTGTTCGTTCTTATTGAGCACTAGTTAAATTAATGCATTAGTAAAATTTCACAGCTTGTATTAAATATGTTGTAAAATCAGTACGGTATTGCATAGTGGATGCTTACTACCCTAATCTTGTAGTGAACCGTCACTATAGATTCTTTAGTTCTACTCAAAATCAGCAAGCCGTTCTTGGACTTCATTAAACTCCTCTGAGTCTAGCAGTATGTCCAATTCAGATCTGGCACGGGCATGAGCAATTGCGTCGCTGGAAGTGGCGAAGTTTGGTACGTGTTTTCCCCAAAGGTCATTGAAGCCCTCTGTGTACGTTATGTATGCATTTTGCCCTCACATACCAATCCAATTCATAATAAAACAAGTCCTTGCATCCTAAAAATCGCAAAAGTTGAACACCTCCCCTTTTCCCACCATGCGCAGACCAAGTTTTCCCCGAGGTTGGGAACCCTATTTCCTTAAACCTTAGTTGCATTAATTTAACAAAAGCAGGTCTCATCCATGGCTTCTGTAACACCAATCGCTCATATTTTCCAGCAATATTACAAAATAAGTAACCGTCCAACCCACCTCGAGCGTATATCCAAGAGCTCATTGCAAATAAAGGGTCCATGAGAATTTGGAAAAACGTTCTCCAGGCCATCTTCAGAGTATGTAGTGATGGTAGGAATTGGAATTCTTACACTTTTCACTAATACCGAACTCAACGCCGTATTTCGACACTTTGACATCTTCCATTCGAATTTTTGATACTTCATCGTATCGCATTCCACAATTAATTGATGTCAACATAAATGCGTGGAGACAAATATCTTTCCTTTTCACGGCCTCCTTACCAAGTAAGTATTCTTTTCCGTGTTCAATAATTTGTTTAGCAGTCAATGGGGGGCTGTACGTACAAGGTTCCCAAGGGAAGAAAGCTTCTTAGAGTGCATCTTTTGGAACTTTTTGACAGATATATTACCCTATAATGGGTTATCGCTTGCTATTAAGGACCTATCACTACCTCCTGAAAGCTTCCACGACGAGAGAAACTCTTCACCTCAATAAATATTTCTTAGGGCGGTGATGATACTAGCCACGGCGTCCATTCCCTTCAATTCATCGCTCTGAATACTTCCACTCTGAAAATATTCAAGTCCTGAATGCTTGAAGAGTAGATTGATGACGAGCTTTGACGAATCCAGCCCCATCGTCTCTGAATCTCCTAAACCGTGCTCTTGAGCATATTCCTTCAGTGACTTCCGTGCCTGCGTTTTTTTCTTCACAGCAGAGACGCTGAGTGCAGGAGTGGCAATTTCAGTCTCTGGAAATAGTTTACGGGCCGTTCTTGTTGCCATATTCGTGATCAACCAGCAAAGAATAGTAATCTAGAGAATGGGATCTGCAGTGTTCGCCTTCCGAAACAATCCTTTAATTTATCAGAGAACTGAAACTGAAAAGTATTTCGGCAACTCAGTAGTGGAAGTTCCCGCTCGGTTTACAGTCATTTCCGCGCCACAGGGGGCGATTGGGATGTCATGAGTCCATTTAATGATTGTTCACTAAAAGTGGTAGTGTATGTTCTGGTTTTTGAGCTGAATGGCGGAGAGGTATATAGTAACAATATGAAGTAATTTTGTAATTATAGCACCATTCGAATCGATTAACGTCTATTGTAAAATACATGCCATATATCACGGTGCCTGACGAAAGAACGGATGGTTGTCTGGTTTTTCGTAGTCTATTTAGTGAATGATTACTGCATTAAGTACTTAGTGAACATTCATTACATTAAGTACTTAGTTAATGTTCACTATATTAAGTGCCTTGTGAACATTCACATGTCAAGACTAATTTGGTGAATATTTACTTCAACTACAAAAGATTGGTCATGAGTCACTATAAGAATTCATTGAAATTTTTGACTCACAAGTCTTGCTTTAGAAAAGAATAGCATGCTTTGCGGAATGAAGAAAAAGCTTCACTTCACACCTTCTCGATAAAGAAAGAAGGGAGAATAACTATTTCATGCACACTGAACTTCCCGGAAACGGAACCGGTTTTACCGGTCCACCAGTCGTCTTCCTGCTGCAATAGCTCTGTCAAAATTGATACACGGCCATTTTTTGTACTTGCGGATTAGGTCGGCCAAGAATCCAGAGTCATTGGTGTGCATTGCATCCCAAATAGAAAAATACGTTGTTGTAGAGGGATATTTCGGACCTGCCTAATCTTCTGGGTTCTTGACTTCTTGGACCGAGGTCTTTTGACGCCATGCTCAAATTCATATACGTAATTGTTAAGAAATTGGTTCTCTATTTTTGCGGAAGTGCAAAACATTTGAGTCACAACAGAAAGAGCAGAAAACTCATTGCTACCTGCATCCATCATATTCCCCGTAGTACATAATTCCATCGAACTTTTTGCAAGTCCAAAGAAATCCATGCATATATCTTCATCTTCGAAAATCATCGCCTCTTTGTCACCTTTTTCGTAGACGTCGCACCACTCCCAGCCACTCTCCTGCCCGCTGTCCATTGTCCAACTATGGGACAAAGCGTTCTTCAAATTCTTATCGATTGCGTAAAAAACAGGATCAATACCATTCATGGACCGCGCAAGTTTCTCGAACAAGTCAAATATTTTGACAATTTCTTTGCAGTTCACATTGTGAAGAGCATCCGAGTTAAACCTATCCAAAGATATATCAAATCGGTCTATGAAGCTTTTCCTGGCATCCACATAAACTTTCTCTAACCGCCTACTTACCTTTGTGATCAAATCATCAACTTTCAAAAATTCTTTCTTTCTATGATCCATGGTGGATTTAGATCTTTCCGAGCCCGTGCTAAATGATACGAAGCTGTCACACCATGAGACAGTGACTTGAAAAATCAAGCACCGCAAAAACAAAAGTAATAAAGGAAGTGAAGCACAGACCCAAATAGGCATGAAAACGGATATATCTCGAGCTCTTTTCATTTTCAGAACACTTTGCTTCAGCCGATAAGCAGCAATGTTTTCGTCACATGATGGACTGCCTTCAGATTTCCCCATGCCTGCACCCCAAATCATTTCAACCACCCTATTCGAAACCCGTAAGTACTATTGCCCCTGGTGCTTGCGTTGCGGAAACGTTCTTTGTATTTTTTGAAGTCATCGACGGCATAGGACAGTCGGCATTCTCTGTGAAGTACATTTTCGAGTTCCTTTTCCCAAGGCGTCTCAACTGGCGGTGTCACATACACGGTAAAATTATTTCATAGCGGGATCGTGACGGTGACGATATAATTTTCCAGAGAGCATCATTCGCTACGTCGTTGCATTTTTACGACAATTTACTGTTACGAGGCGTTGCAGTTTTGATCTTTTGCGCTGTCTCCAATATGGCCTCGTATATAATATGGCATCTATGTTGCAGCAGGGTTTGTAGTTCAAACTAAGAAGGGAGTCCGGAGGCGCTAATAAAAAGCTATATCTTGAGCGATAACTCTGGCGGGAGATCTCTCGCGCTTGAGTGAGGATATGTGTGATTGAGGTGGCTGAGAATTATCCTGGAAATGGGAGGCTGGAAAAGCGCGGGTGAGAGGGAGTGTCAGTGAGATCAGAGCGATGACGATGACAACAGAGGGTGCGTTCGGTGACTGGAGTGATTGATCGTGCAGATTCGCGCGTGGGAGGGTGTCTGAGGGACCTGAGAAATGCCGTTGACAGGACAGTGCGGCATTGGTGACGAAGAATAATTTCGACAATGACGGAGACAGAGCGCGGGTATGGGCTTTGAAAGTGTGTGATCGGGGGCGATACCAGAGGTAGCGGGTGTTTAGAAATCAGTGGTAAGGAGAAGTGACGGGTGTGGCCGATGAGGGCAAAAGAGCGGGAGAGTGGATGATGAAAGTGATGATGGGGTGGTTGGAGATTGCCAATGATGGTGGAGGTGGGTGGTGATGGCCGGTGAGATGGACGAGATGATTAAAACCATGGGGAACGGCGGCTAAAACAGATCGAATTTTATATCCGAAAATATGATCTAATGTGCAAATTGAATTAGCTTCTGTGTTAAGTGATTGTTCACTATAATGGTTATTTAGTGGACTTCACGATCATGGCGATTTAGTGAATGTTCACCATAATTGTTTATGTTCATTATACAAAAGATTGAGTGTTGACTGTAATCCTGCCACATGATGATAAGTAGAAAGTGGTAGTTTACTGTAAAGGATGTGTGGGACAAAATACAAAGTGTATATGCAACGTGCTGAAGTGGAAGAATACAGGATGACGCTACTAGAAACTAGCTGGTAATTTGCTAGCAGGCAGACATATGATGATTTCCTACACAATAAAAAATACGAGTGCCAGCCAGTACTTAACTATTTGATAGTCACTGATCTTCTTCGGCAAGAAACATATTATGTTTTGACCCAAATACTGGGTCTCCCCCAGGTTGATTAGAAAAAGAAGAGATGAATCTCAGACCGGCATTGTTTATATATAATGTTGCGCGAAAACTACTTAGCTGCTAAGCTTCTAAACCACATTTATCAAACTGGTGAACTGATAATATGAATAGCAGACCCCCTGTAATGTTGCATTAGAAATCTCCGTTCTCTCTTAATATGTTCACTGCAGTTCGCAAACTTTGTAACTGCTAAGCTGTTAACTGTATTTCCCAATACTAAACTATTGTTGCGGACCAGAGGCTAGGATAGCTTGGTAAATGTGGCATAGGTTTTTTTTCCCTTATTGTTATATTATGATCAGTGTGCTTCATATTGAGTTTATAGTCTATCGTTACACATAGTGGGAAGTGACCATCTTTCTATGCTAACAGTACTAAGTATTGAAAGATGGTTTAGATGAGTATTAAGGATTTCACTGCAGCCCAAGAAAAAGTATATTGCCCTGCGTTTCACACAAAACGAAGCGTTTTACCCACTTATATATTGAGGATTAATGCAGTTTACAAAGTTTGACCATACCATATCTCTCAGTTGTTTGCAGTAAAGAATAGGAGCTGTTAACTTCAACAGCAAAGTATGTTTCGTTTGTTCTATGCTCATGTTGATGGAGGCACCGAGGAATGTTGCGATTTCAGGCCTGCAAAACGCCCCTCAAATCTGCCTTGGGGGGGATCTTTACAAGTGTTTCTTTTTTTCAGAACAGGCAGATACACTGTATCCTTTGGGTGGGCACCCTTCAAGGACCCCCAAACTGAGCAGAACGGGAGAACCGGTATGAATGTTTGCCAAATTTTTGTGGAAAAGGAAGGGTACTTGTCCATCCTTTATTGGCTGGTGGGCGATGTGGGAACAGCAATGATGGCTTTCATGGGCATACATGCAGCCTATAATGTGGCCTTCACTACGGTATGGGGTCTATTAGACCAAAGTAACAGATACAGGGTGCGCACGGCGTTACCTAGAACAATAGATTTGCACCAGTGCAAAATAGGTATGGGGGTGGTGGCTGCACAGTACACAAATTTTCAAAATATTGCCCATTATTTGGCGCCATATCTGAGACATAGGCAAACAGCTGCATTCCAAGATGAGATAAGGTAAGTACGAAAAGAGCGGGTAAACTACTAAATGACGGGCTGAGTATCTAGAAGGGACAGTATTATATTGGGTAGCGCGGTACCCGAACAAGAAAACTGCAAAACCAGAAGATGGAAAACTTTACGGCAGCAAACGCAGCAAATGCGTTGCGCCTTCTAGCCGACGCCGCTGTGGATCGAGAGGACGAGTTAGGACAGTATGAGAGTGAGCCTATCCACAATGATTCTGATGAAGAATGTGACTCTAGGTCCCCTATCACAGATCTATTCTACGAAAAAGGAGGTAATCAAGCTATTGTTCAGATGAGCAATTTTAATCGTCAAGAGCTGGATGGAATATACGATATTATCTCGGACCATATCAGCACACATTACAATGTAGGTCGTGGTCGCAAAAGCCCCTTTACCGCTAAAGATATGCTTTTTATGGTGCTTACTGTTTTAAAATGCGGCGGGCAATGGGATTTCATGGCACGCGTCTTCCAGCAAAAAGCCCCTAGCTTCGAGCTGCAGGTCGGAAAATTTATTGATGTCGTGTGTGGATATCTATACGAAGAACTAGTGGAAGGTGCTGCAAAACGGTACAGTATGAAGAAGCTTGAGGCTATGAACACTACTTTCGGCAACTTCCCACAGGCACGCTACGCTACTGATGTTACATTTCAGCAAAGCTTTAGGCCAAGTGGCAACATACAAGAAGGGAAACTTTACTTTAGTGGCAAGCATAAGCTCTACGGTTACAAAGTGGAAGTGTCGGTTCTACCTAACGGTCTGGCGATAGGTTGTAGCAAACACTATCAGGGTCCGTTTCAGATTTCGATATTTTTAGGAAGATGCTAACCTTCCATGAGGCGCAATTAGTCAAACCTGCCGATGATTTGGAAGTAGAGGACCCCGAACCAGGGCACGAAACTTGGGCCCTACTTTGCGACAAGGGATATCAGGGCATCAAAGAGATTTGTAGAGCTATACATCCTAAGAAGAAACCCGCAAATGGTATACTTTCTATTGCGGAAGAACAGGAAAACAAATCTATATCATCGGATAGAATTTTAGTTGAGAACTACTTTGGGAGGATGGTGTGCTTATGGAACATTCTTTCTACGAAATGGAAATGGAACGAATCAAACTACGATAAGTTCTTTAAGATTTGCCTCGCGCTACCCAACTACCATATTCGGATGTACAAGTTGCATATAAGGGATAGCAAGCACTATTGTCGCGTCAAGAACCGCCTCTACTCAATCGGGGAAGATATTGTTGCTAAGCGTCGCCGAACGCAGGCAAAATATCGGGCCAAGCGTGCTAGGCGTATGGAGGCACATTTTGAGGGCTCTGGTGGAAGCTCAATTGGGCGCAGGGTCACGCCACCCACGGCGCGTCGTAGCCACTTTCATGCCGATACTCCATATCCAGAGAGTCAGCCCGATTTCGAATTTGAACAGTAGTTCGATTTGGGGTTTTCTACTTTTTGAGCTACCTAGTTCTTTTTATTTGCAGTAAATGATTTCCTTTTTTTTTGTCACTTCTACTTTTGATAGTCTTTTCGTATTTTACTCGGTCACCTACAATTGTATGTGCTCACAAGGACGGATTCAGGTGTTTTAGTTTGCAGTTTGTAACTGCTTATGAGACCTATTGTAGAGATACTACCACTATTGTACAGATCTGTATCTTTTATCACTGGTGTACAGTCCAAATGTGCAACGTTACAAAGTACATTAAATTAAATTAGAATTGGGTGACTAAGCTCTATGTGTTGCGGTGCGCGACAAAATTACGGATGCTGCACATGTCGACCAGATTGAGTAGCTAAGCTTCTGATACAGGCGAGTCTTCACTCCTCCAGTCGAGCATCCGCTACGAGACGCTACTGCTGCCGCGTATATCTCTTTAACCTTGGATGTTTCTAAAGAGGGTGTTCCTAACGAGTCAAAGGCTAGTGGTGCAAAATCCCATCGTAGTCTTGATCGTCCCGGCATTGCCTCGCCTGGAATCGCTGCAACTTTCGTAGCTAAGTCTCTCTTCTTCCGCTTTCCTGCTGCGTTTGCAACAGCTCGCGCTTCCCGTGCTGCCATTGACTTAGAGCTCTCTTGGAACGGGGATGATGCAGTCACGTCATACGCCACTGGGAGAGGGGACTGGGTGTTTGTTGCATCAGACCTTGGGTACACCAGAATGTCCGCGCGTCGCGCGTTCAGTCCAGGAACTAGGTACTTCACTTCGTATTGAACGCTAACTCCTGCTGCCTTGAACAGCTCTCGGCCAAGTACTTTTACCACCGCTGTGTGACGGTTGGTCCATCCGAGACCTTTGTTGCATAAGTCTGCTGCATGGTCTCCTAGAACGTCCATGGGCCTGTGGAATTCCGCGCACCGCAGCGTAGCAGTGTCATCAAACACGGGCACACCCAGATGGCGACGGAGCATTACTGTCCACATCTCGTCGTATGTTCGGTTGACCGCAGACGGATGCGCAGTTAGGAACGCTGCTGCAGGCGTCCCCATGTATGCTTGGCGGCGAATCCTTCGCCGAATATCTTCTTCCGAGTGCGTTGCGGGGTTGGGGAATCTTTCCCATCCATCATCCTTCCAGAGGACTTTGCTGCCGACTCGCACCAGACTCGATATAGAAAGTTGTGTGGATTATCGGGCTTGGCAGCAAGGCTGGCCGCTGTCAGTGCTTCTGGAAGACTGCCTTGTTCGTTCGGAAAGGATGCTTGGAGCTGTCGTACAAAGTCCCGAAGGTGTCCATCCGCTTCCGCGTACCTGTACTCACGGTGTTCTAACGCATCGGGCTCGTCAGGGCATCGCAGTTGCTCGGCTTCAATAATGCTCGCCGCATACGCTGCGATATGAGCGTCGCAACAGGTGTGAAGCCATGGCCGCCTTATCGCAGAGGTAAGGACACCTGCTGTCGAACTGCACCGGTCATCGGCACATTATTGGAGCGCGAGTAGAATTCCAACAGTTCTTCATCAAATCTCATTGCAATGGCAGTGGACACATCCGGCGGCGTTAGCTTCACCACATGTTGAAGCTTGCATGCCGAGGCACATACTCGGTGAAGGTGAAACCGAGTACGAGCGTCTCCGATACCGTCGATCAGCGATAAAGTGTTCTTACAGCCGCTGATTTTCTCATTGAGAAAGTTTTCCATGAATTGGGGCGTTCCAATCGGGGCGCCGAGGAGGTCGATGCCTTCAGTGGAAAGTTATCTGTAGGGAAGCGGTGCAATAGTACGATGTCCGTTGCCAGGCTGGCGCGGCCAGAATAGACGTGTTTTCGCCGGGCTCAAATGTAATCCGTGATCGGGTCCCCTGGCACTGAGGATCTGGATTGCTTTGTCGAGCTCCGTATGAGTTCCTATGAGGGTGCAGTCATCGGCATACCATCTGTGTAGACTGAGCTGTGTTCGCCCGGCAATTTCTGTTGCTAATGGATGCACTACAAGGGAGAACATGAGCATACTTGCCGGGTCCCCTTGTTGCATCCCTTCTTGGCTAGGGATGTCTTGTGCAGACGCTACAGGCAGAATTAGAGAAGGCTTGTTGCGTGCGTACACCATGTTCAGAAAACGACATAGCGATGGTACCTTGGTCGGCAGCAAGTTTATCATGCGCTGTCTGGAGAACCGATTGAAGGCATTATGTGCATCCACGGACACTAGTGCGTACTCTTCCTTGTTGCCCTGGCACTGTACCAATCTCCGTGCTTCGTGCACAATGGAATCCAGTCCGCAGGGCACGCCATTGGCCACTCGCAGGGGTGTGAGTATTCTCTCGTGTCTTCCAGTGCTTGTGGTAGAAGCACCTTCGTTACAAGTCTCCTCAGGGCCGTCCCAATGGCAATGGTGCGAATCTTATCTGGCCGAGGTTGGATGGGCAGCAGCGTCGCAGAGGAGATCAAAAGAATTGTGTCGTTCAGAAGGTCCCCCTGGGCTAATCTCGTCACAACAGCAATTAGCACCGAGATGCCTGTCACTCCTGCTTCGGGACTCACGGTTGTG
This sequence comes from Kappaphycus alvarezii, assembly GCA_002205965.3. NCBI lineage: Eukaryota > Rhodophyta > Florideophyceae > Gigartinales > Solieriaceae > Kappaphycus > Kappaphycus alvarezii. The sequence continues at coordinate 1,353,248 of NADL03000611.1, read as the reverse complement.
TTGGCCAACAAACGAAGGAGCCGCGGGGACATTCTGTCCGGGCCCGGCGTGGAGTTTGGGTTAAGGCGTCGGACAGCGCGCAGAACCGCCTCTTCAGTGATGTCCATCAGGAGCGGAAGGTCTCTCGCTTGGATGGCTGTCACCGGAGACTGCGGTGCTGGGTGCAGCTCTTGCAGACGTTCTATAACCTGCGGGTCTCGCACGTCGGCGATGCGCGACTGATGTAGCGTGCGCATCGCACGTCCGTATTGCGCGTCTGCAGCCAAGTGGGATGCTCGGCGGAACTTCGGGTCTTGCCTACCGTCGGTCTGCTGGCTTCGACGCCTAACGATTCTCTCTTCTCTGGTCTTCTGGGCTTGAATTGCTTCTGTCCAGAGTTCATTCCATTCGCCAGCGTTGGCACGGCGGATGCGTTCGCGCAGTCCTTGGCTTTGCCTTATTTGAGACCGCCATCCGGCTTCCCCACGCATTAAGCGTCGCAGAACTGCAGTGGGAAGAAGGTGTATCCGGAGGAGGGTGGCGTGGACTGCATCGGCATTCCGTGCGTTTGCCGCAGCGCGGAAAAGCCGTATGAGTAATATGGCGAGGCTGTGCATGCAGATTGCGGGTATGCGGTCGAAGATGTCCGAAGGCCTTAGCGGGCTGTGCAATGCATCATAAACCGTAGGGAGGGACGTGGCTTGCGTAGACCGTTCGCAGGTTTCTGAGGAAGTCATTTGAGGCATTGCGGGCTAGGGAGAAAGAGGGGAGGGATTAGTGGCGTGATGTCCTGCTTGCCCGTTGTCCCAATGGGGGGCAGGGTCACGTTTTGCCGTCTCCTTCCGCGTGTCTTTCATGCGCTGCAACAGGGCGCGGATGCGGTTCGTACGTCGCTCGGTCTTCGCAGTCGTCATGGGTGGGGCTCCAAGAACGGGCTTGGAATGTTTAGGGTGCTGAGCGGCGCTTGTTTCATTCGGTTTGGCAACCGGCAGTTGGTAGGCGACGGGTCCGCAGTTTCTGCGGGTGTGGGTTTTGTGCTGTTTCCGATGGTGCAGCGCTTTTGGGTTCTTCCCGGACTGTAGCGGGTTCCGGTATCTCCACTCCTTCGTCCTGGGTGTCCGTGGATGTGTGTTGGTGGGCCTCTGCTGGAGTATTTGGCTCCGGAGCTGCACTGGGGTTGTCCTGTGCGTCTGGTACATCCTGTTTGTAGCCATTGGTATACGCATCGTCAGCTAAGGGTCCGTCTTTTTCTCCAGTTGTCGGTGCCAAGTGTGGGCACCCCCTGTAGAACTTTGTGATGAAGTTCTCCACGAATGCATTTCCTCGAGGCAAAGTCGCTGCTGCCTCGTCAATGAGGCGGGTAATTGCTCCGCTAGTGCTTTTCGGTCTGTCATAGTGATATCAGAGGCTATTGTCTTGAGGTTTCCAACCTAACGGGCGGCTGCAATGCAAGCACCGACTTGCCACTCGACTGTGGGGAGCTCGGCGACGAGTTCCGATAGTGTGTTCGTGCAGAGACGAGCACCAGGGAGGTCGCTGCGGAGCATTTCTAGGATCTTTAGGACACTTGGAAAATCGGCACCGTGGTGAACAACGATTGTCCAATCTCCCACCTTAAGGAGGGCGTGCTTTGGTAGGCTCTCTCCGGCACCCTCTGCCGCTATCAGCAGGCATGCCTGTGCGTCCGCATAAGACGACAGGGCTCCCTTGCCCGGCGGCCCTGCGGAGAACGCGAGAGTGGACATCATCGGGGCCATTTCATATTCGAGCCCTGTCGTTCCGTTGACACGGGTGGGCGCGATACTGACTGGGTATCGGCCGTGGCGTTCTGGGGCCTTTGGTGCGGGTGGAGCCGGTAATTGTTCCAGTGATCCTTTCTGTAGACGGCAGAAGTCGCGTACGGTGGACGGGATAGCTGCAACTCTTGGTTGCATGTGAGCTTTGGCAATGTCCGCCCAAGAGGGCGAACGTGTCTTGTCACCTTTGGCTTTCGCCATTCTGAGCAGGGACGTGAACAGGTGGGAGAACTTTGGAGAGAGTGTGGGAGGTTGAAGAAGAGGAAGAAGAGAAGAAGAAGCGAGATCTATGCAAACGCTACTGGTCCTGCCTGTTCCCGAAAGGAAAGAATAGCAGACAGACTCAGAAAAGGAACCAGAGCGAGGTAAAACGAAACGCCATTCTGAACGCATTGTATTGTAGAGATACTACTGTACTACAGTATTTACCGTGCCCCACCAAGAGCACTCCCGTTGAATGTTCCCCTTCCGTCAGTACATGATGCGCTGCACAGCCCGCTGCGGCCTTCCGACATCTTTGACCGCATCCCCGGGACTTGCTTGCATAGCCTCGCCATCTTACTCATCTCACTTTTTCGCGCCGCAGCCAATGCTCGGAATCCTGATGTTGTCCACTCTGCGTTCCTCCGGATACACCTACTTCCCACTGCAGTCTTACGACGGTTAATGCGGGGAAGCCGGGTGGCAATCCAAGACAAGACAAAGCCAAGCACTCTGCGAGCGAATACGCCGCGTTTCTGCAGATGAATGGGCCGATTTGTGGACTGAGGCGATTCAAGCACACCACAACAAAGAAGAACGAGTGGTCCGACCACGTCCTCAACAGAACGACCCAATGCGCGAAGCAAAATTCCGCAGGGCAGCCCATCTTGCTGCAGATGCGCAATATGGGCGTGCAATGCGCACCCTGCTCCAGTTGCACATTGCTGACGTGCGCGACCCGCAAGTCATCGAAAGCCTGCGAAAACTGCACCCAGCACCGCAGTCTCCGGTGAGAGCCATAGAAGCGAGAGACTTGTCACTCCCGGTGGACATTTCGAAGGAAACGGTTCGACGCGCGGTCCGATGCCTGAACTGTTACTCCGCACCTGGCCCGGACAGAATGTCACCGCGACTCCAGCAGCTGCTGGCCAACACACGGGTGAGCCCTGAAGCAGGGGTGACGGGTATCTCGGTACTAACAGCTGTTGTGACGAGACTAGCTCATGGAGACCTCCCAAATGAAACAATTCCCTTATCTCCTCTGCGACGCTGTTGCCGATCCAACACCGGGCAGACAAGATCCGCCCCATTGCAATTGGGACGGCCTTGCGGCGACTGGTGACAAAATTGCTCCTACCCCAGGCATTGGAAGACACGAGGGAATACCTCGCTCCACTGCAGGTGGCCAACGGAGTGCACTGGGGACTGGATTCTATCGTACACGAAACCAGGAGATTGGTCGCCACCAAAGGTGAAGATGAGGACTACGCGCTGGTTTCAGTGAATGCGCATAATGTGTTCAACCGCTTCTCGAGACAGAAAATGATCGACCTCCTGCCAACCAAAGTGCCGTCGTTATGCGCTTTCTGAACATGGTGTATGCTCGTCAAATGCCGTCGCTAATCTTGCCTGCGGTATCCACACATGCATCCCCAGCCAAGAAGGGATGCAACAAGGGGACCCAGCAAGCATGTTGATGGTCTCCCTTGTCATACACCACTGGCAAAAGAGATTTCTTATCAGACCCAACTCAATCTACACAGATGGTGTGCGGATGACTGCACCCTGGTAGGCAATCACACTGAGCTCGACAAGGCTGTCGAGATCCTGAGGTCTAAGGGATCTGATCGTGGCCTGTATTTAAACCCGGCGAAGACACGCCTATTCTAGCCGCGCTAACATGCCACTGAGAGACCCCCTTCTGCACCGCTTTCCAAATGAGAACTTCTCAAATCATGGCATTGACCTCCTCGGCGCCCCGATCGCTTCGCCTCAATTCAAGGAGAAATTCCTCAAAAATTTGCAGGATGCAAAAACACGGTGACGCTGATCGATGGGATTGAGGATGCTCGCAAACGGTTCCACCTCCACCGTGTTTGTGCCTCGGCATGCACGCTACATCATGTGATGAAGCTGACACCGCCGAGTGCAACAAGCGTCCTTGCAATGAGATTTGACCAAGAACACATGGAATATTACTCGCGGTCTTACAACGTGCCGATGACAAGTGCGGTTCGCCAGCAAGTGGCTCTTCCGTCGCGCCTCGGAGGCCACGGATTCACACCCGTGGCAACGCTGAATTTAGCGTCGTATGCGGCCAGCATCATCGACTGCGAACAAGTGGCATGCCCGATGATCATAGCGTAGCCCAGCACCGTGCTCAAAGCTATACACATGCTGAGAGCCACCTTCTCGATTTTTTCCGACGACTCCACCCAAGCTTCTCAGACGGACATGGTGGTCTCCCGGAAGCGCTGACAGCGGCCAGTCTTGCAAACAAGCCCGATAATACACACAGCATTTTGCATCGAGTCTGGTGCAAGTCGGCCGCAAAGGTATTCTGGAAAGAAGATGAATGGGAGAGGTTCCAAGCACCGCGCTGCATACGGAAGCTGATATTCGGCGAAGGATCCGCCGCCAAGCATGTTTAGAGACGCCTGCTGCAGCCTTTCTCACCGCACATCCGTCTGTGGATAGCCGAACATATATTAAGATGTGGTCAGTGATGCTACGCCGCCACCTGGGAGTTTGACGACACTGTGCCGCTGCAATGCGCGGAGTGCAACAGGCTCATGGACAACCAAGGTGACCATGCAGCTGATTTTTGCAAAAAAGGTCTGGGATGAACTAACCGGCACAATGCCGTGGTGAAGGTATTTGACCGACAAGTGTTCAAGGCCAGCAAGAGTCGGCGTCCAGTATGAGGTGAAAACTTACTTCTCGGACTGAATGCACAGCCTACCGACATCCTGGTGCACCCGAGGTCGGACAACATCGGTGGTCTTGGGTTTACCTGTGCTAGCGATAAAACCACCTTTGCTTCAGCGTCCAAACTGAGGTCTACCCAACGATTCAGCGTGGAAGTAATGTTTGAGCGGAGAAAGGCCGCATTCCCTTTCCTCCTTCCTTTTCCTTTCTTTTCTGTCGCTGTGGCTGCGGCGACAGGCTATTTACCTGGCTCGAGGTGTTATTGTACCAGTCGAGCAAGCTCGAAATAATCCGCAGCTCGCAATTTAGCCGGCTGGTTTCCTTACACTCTATCCAACTATTCACAGTACGTGCTTCCCTTCGTGCTGTGACCTTGCACAACATCAGTGTAAGTCCTTCCTTCCACCACTTCAGATGCACATTGTATACTTCGATAAACAATCTGCACCATTGTGCAAGCTCGGACTAATCCATACCCACGCAGATGTGACTGCCGAACACAAACTTGTCCCGTGGTGCTTATATTCCGCCTCCACGTGGCGCATCTGCACAACAACCTGAATAAAATAGAGCCACCATAAAAATTCGATTGCGATAGTCCACGCTGAGCGCCTGCATAACAATTACTGCAAAATTAGGTAGTTAATTGCACATGGCACGCGGCATGCAGTACGCTATATCTGAGCTCGACTTTGTACAAATGTACTGTAGCGCCGTGCGCTCACAACATCAACACCTTGCCGCCGCTCCCGGTGGTGTACGACGTCACAGTAAAATCTCCATTCCAAGAGCGGTTCATGTCCACTGGAGCACGCGAGGCGCGCTAGGTTGCCAATGAAGCGGAAAGACGGAAAAATAGGGAGCTTTCCAGCAAAGTAGCAGCCATCCCCGGTGAAGCCCTCCCAGGACGATCGAGATTGGGATGGAAGTTTGTGCCGCTAGCCTTCGACTCGCTTGGATCGCCGTCTGCGACGACGTCGAAGGTAATCGACGAATACGCGGCCGTTGTCGCAACCCGCAGCGGATGCTCGACGGGAGGCGTGAAGACTCGGCTTTATCAGCAGCTTAGTTATGCGATTTGATCCATATGAGCCGCGTCTGTAATAAGGAAAAAGGTTGGGTTCTATAGTATTTGAAAGATGTGGGCGGCTGTGTCCCAGAATATTCGTCAGATGCAGTCTCTGATATTCGTACGGCTAATATGTACCAATATGCAGTATCTACGCTCCGGTACAAATTTACTGGGTACCAAGCCACATATCTACCACAGTAAATTAACCCCCATTGCACAGTTTTAAAAAAATATGTATCACGCGCCCCAAAACACGCCGAGTTTGGCCACCTTCTTCAAACTTGATTCTTCTGGGTTTGTTACAGTGGGGTATTCAAGCAAGTAACTTTCTGGCATCAGTAAATTCAGGACTTTGCATGTGCAGGTGCAACTCTGGCATCAGTAAATTCAGGACTTTGCATGTTGCACCTGCACATGTCTGTGGTAAACCTGACTTTTAGTGCTTTGCAGCTTTGCAATGGGGGTGCCTAATTATACAGTACTGTAGATTAACATGATACCGTACGGTAATTGCAGAAATCGTATTATGTAATGCAACACGCTTGCACTGCAATCCGTTTTCCTTAAGGAAATACTTATGGTTGTTCCATTACAGTGTAATTGAAAACTAATTACAGTATTCGTTCTTGTGTAATTCCTGTCGTATACTGTACTGCACTGTGTACACTCGTCCAATCCCAAGCCCCGTTTGCATGGCCAATAATAACGCAGCGGCATCTTCGCATCACCTCGACCGGCTAGTCACCGTGATGCCGCGTCTGCTTCCTCTTGTCGAGCCGAATGATTGATGCCATCTTGCCGCGCCGCGTTGTACCGTTCACATGGCGCAAAGTTTCTCGACAAGCCCGAAAACGGTGGCTTCGATTTGCCTTTGATCAGAGAGCCCATGCAGCCCTAATCGGTGCAACATTCGGATTTACTCTTGTTTGGGTTTTGGCGCATTCGAGTCAATCAAATGACAATTCGCTGCACACGCTGAGAACATCCTCTCACTCGAACGAATTCGTTCACAATCGTCTTTCACTGTTTATTGCTATCGGATCCGCACCGCAAAATTCCGAGCTACGAGCTGCTGCGCGTGATGGATGGCTTCGATGGCTTCCTGACGACGGCTCAGTCACATACCGCTTTTCACCGATGAGGCCTACGTGAACAAGCACTTGGAGGAGGCTGCAATAAACGCTGCATCATCAAGACTCATACAGGAGTCGCAGCAATATGGCGACATCGTGTTTCAGCCTCTCCCATCTGGCTACGGCGACAGTGAGCACAATATGTACGCATTACGAGCTCGTTACCAAGTGAAATGGGTGTTGCAGCACATCAATTCCTTTTCGTTCTTTCTTCGAATTGATGATGACAGCTTTCTATGTCTACACAAGCTCTTGTATGAGCTGAAGGCCCTACCCCATACGCAGTTCTTCTGGGGTAGGTTTTGGTGTCGAGAGGGTCGAAATAGAGCTGATGAGAATTTCATGCTTTTCTCCCGTGACGTGGTTCAGCTACTTGGAGATGATACTCTTGTCGGTCGCCTCATCCCCTTCGACAGTGAAGTAACTCTAGGATGGAACTTTGGGTACTGGTCATGGGTCCTTAATCTGACAATCTTTGATGACCAAAAGCGACTTGATGCCCAGCAAGGTAATTTGACAGATTACATGCACCTTGACACCCTGCCCACGAGCGCACGTTGAGACAATTCTGCGAGGACTTTTTGTACGCCCATCACGTCAGACCCGAAACGATGCGCAGAACCTTTACGTCGACTAAGACACATCTCATGTACGAACTTCCTGAGCTTAAAAGCCCGTCACAGACATGCGAGAAGGCGGTTCAAAGTTTTGTTCCAGCGCGACACTCTCGCGCTTTACCTGACTTGCGAATCGGGCGCTCGGTTAACCGGTTCGCGTAGGCTCGTGCCGCGTGTTGAGTCTCTCAAAGTTGGCCACGCGGCCAACATCGTTGCGAAGAAACCACCGAGAAACTGTGGAGATCAACAACGTAACCATCACTTGTCTTTTCGAACACGGCAATCGGCTTTACAGTAGCAGCAGGCGGCATTTTAGTCAAGGCCCATCAGCTTCCGTCTTGGCCCTGTGACACCCATCACTTGCTTCGAGTCTAAGAGATCCAGCATTTCATGGCCAGCGTGGATTGCGGCAGGCATTGTTTCTATGGACCGAGACAAGTGAGCAAGTTTTCTGATGCGTGTTTTTGCTGAAACGTTCAATCTTCACCCATGTTCTCTGTCGCCACCCTGAGACCCTAATAATTGGAAATTTATTGTCAACTGCTACAAACACAGAGAAGAAACCTTTTAAGGCTTCCAGATCCAAGTAGGTATGGGCACTCATGTTACTCCTGTCAGCTGAATCGGCCGCTAAAGAACATTTATCGTCGTTTCGGCACGCTCCTTGTCCTGTTTGCATTGAACACATTTCGTCTGAAACGTCATTCTCTAGAGTAACTCGAATTTTCATTACAGGCTTCAGATGACAGCGACTCACGGATCACAGGTTACAAAATGGAGATACTCACCTCTGCTACCAGTGCTTCTGATTGCGATATTTTTCTTTGTTGGGCGGAATTATGGTTTAGCAACTATGCCTGACCTGCCAACATTTATAATGGTCGACTCTCTTTCAGAATCTAATTGGACTCGCGTTGAAGTCCCCAATCTTTCCCTTACACGCGTTCATCACGCCGGCCTTTTGCACCAAAAAATTTGGATTATTCCATTCGATGAAATGTGGCATGTGGGATTATTGCAAAGAACTCAGCAGGAAGCGTGTCCAGGGTCGTATGGCCCTGCTGAATCACATGTGATAAGCGGGGCGACGGTGGAATCTACTGCAAGTGAGATAGCTGGCGGAATTAGACGCAATCGCCGCGTAGCGCCATTACTCCCGCTTGGTCGACCATTTCTGTTGGAAGACGGAAAAGATCGAGAAGTAGTTTATGCATTTGGTATGGCAGTTCAAGGAGTGTTTCCGCAACGTTCGTCTCGGTGGTTTCCGCGAGTTGTGAAGCCAGTACCACTCATTCAAGAGACGAGGACCGCAATTAATAACGGGACGGAGGTTACAAGAGATGACAAGTTTTGCACTTCTGATCGAGCTAAATGGCTTGCCCGGGCAGTCTCGTATGCTGTCCGCCGCTTCAAACTGAAGGGTTTCATCCCAAAATCGAATCCAATGGATGATGCAAAGTACAATGAGGCCATATGCTGTCGAGAGGACATTGATGACACTGAAGATCTCGCACAATGTGGATTGGAATGCGATCGTAGCGGTTTGTACAACATTTTGTCTATGTTTCCCCAAGGGCGATAACACCTTAATACAATACAAACACTTCTTGTAAGTTACAACCTAATATGCTTATCACAAAAAAAGTTTTTACCTTGTCAAGCTGTTTTCCTTGCGGCCGGTTAATCTCCTTCCCGCCCATGCAGCTACTGCACCAGCTATTGATGGCAACGCTGGAATGACTCTTGTGAGAGAGTCTGTAACTGAAAAGGTGTGTACAGTGAGGCTCTGGGGAAAAGCTCAGCATAGCGAGGGGAATAAGTATGAACGGTACTATCCCAATGTGCTCCGTCTGTTCTAACCAAATTGCCACCCGCCCACAGGTGCTCAAGAACTGAGTAATTATAAACAACTCGACCTGGTGCTCGTATCGTCCGGGCATATGCGCCCGACCTCAGACCAACGGTACAAAAACACACGATTGGACGGTTGGAATCCAAAAACTGACGAGAGTCGCCGGCATTGAGGGCGTCTGGAAGAGTACCTTCAAGAGATTCGGCGGGGTCACGAACATCAATTAGTAACGGATTATCCAGGTTACCCAGACTGGAGGCTTCCAGAAAGGGAGCGTCTGGGAGAAAGGATTGAACTTTTTCGCGGAGCTGTCGGGCATTCTTGCGGCGTTTCTCATCGTCTGGCATTGTGGCTGCACACACTGTTAACGACTGCTTGACGTTTTTGTCAGGAGCTCGTGTAATGGCACAGCTAATTTTTTTCTTGTCACGGCACGGAAAGGTCTCGCAGATAGCAAGGGACCAATGCTTGCGGCAACGACAATGCGACGGACTGGTTTTTGCAGGAGACTAAAGGCAGAATGTCCCGAGTGCGACAGCAGTGTGCGATTTAACAAGGTTTTGCAAGCAATGGGATGGTTTGGCGATAAGGGAGACTTATAATTAAAGATTTAGGTGGGCCTGCAAAACAGACACACTCTGGCAAAGGATTATCCCACGCTTAATTCATTCACGGGGACGAACGAAAATTCGCCCAATGAAATCTCGGCAAGCCAAGAAACAACGTGTTGAACAACTCGCGTCGTAAGCACATGGTACTGTACAGTACAGTATTGTACGCCTTGTTCGATACAGTACCTTTGAACAGTTTTCACGCTTTTCCTATGAATGAATTTTAAGTTGCCTTTACAGCAACTCGTCGGGTATTACAGGCAACATCCCCATTACAGCACTGTAAAGGAACCCCACTCTTCCCCTTAACCATTTTATGAAAGTTGCAACTTTCTGAAACAGAAAGAAAACTGAATGTCTACGCAGTGCGTAATTGGTCAATAATTGTACTGTTGTTGGACACACTCGAAACCTGTATAACGTGTACAAATGGTATGGGAGTCCGGTGTGTTCGTAATGCAAAGAGAAAATTTGAGTATGATCGAGAGGACACATACCAGGTAAAACTGAATGCAAGACGAAGTATTCTTCATTGCATCCTTACCTGTACTGTAGGCCTTGACTACAGTGCGGTGCAAAAGTATAGACTCAAATGAATTGAGAAAAATATTAAAATAAGCCAGATATATTGTGTACCACAAAAAACGTCTTTAAAAGCTGAGTAGAACAGCAGCATTTTTTTAAAAGAAAACAAAAGACAGTACGTGTGGGAATAAAAAACGTGATTTTACCGGTGTAAAAGTATAGACTCAAGAAATGTTTGAGATTGTCAGGTGGCGGGAAATGCAAACAGAATGAACAAATGCATACCAAACGACTCTCCTCACCTCTCCCCAGGCATCCGTTGCGTTTCAATGCATTGCAATCATGCCGCGGCAAAGGCAACTCACTGCAGAAGAGCAAGCATCAATTTTAGCCTTGCGCAATGCCAAACTCACCACAAGGCAGATCTCCGATCAGTTGAAGCGCTCTCAAACCGTCGTTGCACGCTTTCTCAAGAATCCAAAGTCTTATGGATCCAAAAAAAGAAGTGGTCGCCCATCCAAGATATCACCCGCCGCGAGGAGGCAAATCGTTCGAGAAGCAAAACGATCTGGACACAGTGCCAATCGCATCAGACAAGACTTGCAGCTTCACGTTTCGAGGCATAGCGTCTTAAGAGTACTGTAAAGTAGCCCTGAGCTGGCTTACAAAAAATGAGGACTACTTTCTATGTTGCATAGCATCACAAAAAGGAGAGATTGAACTGGTGCATGGAGAAAGGAGAGCATGATCATTCTTTTTGGAAGCAAGTCATTTTTTCCGACGAGAAGAAGTTCAACATGGATGGTCCCGATGGTTGCGCATACTACTGGCATCAACTGGGCACTGAAGAACGTATTTATAGTAAGCGTCAGCAAGGTGGTGGTGGTCTCATGGTTTGGGGGTGTTTTTCTTACTACGGAACTTGTGATCTTGTCTTCGTTGATGGCCGAATGAACTCTACAAGGTATCAAGAGGTTCTCAAGAATCATTTGTTGCCATGGGCTGCCATGACACATGGCGAATCTTGGACATTTCAACAAGACAACTGTCCGATTCATGTTTCTAACTTTACCAAGGCCTGGTTTAATGAAAACTCTGTCAATGTTTTGGAATGGCCATCAAGGGCTCCTGACTTGAACCCGATCGAGAACCTATGGGGGATCCTCGCTCGGCGGGTTTACCTGGATGGAAAGCAGTTTTCATCCTTGGTAGATTTCAAAGAGGCGATTCTCAAGGAGTGGTCCCTCATTTCTGAAGAGCTCCTGCATAATCTGGTGAAATCAATGAAACGTCGCATTTTATCTGTTGTTAGCCGTTGTGGGGCAAAAATTCCATATTAAGACCTCTAAAGGCTTATTGTTTGAGAATAAATGTGATCGAGTCTATACTTTTGCACCGGTAAAATCACAGTTTTTATTCCCGCACGTACTGTCTTTTGTTTTTTTTTAAAAAAATGCTGCTGTTCTACTCAGCTTTTAAAGACGTTTTTTGTGGTACACAATATATCTGGCTTATTTTAATATTTTTCTCAATTCATTTGAGTCTATACTTTTGCACCGCACTGTACTATGAATGTCATATTGCATTCTTGGAAGCTACAGTACTGTACAGCACTGCATCAGAGTCATAGCTGAGCACTTAAGTGTGTCTATAACGGATAGGGATGCAGATATCCGCTTGGGATGAGAAGATAGCCGGCGGATAGTGCCTATCGATCTCGCCTTTCACTCCTTGACTATCCTTTTGCACAGTTGACTGTCTGATATCTGATCCTCTTGCTATAGCTTTACACTTGTCGATATCGTCTTGACCCGCTGTGAACCACAACTGAACTGCGCATGCAATAGATTATTACAGTTAACCAGTAAGGCTGACCGATAGTCTCTCTACCAACTCCATCGAATGACGACGGCGAGAGGTGATTTTACAGACTACCGCTGATATTAAAGTGTAAAGTGCCATGATGCCTCCATCGTCGTGCAAGCCAGTGCGTAGAAGACGGAGTGGAATCTTTACGGCGGTGTTAAAAAGCACGTCGAGGAGCCTAGAAGTGTGATAGGATTCCATCTTCTGTAGGAGAAATACTCAGAACTAATTACCCCAAGGAGTTGTTGCGAGCGACAAAAGTGCTACCGTGGTCTGGTTGAGCGAACACAAAAAGATTGGTAAGTACGAAAGTTTAAAGGGCTACAGGTGAGTATAGAAGGGGCAAGATCTACCACCCATGCTCTTTAACTAGTGTAAAAGAAACAGGTCTTATATGAAGATGACTCTAAACTTCCCAACTACTTGCGACTGACTTGAAGTTGTCTACCAAATTTCCTCACATCTCTCAGAGGAAGCAGTTTACTCAGCCTATATCCCTAATATGGGAATATTCTGTACACTTTAGCGACCGCAAGCTTTGACTTGGTTTAAGTTCAAGACATTTTCTTTATATGCATTTTGAGGCGAATACTCAACTACAGGGTTTCAGCTCTTATCACACTAATTTCCAACCTCCCAAGTTGAAACATTTTGCTGCGAGGTCTCGTGCAAATTTGCGTTGAGATACTCTGTAGATAAATTCTTAAGGAAATGAACGCATTCGCTGCTAAATTCTTAACAGTTTGTGGTACTCATTTTGCTCCCACTTAAAATGGAAACTCTCATTAAAAATGGAAACCAGACGACATCAAAATGGCTTTTTGTTGCCCAGCACCATCAAATAATCCTTTGGTTTTAGAATAGAAGGTTTGAGATGCGCGCTTCAATAACTGAAGGGGTAAAAACTGGCCCTCACTTGCTACATGATCGTCAAAAATCTTCCAAAACTTAAGAAAGTTAGTCAACAGAGCTTTCTCGTCTGCTGTAGTAAATTTTGGGATTTGCATCCTCTCTTGATGGGCTCATGCAACAACAGGTCCTGGGACTGCTTTCAAAACATCCAAACATCTACACCGTAACTCTGGTATGCATCGCATTAGAACGCAATACAACAGACCTGTCTCACCTGCTGAAGCGTATAGCGAATAAAGAATTTCAACCACCAGCAGCTGGTGTAAAATCTGCGCCATGTGCTCCCTTGGGATGTGCTTGTGGAACAACTCGTCGCCGACATCACACCTGACCAGATCCGACTTAGAGAGGTGAACCGCCGGGCCTAAACGTCTTGCCCCAACCAGGGTCTTTATCTCCAGTTTATCCATTAGGCAAGCTTCCTAGTCATCATATTCACCACCAATCTGACCATCGCCCTATCCGACTAATACTTCCTTCTCTAAGAAAACATTACTGTCTGGAGAGCATGCCAAATACCTCCCATCCTTTCTCGCCAAAACCCCAACCTGGTAAACAGCCTGCACTAGTTAGTTAGCCCGCAAAGCGCTTATAAAAACACGTTCATTAGCACCTCCACGCATCATCGCTTCTGTTGATACCTTACTACTGAACCAACTCTTCATGATATTCTCCAACCATTCCTTTCTCATCTTCTCCTTATCTAACACGTCACTCTCACCTCTTTCTCTTGTCTTCAAAATTCTTCTCACATCAGAGCCCCTCAACAAAACCTTCCCAACATTTGTGACAGTAACGCGGAACTGTCGTAAAAAAACAATAGGCGCACGTTTTCCCTGTTGTGAGGATCTCATATATTTCCCTCAGTACAGCTTCTCTTGCCAATTTTTCTGTTAGGGTCTCCTTATCATGATTGATGAACAGCAAAGTGTCCTTCTTTTAATCGGCTCTAGGAACTGCTATCTAAGTTTGAAGCGAATCCCTGATTGGTCCAGGAACTGTATACATAAAACGTAGAACCTTAAAAAAGCCTTCTGTTCCATTCTCCCCGATGGAAACTGCAGATAACTTCTCTCCCCTCTTAGCTTTGCCCGAGATCCCGCATTTCGCGATGCAAAGAAAGCTTCGGCCCAAATGACGGATTATCGTCACTAACGAACTCCCTCCTGCGATCCAACTGCAAATCACCAACTCCATGCCTCCTTTTAATTGTTCCATCATTGACTGTACCTTTCTCTAGTGCACATGATTGCACAGATCTTACGGTCTGACTAGGCTCACCTTCGTCCTTATCTTCCTCCCGCTCTCCCTCTATTTCCTCCGCGTCAAATCTACTGGGGTTTAAGTACGACTGTGCTACAAATGGACAGACCTTGAGAAGGTGCTCGGGCATGACAAACACAGTTGCAATACCAAAATCAGACATGACTTCCATAAACTCCTGCTCTACGTAGACTCGGTCAGCTGTTACAATGAAGCTAATCAACGACTCTTCACCCTTCAATCCAACAGAATAGTCATCAGCTTCCTCACATTTTTAATTTGCGAAACTTTTCTCCTTCTAAACCGTATCATATTTATCGCACATAAAAGAGCACGTGCGACAGCATCCGCCGAATGGCCTTTTCTGTCATCTTTTCGTACGCTCAGTGTTCTTCACTTGGTTACCGATAGCCATTGTCCCATATTTTTCGGCTTCCAATGTTGCTAGCATGTACATAAGGATGAAGAAAACCTTCTGCCTATCCCTGAAAGCAAGGGTCTCAGAATAGAAAGCTGCCTAGCCTGATCCCGCTGCGTATTACAGTACGGTTCTCATTGACAGTCTCTTGAAATCCACGAATATGCCAGAACATTGTTTGCAATAAACCTAGCACGATCAAGAGAAGGCAAAACACACCCCAACATCTGCAGATTTTGTATTGCATGTTGGAAAATGAAACAAGTTGCATGTGCATACAATAGAACGGAAACATTCCGATACATGTCTGCCAGTAAAACCTTCCCCTGTTCCAATTATTCAATGACAATCCGTTCATTCAACCACTCAGCTGGTTGAACTAAAAAACTGTTAATAAGGAGAACTATAAACCCCCTCAAGTCGGAGGAAGGCTTCTTACATTACACTCAAGACGCAAGTTAATAGCAGCAGTCCATAAGAACATTCTAGCTCTCTGCTGCACGAGATTGCGGGAAACGCCTCTCTCAATCATATCACCTTGGTTCCGGAAGGACTCTAACTTCTACCCCGCACAGACATCGACATTAAGAGCTACCCTTCTCCTTCTCTAACGCCTTCTTCCGCCTCTTCCAGGACCTCTTCCAGCTGCAGAGGCTCATCCCCGTCCTCTACTCCTCTCCCTTGTAGCACCTACTCTCATCTCATCTTGCTCCACTTCCAATACCTGTACACCGCTTGCGGCCTGAACAGCGCTCGTTGCAAGATTGATCCTTATTCCATCTGAAAATTCCTGTTGAAGAGGTGGTCCTGATTCTCCCCCTCTACTTGTGATAGATTTAACGCCGACTAAGGACCTTCTATGCAGACCAAGATGTATCGCTGCACCCTTGTTCCTGTTCGGCCCTTGCTTTCTTGCCAATGAGGCTCCACCACATGCAGAGGTTCCAGCGGTTACTGTGTCGGTATTTTGCTCCCTACATGGGCCTACGAGGGATGATGTAGGGGAAGTTGGACGGCTAGGGTCCTCAAAATGATCAGGGAGGGGTATGTTGAGCATGGAATAGTGCAGTCTGGAGTGTGAAGGATGGATTCTTTCAGCTTAGCCGGCAGTTGACCAGTTTCAATCATTAAAAGTGTGGAGCCGACTTAGTAAGATCTGTCACGGCTTCCCTCAAATTGATCAGTGAACCGATCTGTTCCTTTGCTTCCAGTGGCGCTTGAAATGACCGTTTAAAAACGCCCACTGAATACAATAATGATCCATTGAGCTGTAACGGTCAAGAGCCAATTTTTGCCACTGATCATTTTACTGTACAGAATACAAATTAGGGATATGTACTTTTATTCTAACTATAAAGTATCAACAAACATAGTAAGTACCATGAAAAACATTGAAGGGAATCGTGTGAACGAGAGAGACTAATAGAAGATATTTCTTCGAGGTAAATATTTAGGTGCCATACCCATGCACGCCACCATCGGCCAGGGGTGAGAATTGATGATTCAGTTGTATAGATTTGTTAGATTCACAGTTGGTATCAACGAGAAACTTGGCGTTTGATGACAACTACTAATGCCATTGTGTCATTAAATTAAAAAATCAACCCATGAATTTCCCATACTCATCCAAATTCAAAAAATTAGTCTCCTGATAATTGTAGTAGGTGATAAGCGTAACGGCACTTTAATTGAAACTGATTCCCGTTTCTGGGCTCGGAAAACGCCAAAAAAACAACTAAAATTCAACACTGTTTCAAAATACCATAATTGAAAATGATATTTTCCCTGACCCGGACATCAGGCCTTGTACCATTCCAAGGAATGCAACATGTTCTTGGAATGATAGTACTGTGTCTTTGTAGATATAATTTACAATTGGAGTAGATCAAAGGCGACGAACATCGCAGAGACTGTCGTTCTACGCTTTCTCGTGTGCAAATCATGGGCTCCAAACAGAAGTACACGATCTTGACAATGTGTCAAAAGCAACTAATTTGCATCCACCTTTGTACTGAACAGAATAAGGGAAAGAGGCCTTCATTGTCGCCGCTCGCTCAATGGGCCAAGGAAATTTGTAAACGAGCTGAACCTCCAAGCAAAGCAACTATTTCCCGCATTCTTGCAAGTGCAACAAGATTGGTCGCCAAACCACGTAGTGCAATTACAAAGCGAACTCGAGATAATGAAGTGGTACACCATTCCCTAGAGGAAGCTTCATTCCGCTAGTTTATTGCCCATTAATCAAACCGACGCAACTTAAACGGCCCCATTATATGTTCAAATCTCGCTATCTGCAGGATCGAAGAAACGATCGTATGGCAGAAAGCAAAAAGTATCATCGAAAATTTTGCGAGGGATGCCTGGAAAACTTTAAGAAACGGTGGGGACTATGGGGTTTCAAGTCCTATGGTGAAAGTGGGGATGCAGATGTTGCAGCAGTGGAAAGAGAACTACCGAAGTTGAAAGAGGACTTGCCTCAGTATGACCTAAAGTACGTTTCCAGGGGTTCATCTGGACTTTTTTATCGGATGGCTCCAGATACAACTAATGGAACAGAACGTTTTCCAGGACGGAAGAAGGCAAAGGACATGATAAACTTCATGCCATCTTGTAATGAAGATGGTTCTCGGCGGTTTGAGCTGACGCTGATAAGAAATTTGTGTAGACCGAGATGTTTTTAGTAGGAATGTAGGGAAGTACTTAGGACTCAATTACCACGCGAATAATAAGGCAGGGATGACCAAAAGTCTTTTCCAAGAATTGTTAACTCGGTTTAACCAGTGGGTTGGTTCTATGTCGCGCGCAAAACAGCTTCAATAATGTACAATTGCAGTGCGCATGGTTTGAAGGAAACTCTACCACAGATGAAGCACAGAACCGTGTTCTACTTCCACCAAATACGACCTCAAAGTTGCAGCCCGTTGATGCTGGCATTATTGCATCTATGAAACTCCGTTTAAGATCAATCCAAATGGAAGGAGCTGTTAATTTAGTTGGTGAGAATGTGAAAGACATATACAAAATTGATGTACTCACTGCTATGAAATGGTTGAGGTTGAATTGGAGGGAGTTATCTGACAGCATCGTTACTCATTGCTAGAGGTATATCGGGCTTCTTAAGTATCCCAGAGTCGCAGTGATGTGATGGTACTTTCCAATGTTTGGAACCCCGTAGATGAGCAAATAAGAGTGTATGTTGAAGGAAACATTGCACGGCCCGAGCCTGTTAGATGCCACATGGGTATATTGGAGCTACTTAATTCAGCGGAAGAGAACGGTTGCATTGAATTTGCTACAGATGATTACTATTGTCCAAATTTGTTGGACACAATGCGGTGGCCTAGGTTTATGTGGGAGAAAGTATCCATAAGAAACGGACAACTGAAAACTTGTCTCGATTTTGATATGCAACTCTGTACTAGAGCCAGATTGAGTTGCTAAAGAGATAAAGATACGTTGAGTTGGGAGGCTGGGTCAAAGCCCACCAAAAGAGTAGAGGGCGTTGAGTGTCGGTTGAGTGGTTGGGCCTTAAGTATGGAATCTCTTGCTAGAATCCCTCTCCGTTTTGCTTTAAAATTGTATCCATTCATCTTTTCATAATCTTGGATCTGTGATCCAATTTGCCAGAGAAGCTAAATAACCTCGTCGACTAGTTGGGGACGAGGTACTCAAAGCAAATATATGATTTGCTGTAGTCAGTGACGCAGTCAGGTGCTCAATAGGTTGACTCGAATGTGTTACCTTCTTGGGACCAATCAGCGTGAAGCATAATTAATGGTAGGGAAACTCCTATACCGAAATCAAAAGAGGACGCACCTGGTCTACAACTGTGGCCCATGTATTACATACCCTTCGGGGGAGAAATTCCACTTCTACTGGGGCATAGTGACAGCCAGTCTTCCTGGAAGCTTGCAGTTGGTGCTTTTAAGGGCTGACCATTTAAAACAAGCCAATGTTCAGATGGGCGCCTCGAAGTGGTGTGGACGACACACCATTCGTACAAAAGGTCCAACGGATGAACCGTATTCAAAGGGCACTTGCGTGTCCTATGGAGCCGCAAGCCATTTCTTCGCTTGTTTTTCCGGCCGGTTAAAATCAAAGGGATCTTGTAAATAATCTGTTGTCTTGAGATATCAATAATTCAATCAATATTATGAGACGCTGTAAGGCCTGATCTAATGTAGTAACCTCCGGTACAGAATAGTCGAACCCTAGATTCAGATGGGAACAAGATCTCTCAATTCTTGTAATAGTGGAGTACTCCACAATAAACCCACGAACCCAGCACACACTCTGTGTACCATATGACAAGGAATAGAACTAGTAGCTCCCACCTCACTATTAGTTTCAATGCCGCCACCTCATCCTTCTCCCACTGTTCCAATAGTTCATACGGTCTACCCCAACAGGCAATACGGTATTGGAAGAATCTCATCCCCAGCGGCATTGGAATCTCCACTGCTGTAGGTTGGATGATATCTTTATCAACAAACATCGGCCAATACTTCCACAGCTCTTCTGTAGTACAACCAGTTACCTCGGGATGAAATTACGACGAAGGCATCCACTTACCATGCTCTTTCCTGCAGTACTGCTCGTAAAGGTAATGGAGCGTGATTGAAAAACGATGGAAGGGTTTGGATTGTAGGGAGTCTTTGAGGAGTGGAATATTCTCAATTGCTCTCTCCCCAGCAGGTAGGGTTAAGTATTCATGCATAGCTTCGACGCAGTATACATCCCTGCCGTCGTGAAGATGCGTGACTGCACACATCAATGCATCAGGTTCCCGGCAAGACTTTTTTTTCCTCATCTTCTCCCACACTCTCCGTGCTAGGTCCTGGTTTCGCTCAAACAGCTGCCCAAGTCTATCCATGTCTCTGCTACAATTTCCCTGACGAGCGCGGCTCAACTCCCCGTCTACGTAATCTGGAAAAACTGCTTTGAGCTCCAACCCAGATTTTTCCCCCAATCGAGAAAGGTCCAGGTCCCCACCTAAGTTCTCGTCCACGCTTGGCGCATTCCCTTTCTCCAAGGTATCCAGTACTGTATCATTGTTTGTTTCAACAGGATCTGGGACCGAACGGAGGCGAGGCAAACCGGAGTGACTCAGGGATGCGCGGGGGTCGGCGAGCGGGGGCTCGGCAGAGTGACGGTTACGGTTTGTGCCGGGGTCAGAGCAAAGCGGGGGCGGAGGAAGATTTTGGGGGAGGATGTGGGAGGTTCAGAACGAGGTGGCGGGGAAGCAGTATTTTGCGGTGAGGGTGTGGGAAGATCGGATCGAGATGGGGGGGTTGCAGCAGAATCGTTGGTTGGCTTGTGTGGAGTAGTATCTGTCTGAGCATGCGGGGGAACACCAACGAGGGGAGAGGCACCGCCGGGGGAGATGCGGCGACATTATTTGCGGTGGGATTGAGGGTGTCGGCGTCAGGAGGAGGAGGAACAACAGACTTGATTATGGTGGGGTGGGGGTCGGAATGTTAGGAACGGAAGGAGGTAGAACAGCAGGGCTGATTGCAGTGGGGCTGGCGGTGATGGTGGCAGCTTGAGGAGCGAGGGGGCAGAAGATTTGATTGCGGTAGGTTTGGGGGTGGGGATGTCAGGAACAGTTGGAGGGGAGCAGCAGGGTTGATTGCGGTTGGGTTGGGGGCGGGGGTATGGTTGTGGGAAGCGGGGGAGACAGCACACGAATTTTCGGATTATTTGAGGCGGGGCAGATCCTGTTGTCCGGAACAGCGGCGGGTGGAACAGCAGACATTCTTTTGGATGCCAGGGAGGAGGGTGGGAAAGCAGACAAGGCGGTTGTGTCGGTGTTAGAAAGGGAGGGAGGGAAGCAGACAGGGCTGTTGTTGTGGTGATGACGGTTTTGTCGGTGTCAGAGAGGGAAGGGGGAAGGGACCAAAAAGGGCTGTCGTTATGGTGGGGCTGGGAGGGGGGAGGAAGGGACCAGACAAGGCTATGTTTGTAGTGGGGTCGGGAGGGAGCGACGGGACCAGACAGGACAGTAGAGCCACGCGGTTGTGGTGGGGATGGTTGCGTCTGTGTCAGAGAGGCAGAAGGAGGGGCCCGGCGGCAGACATTGCTGTGATTGTGGTAGGGTGGGAGGGGGGAAGGGAGCGGACAGGGCTATGGTTGTGTTGGGGGTAGGAGGGGAGAAAAGGAAGCAGACGGCTTTGTTGTTCTGGTTGTGGTGGGGGTGTCGGAAACAGAACGGGAGGGAAAGCAGATAGGTTGGTGGTTTTGTGTGTTGTTGGTTCCTTGAGGAACAGAACTTCCCTCGGGGAAGGTTGGTGGTGTGGTTGGGGCGGGGGTATTGGTGAGGGCAGAGGAGGATGGCCAGGGATATCGGATGGGATGTGGGGCGCGGAGTTTAATGACTCAAACGCTCGATGCCCCGCATCGATGCCCTGCCACTCCGACCACTGTCGGACTTAAGTACCGATCGTTCTCTCAACTGGGGGTCGAGTTGATTGACCCTTGAATTAGAATGAATTCAAAGGGGATCCCATAATGACTAACCTATATTACACGTAAAATTAAAGGGGTGTTACACCGTGACAGCCTTCAAATCTGGCGGGAGCGTGGCTCAACCGCCAAATAATAATCAAATACTTGGTTTGCGCTCTTCTAGTTTGAAGACCTGCACCCTAGCTTAGCGAGTAATTCTTGAAAACCCGGCTGGTATCATATCGTCAGCGCACCCTTTTGATTGACTGGAAATTGACTCAAACAAATGCTGAGTCTGATACCTGAGTATGATTCACGCTTTGTCACGCCGTTTACCGCCAACCTAACGCCGTTGCACGGAGGTTGAGGTTGGCGGGATCCTGCAGGGAGGGGGTAGGAAAGTTGTGGGATCGGGAAGGGGAGGAAAGTAGTGAAGTGTTGGGGTCAGCAGGCAGTCTTCTTGGAAACCGGAGATTGGTTTGTATTAGACTGATAGCCTAGCGGAAAAAAATCTCCTGGTATCAGTACCTGGAACTTCACTCAATTCAGTTCCAGGTACTGCGTAAAGTACGTGTACCGTTACGTACCCGCTCAGATTACACATCCCCCTCCATCCTAAGTAGATCGTGAAACCTCGGACCTCGGCTGCATCACTGCGCCTTTTAATTGGGTCAACGGTGTCGGGTAAACAAGTACTGTATTGTTAAAACGTGTAGTTATCGAAAATAGTGTTCTAATATCATTATTTTTAGTGTCTGTATCGCTTATAGTAAATTTATTGATTTCACTATGTTAAATCGTTTTAAAAGTTGATCCGTTGATCTCTATATGTACAGTACTGTTTCCTCGGTAGTTGTTTAGTTTTGTAAACGTGAAATTCTCTTTAATGCTATAGCATGATGCCATAGTATGACACCGCAATGATATTGCTATCAGTAGTAGTATTATTGGAGCAATCAACTCGCACATGCCTGGCTAATCA
Organism: Kappaphycus alvarezii; assembly: GCA_002205965.3. Classification (NCBI taxonomy): domain Eukaryota; phylum Rhodophyta; class Florideophyceae; order Gigartinales; family Solieriaceae; genus Kappaphycus; species Kappaphycus alvarezii. The sequence continues at coordinate 1,330,868 of NADL03000611.1, read as the reverse complement.
TCACAGTGAGTCTACTTGACTAAATTTTGAACGTAACTGTAAACGTAGCTTACTTTCACAGTTCGAATTCATCACGAATTTCATGACACAGAATTACTCCAGAATGTCTTACGGAGAATTCTCCAAGCTCAAGCACAAGCTTGTGACGTTTCATCAACAGATATCTACAGCCTGCTGAGCAGTCTGCACCTGAACAGTGAATCTTGGCTAGAAGTGATTACGTCTCGGTACCGAAACAAACTAAAATTCAGAAAGTATCAATAACGTCATCTGTCACAAAAATGCCGAAAGTGCGAAGAAGACCATTTAACTCAGTATCTCTCAATGCGATGCAGCACAGAAAAAAAAGACAAGGAGACTTTCTAGCTGCATCGATGAACACGGGCAGGCAAACAAGAGTGGAGACAACATATTGAATTCGGGAAAGATCGATGGCTTTTTACAAAACAATGTAATTGATTGTGGAAAAATAAACATAAACGTGGCCCTCCTCTTGTCCACGATAATCAGGAATTTGTGAAAGACCAGCTACACAGTGAAGAGCAGTTACTTGCCCCTATTATGGAATCAATCCTTGATGAGCAGTTCCCGCTGTCAAAAGAACCTCATGATTCAGACCAGGCTGACGACTTGCCGTGGATCAATTCTTCACCCCAAACCAACCATTCTAGGGATTATTCTGATCCAAAAGATTCCGGTGACTGTGAAAATAATTTGAAGGTTATGCGAAGACTGCTTAAGCAGTTGAAAAATGACAAGTCGTTGCTCGCCCTATCCATGGTATCAGGAAGCGTACGCTTCACTGTTGATCATTACAATTACGCCAAGATTATAATTGAAAATGACTTTTCGGAGCGAAAATCGTGCTCTGATCATCTTGCCTATCATGCATATTCCAATGACGACTCTTCTCGCAGACAAAGTGACAGTTGGAACCTAGTGTCTATCCGACCACGCACTGTCCTCATATGAGGCACACTTTGTCCTCATATGAGGACAATTTCCGTTACATTTTGGAAAGGAAAATGTTTTGGAAGCCCGAAATTTTTACTGGAAAAAAGTTTTTGTATGTTTAGTTACAGTACAGTAATTTTTACTGTACATGCGCCCTCGTTTCTGAAACCCCCCACGATAATTCGAACTATTTTACCTTCCAAAATGAAGTCGTTTTCACAACTTCTTGCGAAGAGCGGAAGCTGGTGAGGGAAAACTGGTCTAGCCTTCACCGAGGTCAACAATCTTGAAAAGTTTGTTTTGATCGGCCATCTACACTCATGAACTAATGCGGAGGGACAAGAAATGCGCTGAGGTAAAAAAATTTGTATTGAAAAAGAAGTGCTAAAAGTAGTCCTCATATGAGGACAACGGTCCAATAGACACTAGAGAATACTTCTCTACTACCAAACTGCAAAACAATCACAAAGTTGCGCACACAACTTCTGAATCATTTTCTTCCACGTAGCTTTTTGGTTGAGCTCAGTTCAAAGGAAGCAAAGTCTAATAAAAACGCAAGACATGGATCCACCGAAGTACTTCGGAACAACAATCATCACGGTCCATGTTCCAACCTTAGGCTATCTGATCTATCCGATAATGGTGATAGTAGCGAAGGAAGTGATGATAGGGATACAGCCAATTTCGGTCCCAATGTTGATTTCGAACCTTCGTCCGAGGGATTCAGACAGAAGTCACAAGTCCGCATCGTCCTTCCAAGCTCTTGGGCGGCATACGACATTCTAAATCCTTTGACGTTCCAGTTTTTATATGGTAATTCTCGTCTCAGTTCAGAGCAATTTGTGTCAGATGCTAGCAGACTCCCTGTCTCAACAATTGAATCAAGCCCTATTGTTGCCAACAGATTTTCTGCAATGGACTCATTATCTTGTATTTTCATTGGGGAAGCGGATCAAAAGGTCGCTTGTCGAGCCGGTACCGGCGTATTGGTCAGTGTTACCGCTATAACAGATAGTGCAATTATGCATGTGGCTCGAGATTATGCAATAGATCTCTATGATACAGTCGGCGTACTCGTTAAACTTGGATTATAGGAACAGGAAACCCAAATCAAGATATCCCATTTTCACATTCTTCTCCTGGATATGAAATGATAGAGTATATCATTATGAAGTATTGCTCAGATGCAGCTACTCTGTATCACACACAAGACGGCGCGGGAATAGGTGTACACCAGACTCCGATATTTCGACCTAGTGATACATACACCATATAAAGACCTTCTCGTTTACATCACACGACTCAAGACTCGGATAATTCCAGACAAAAATTACACCTCTTGAGTTAATAGGTGTGTTGAGTCACGTTTTTTGGAGGTCTGAACAGTGTTTGCCATCCTGTTATTGACATGGCTGCACTTTGAAAAGCCACAGAACAATGTCAACCTCATTTTTTGAGACAAAGTTGCTGACATTGAAGACGTTGACCAAGGACAACGTCCCCCACATAATGTGACAGGAGGTAATATTTCTCAGGGGGGTACTCCCGCGGAATGTGCTGGTAGTCCCAACCAAGGTTTTCTTAAGACTGGACTCCCGTATGTCGTCTATCGTATGTTGTTTTATTGTGATGATTTCAATCCCTTCTCAACAATGTACCCTCAAGGATCAGCTGGTGGGGTCTACATGCTCCGATTCGGTCTCCTACCGGAGCTACGAAGGAGCAACAGTTCTGTTCGGATAGTTTTGCTTACTTAACCAGGTTTAAGTAGTAATGAAGTGCTTGATTACCTCGAAGATGATCTTGTGGAGGGTACCGTCCGTGAAATCTATGGAGTCTTACCAACTAGTGCACCATGCAAAATATTCTTGGACTTGGTTTGTTTCATACCAGGCTATCCAGCTGCATCACATACAGTTGATGTTCTTGGTCACAATGCAAGTTCTCCGTGCAATGTGTGTACCTTCAGAAGGCTACCGAAGACTACAAACACGGACTCAAGATATGGTTACACTATCCATATCAGCAAAGCATTCTTCGTTTCTCCGAAACGCAGCTCGACACGAAGTACTTCGTCGATATAATACCTCAGACAGTGATTTTAACTATCTTGGAATGAGGATTACTACAGATCTGTTTGTAGAACGTTGCCTATTGGTAGAACTGTCACGAATACTAACAGAGGAGAGACCATTCATCCCTCTCAACAACAAAAATGTTCCAGTCGTCAGTGGTTTGTTTGATCCGTACAGATCAAATGTTATAGCTCCAGATCAGTTTCTATCAGGGCTGGCACAAGACATCCTATCATGTACATATGGAGTGCTCCAGAATCATGAGTCCAGGCATATAGCAAATGCTGCAGTCGTTGATGCTTTGCGAAGGAATGGTCTCGTATATCAAAAAGGCGTGTTCAATGAGAAAAAGAAAGCACTTAACAGTATGACTCTATCTGGTATCCTCTCTGTGCTAAGTGCTTCAGTTCCAGTTTTCAAGCGAATAACTGCATCATAAAATGGGAGTACTCTCATATCAAAGTGTGTGACGTTGTTGGAAAGGCTTCAATCCCTTGTCGGATACACTTATTGGTGGCCAGATAAAGAAGTTGATGGGGCGATCTGTACAGATTTCGTGGCTAGACAAAGGCGGTATCAGTACATATCAGAGCTTACTACCATGGCAAAAAGAGTCGTCTCAGAAGTCAACGAGTCAGTGGTGTACGAATTGGGCCAATTCAATTCATTACGGACATCGTTTTGTTAACGACCATATGATAGAGCAATGCGTTGATGGATCGTATGGTTAACCGTACCGGAGTCCGTAAAGAAGCAGATGGCGATTGTGGGGATGACGTCATAACCTCGGAGAATGGTGGCATTTGAATGGGCGCCCATAGAGAGTCAAAGGCGGTAGGCTGCAAGTTGACGTTGGGGACTTTTGCCGATGGGGAGATTGACTGGTTGGCGGGCCAGTTTGCGCTCGACCTCCCGAATCTAGTCAAGACTGGCGATCTCAGCGGCACCACCGAGTCGTCACATTTGTGCGTGCGTTGGATGTGAGCGGGGAGACTATGTTGATATCAAACGCGATGGGGCGGTAGTCGGACAAAGAAGACGTAGTTGAGAGCTGCAGGAGAATGCCGTATGGCCGTAGCTCGGTGCCGTGGACGAGAAGGGGGGTCTCGAACTCTCAGTCACGTCCGGCAGCGCAGATCACATGGAACGCAAGTGCGTTGCGAACTGAGTTGCGAAGTTGGAGTCAACCGAATCCATACGGGTAGACGTTAGCAGCGTGGTTCCTAGAGACATCGATCTGCCGGCGGCAGTGGTGGCAAATAACTGACGGGCTCCCCAGGAAGACCGGGAGTACGAAGTGCCGCCTGAGCATCACTGCCCAGTTGGTGCGGTTACAGTAGTGTTTGGGAGGTGGGCACTAAGGAAGGCAGCGGCGGGCTGTGGCAGAAGGCGAGTCCGGGAATCCGGAGGCATATGTAGACATTACTTTTTTTGAAGGGTGTGGGATTGGTATCCCACTTATCGACATTTCAGTGAGCCCGGGCCGTAGCTCCCTGCTGACCCCTGTTGAAGATGGATATAGGATGTTACTGGGTGAGGCAGCAGGGACGTAACGGGCGTAGGGGCCAAGCTCAGGGTACGACGAGTAGCCCGGGACAGTGGCGAGGAAAGAACGTATGTGCGGTTCGGCTTTTTAAGAGCGGGAAACCGGGGGAAGCAGGACATGGGTGCCTGAGCAGTTGGAAGATGCGGGGTGTCGTTAATACCTAGCCGTGCGGGCTCGGGCACGGGCCGAATCGATGATGCTGGCGGCAGCGGTGGCCTGACGAGAGATATGAATTGCGGAGAAATCTTAGCCAGGAGGCAGGCTGAAGCGCAAAGGCGATGCATGTGAAAACATGCACTCGGGTCGCGAAAGCCATCCAGCGGTCGCAGGGGTGTTCCGAAGAGCCTGTTCTTTGGCATGAAGAAATGGCTTGGAGATGTTAATGTCCCCGAGAAAGGCCCCTAATAGTTCATAGCCTTGATTTGCGCAGTCTTCGAAGGGGAAGTCAAGGCAGAAGGCAGAGCCGGCTTAGGAGGAGGTGAAAGGCGAGAAGATCCAGGATTTGCGTAGTTGAGTACGAGGCCGACTGTGGGGCCGGGGCACTGGATCAACCTGAGAGCGATGCGAAGATCGTCAAGCGTCCCAGCAGGGTACGATCATCCACGAGCCACTGGTTAAGGATAATTATGACAGAGTTTACTATCCAGCGGACAAGGGAGCATTATAAGGGAGAACAGGGGCATACTGAGAGGGCCCCCTTGTTGGGTTCCCTGCGCGCTGGGGATCAGAGTGTGTGGGCGATCCGGGATCAAGACAGGTGTTTTGGAAGCGGCCGTACACCATGTGTTCATGTAGTGCGGACTTGTCTTCAAACAATAGAGCGTCATTCCTTCCTCCCCCCCTTCATAAATTGCGCCATGCACAATGGCGAATAGGTGGGAAGAAGGTCCGGTCTTTGCTTGTCCACGCGATTGTGGGCATTGTGTTCATCGATGAGTATAGATGCCACGTTTGGGAGGTGGGAGACCTTTCGGAGGAGGGCGCAACTATCATGCACCAGGGCGTCTATGCCGGGTTCGATGCCAGTCCGCATTTGGCACGGTGAGAGGAAACCCCTTGTATCATCGATGGCGGCGGGCAGCAAAGCCTTAGTCAGCGCCGATTACGGGAAGGAGGAAGTCAGGTAGATCACCCGTGGCAATGCAGCTCACCAGCTTGGTGAGGACAGCGAGCCCGGTAAGACCAGCTTTTTCGACTGACGCGAGTCTTGAGCAATTGATGGAACCATCGGGAAGGGGTGTGGTCAGGCCCTACGACAGTATCCCGTGAGATGCTCTGCGAGGCGCGGATGAAGGTAGCCGTGGTAATGCGGGGGGAGGGTGGTGGGCTGAAAACAAGGAGCGGGATGATGAGCCGTGCGAGAGCATGGTGAAGCTAGAAGAGCGCTTCTAGTATTTGCGGGTCGTTGACATCAGCTAAATGGGCATTGTGTGGAGACCGCATAGCTTTGCCGTAGCGGGCGTCGGCGCAGAACGATCGCTGGGCAGCGGAGGTGTCGGAAGGGGCTGGAGGACGGGGGGCCGCGAGCCATTGGGGCCTTCTGGCATGGGCGGTGAGGGGCTTGGACCGAAGGGCTGCCCATTGAGTTCCATTATGGGCACGTCGGGTCCGCTGGTCTACGATCGCGTGGTAGTTGTCTTGGTAACGCCAGCCAGGTTCGCATCAGAGTGTGCGGTGGAGAACGGCGGTGGGTTGCATGTGGAGAAGGACGCAGTGTGGTGGATTTGCTGCGGCTTACAGGCAAAGGCAGCGTTCCGGACGAGCTTGATGAAGAGCAAGAGCAAGAATGGCATCATGCAGGGCCCAAAATGTCAAGAAAGACGTCAGCTTGTTGACATGGCGTGCGGAAATTGTTGATTAGGTTTGGCAGGTCCTGCACTGCAACAGAAAACTAGTAAGGACAGGGGTTTGTTCGCGGGAGTGGTTGGAGCCCATGCATTGAGTCAGGGGTTATTGAGAACGGCTCCACCTTTACGCTTTCCAAGGATGACTGTGTACAGTACAATGCAGTACTACAGTACATTACAGTGTGTACTGCTCAGAACTCAAAATGACAGATGAGTAAACGATTATTGCTTGTACAGTGCGAATACTGTATTGACCATGTGTACAGCATGTGAAGTCAACAATACACACATGGTCTGACAATATCATTTTAACTACAATACAGCGTCAACTTTCTGCATACCTGGCCTCAAGTTCGGATCACGTGATTGCAGCCAACTAGGCTGCAGTCTGTCGCTAAACTGTCAATAGCTAGATGAGTGCGGCATATCATTTGCAACCTCTCAACCATGGAAAACACTGATATCGGGTACGTGGCCATCTTGCACTCACTAGCGATACAGTACTCTCCTAAGCGCTGAGATGTTTGTTCTACGCTGTTTGTTCTTCGTTGTCCTAAACTCTGCTCATCCTCCAGGGATTGGAACAAGCCAACTGTGCGTCCTTCGCACATGCTTGCTTGTTCAGTCTGAAATGCAGGCTGCTCATTTCTATTCCAAGAAACTTTACTACCCCGCGAAAATTGCAGCTTAAAAGCACGAGGAAATGCAGCAGCAAACTTCCGACATCAAAAGTAGCTTCAGAGCCTGAAAAGACATGGTATTCGTAATTGCGCCTCGGTAAAGGGACGTAAGACCACATCCACAAATACAAAAGTGCTCCAAATACGTAGACTCTGCGGTGAAACATGAGGTGCGCAAGGATTTTTGGCCGGTGCAACAGCGGTGAAGACTTTGTCAGGCTGGCTGTTCTCATCCAGCCAGCAAGTGCGTGACGCCTGATGTGGCAATCTTTGAGTGTCGCAAATCGTGCATAGTTTAATGAGACTCCTGTGTGGACAGGGAATGGAGGTGTGCAATGGAACATTGTAGGTCACGGGTTTTTGTGTATCAGTGTAATTGTGCAGTACAGTGCAATACGGTTCAACACGGAGCTCAAGAAAAGGGCAAAAAAGTGTGAGTCTTCGCCGTCTATATGAAACACATGTTACTGTATATCGTACATTTAGCCGGCAGTCGCCAAGTGTTTGGTACCGCGTGAAGATCTGGTTTAATCGCACGGAGCACTGTATACAGCAATGATCTATCCACACCGTCCTTTATGTAACAATTTCAAATCCACTGGGGCGTGGTACAGTACATCTTCGTCCAGTTCAGAATGTGGGATTCAAATGAAGTTCGGATTGGATTCACGAACTTCCTGTACAACACAAGTTTCGAAAACCTAGTACCACACCAGAATTGTTTTTGGACATTAACGCTATCTATGGATAGCAAAGCTACTAGGCAACTGCCATATTAACACAAGATCCCTTTACTTTATTCACCAGGCAACTAGGAGACCACCAAAAATTACGAAGAGTTGTGTGACAACAACATACCGAAAATCACGAAGAATTAAATGACAAAAGGAACTAGTCTTCACGCTGTTTGGTCACCAAACGTTGGTGGGTCACAGTAGATACCATGCACCAGACTGCGTTTCGCGACTAACAACATGTCAATCCGTGCTCCACTCGTCGGGGTGTGTGCCTTTGATATGTTTCTAACCAAGTAAGCTTCGAGGAGACCAGCTTTGGGCTACAGCTCTTTACTCAGTGGGTCGTTCATCATTTGCTGTTCAAAACTTGATGCCGGATGTTTCCCTTTCCTTTGCATGTGGTCGACAACTTGTGATCCATTAAATAGGTTGGCGCTTGCATAGATTTACATGCTAAGAGCTTTCGCTGTGCTCATGTGTGTGGCTGTGCTCATGTATTTAGAGAAATCCTCTCTATCCATGCTTGTAGACTAGTACAACACAACTGCACAACTGCACCGCACTGCCATTTCAGCAGGACGGAACACAAACTGAACGATTCCACAGCGACGTGTCAGGGCTAGGCCAACAAACGCGGTGGCCATCCGCTTATGAGACAGATATGGCTCGAGACAGTGCACAATATATGTAATGCCTACACTCAGAACTACGTCTGGGAATGCTGACAATGGAATTTCACACGCAGAGGGCAACCGTGGGAGATGGGCCCAGGAATTGTAGTGTGGTTTCGCATGGTAAGGTTTGAAAAGTGAGTGGTTGCTTTCGGAGCAAAGTTGGCGTAGCGAGGGCGAATGTTTTCGGATGATGGGTACTACAGGCGGAGTGTGACAATTCTGCACAGCGAAATATCTGTTACATGAACGACAGGTCTGTGCCCCAAGGAAACGTGAGTTACTCAACTTGTTGATGCTCTTGAGACGAAGGGAGCATCACAGGGACGGAGATTGGCAAAGAAAAGCATTGTGGCAAGACACAGGCACGGAAGGAGAGGGATGTCTCCACTTGCGGTCAAGTAGTGTACGATTGGGTAATTCAGTTTCGACTTTTCGGTACAGCGACGGCATAGGGAGTAATCTTGTATTCAAAGGTAAATAGCGTGTGGTGCAGGTTCGATCGAAGTGACAAAGCTCGCTGATGACTGCTTGAGATTTAGCCATGTGAATTCAGCCGCCGTTTAGCACGATGGAGGTTGAGTTCTTTTTTGGTTCCACTACAGGATTGTGGGATACTTTTCAAATGATACAGAATAGTAGCTGTACAGGACAATCTCCAAGCATAGGATGAAGGACCGCGATAATCGTGCGATCTGCGAATGATGACGGACAGACGGAGAAGGGCGTGCGTCTAGAGAGCGCAGAAAAAGAAGCGATACGTTGGAATGCAGTATCTTCCTGAAGGATTTTATTGTTACAGTACTGTACAGTACAGTACTGGCACTTGTTACTTAACACATTGCACCAGTAGTGTTTGAGCTGCTTTTGTACGAAAATTAGGTAGTACCGAATTACAATTTACTATCGGTATTGTGTGACAAACGCAGCTGAGGAAGTACAAATTATGCAGCGAAGTAGCGCCATTCTTTCAGCATTCAACAGCGTTTCAGAAAACTTGTTAAAATTTTGATTTGCAAAAGGCAATAACATAAAAAAAACGAGAAAATATCTAGTATAGTATTACGAACTTACTGTAGGTTTAAGTACCGACCCGAATTGACAGCATGCTCGTATAATTGGCACTTCAAAGTCGCAGACAGTCAATTTTTAATTCAGTAGACACATCTTCCAAGTTGGAAGGCGTGTCTATTCCCGCTCCGCTCGGCCAATGAAGTTGTATAATCCTTCACGGCGCATTTAATTTGGTCAGTATTGGTGCTGAAACGTGGCAGGTTAGCGGACGACTAATCTAAATTGAGATGGTTCTTCAGTATTGAAACTATCAGTTCCAAAATCATTGTGTTTGTTACAATACAGAAACGTACAGTCCAGTACAGTACACGATACAGTACTGTAGAAAAGTTGACTAGAGCATCGGCATCATCCAGTCTTTTTTACTCGTAGGAACCACTGAGGCTGTCTACTCATTCTCTCCCACGTAAGCCCCTGTTGCGCCTTGATGTTTGTGCATCGATCGTGCAATGGTGTACGCTAGATGATCAACTCACACTGACTGCAGTCTTTGGAGATGAACCATCAGTGAGTGCCCGACGGAGCAGTAAAGTACTGCTGACTGCAGTTACACCACGCTAAACACTGCAAGGGGCCGTTTTTGAATAGCCGAAACCACATCAAGAAAAAGTACAGGAGCTCAGCATTGCTTCAAAATTCTGAAAATATGCTACCAACTGCATCCTTCCTCAGCAGCAATCCCAAACTCTAAATTCTCTTGAATTGCAGTTACGATACTAATGCAGTAAAGTATTATTGTAGTTCGTGTGCACCTCAATGAAGCGCTATGGGGCACCCACGGTTGTAGCAATAGGGCATTTCAAAAATAACTTTTGGAAGTGTTTGAGGGGCACGTGACGATTCCTTAACAAAGAAAATTATTATATTATTCTAATTTCAAATATTAAGATTAAATGTTGGAATGGTCAAAAGGAGAACAGAGAAAGACTGTCACCGCACGGTTGATTAGCATTGTATTTTTTTTATTATCCTCAAATGCAATGCCTACAGAACAGAACCGTACAGTACTGTACAGTACAGTAGTGTCGGATAAATCAGGACCAGTAGTACTGTACAGCAGAGTACTGCTCTGTACGTACAGTCACACAGTATACTGTATCGCCAAAGGATAATACTGAAAAACTTACAGTATGTTCCGGTTTTTGCCTGATTCGCTGTTGTGCTGTCTGTCCTGTATCCAAAGTTTGTGTCTACAGTTCAGTGTCTCGCTCAGCATGGGTCTTGCGTCAGGTATGTAACACTTACAGTTGTGGACAGCAGAAACAAGACATTATCTCCAGGCATTAATTAATTTATCAAATTTCTGTACACACAGTTCCACTCTCAGTCAGGTGAGGTACACAGCCGAGGGTTCTACTGTACACCGGACCAACCACAGCATAGCATTGTTACTGATATATAACGACAGTTGCACCTGTGACCACTAGAGCATTGTACAGAACAGATATGTCCGCAGCAGTACAGAACTGCAGAAAAAGCCCTCTCAAATGCATGAGTATGGCCAATCATTTGTTCCTATTACAATTTAAACAAACTTTCTCAAAGCTTTGCAATTATTTGCATATCATTTTCTTCCTCCCCCCATTCGCAGCGCCCGCCACGTTGTGCCCGCTTGTTTATCGCTAACCGTCGCGCTGTCGGACCGCATCATCTCGCCCATCAAAACACTATCCAACCACCTCTCCTACCACTATCAGTTTATGTCCACTGACAATACCCGTCGTCCATTCATACTCCCAATTTCGCCTCACGGACGACTTATCGCCATTATTTCCTCGGCCGCCATTTCTCCCCATTTCCCTACTTTTTCTGCTGAATTCTGCCAATTGGATCCAAAATGGCGCCTGACCACCTGGATCTCAGGTCACCCAATGCATTGTCTTGCAACATTTTCACCCACATGACACCTCCACTTAGGGCCACTGTCTCCATCACTTTTCCCATCACACGCACTCCCCCCCAATGACATCCATACTTTCAGATTCATCAAACATCCCCGCTGATCCTTTACTCACACCTCGAATGACCCGCATCTGCCATATGCGCTTTGCTTCTGTACGCCCTTTGCCACCTCTACTATCAGTCAGCCCCCAAACTCCAGCGGCAACCATATCTGCAATTGAACTTGAGACCTCTTGAAATCATCATCCCGATATATTTATAAACTTCCTCCCCTGCGCCGCACTGCTCACGTCGCATGAGAGTCTCGAACAAGTAACCACGAACCTTAAGCAACGATGAATTTTGCTGCAATTGCCACCCTGCGCCTGGTGCCATATCTGCTCGTGCTCAATCTTTTCGTCCCAACAAGAACTGCCGCCTTTTCATCCTCAACTTACGGTAACTGGTTCTCAGGTGATGGCACGTACTATGGGGAAACTGAGGGTGGCCACTGTTCGCTAACACTGCCTCGTCCAGGCATGTACAGTGACATGGTTCCGGTCGCCCTGAACACCGCTCAGTATGGAGATTCGCTTCCTTGTGGGGCGTGCATCCGATTCGTCGGCACTGGACAAGGCTCGGGGGCCAATCCTATCGTCGGCACCAAACTGGGCTACGTCATGGACAGTTGTCCATCTTGTTCCTCCGGGGATATTGATCTTGCCAAGAGTGGCGATGGTCGCTGGCATGTTCGGTGGCAATTCATCCCTTGTCCTGGCAATAGTGTGTTCTTCCAGTTCCAGGGCAGTCATCAATGGTACAAAAAGATCCAGGCGAGAGGGACAAAGACTCCGGTCAAGACCCTGAAGATTAATGGCCACTTGGGTTATCGCGTCCCTGACAACTTCTTCGAGGTACATGGTTACATGGTTCCACCGCTTACTGTCTCCATGACTACCGTTAGCGGAGAAGTGGTTACAGCCACTCTTACGTACATGGAGGGCACAGGTGTGGTTTGGCCGCATAGTTCCACCAGCAGCGGGGGGGAGGAGGAAGCAGCGGGGGGGAGGAGGAAGCAGCGGTGGTGGTAATAACAATGGCGGTTCCGGTAATAACGGCGGGGGCGGGAACCGGGCTCCGGTAGTGGGGGATCGGGATCGCGTCCCCCATCAGGCAATAACTCAGGCAGCAGATGTGTTCAAAACTGGAATAGATGCCAGAACGGAAATTCAAGTCAGTGCTGTGGCAGCTCGCGTTGTGTTAGGGCAAGAACACGCACGTTCAATGGATACCGCTGTGAACCTCAACGAAATTCCTCCAGTCAGGGCCGTTGCGTTCCGAATTGGCGTGCATGCAGTGGCAGGCGGAACCGATGGGCACTAGTCGATGCTGTGGGAACTTTGTTTGTGAGACACCTAGGAGGAACTTGGGGTACAAAATTTGCCGGCCTCGGAGTGGGACCAAGTCAAAGAGAGGAGGTAGGCGAAACTAGGCGGGTCGTTGAAATAGGTGATTTATAGCCAGCAAGGCTTATCGTATGGGATAATGCATGGGGAACCTGTGGGTGCTGCGGCAATCACTGGTTTGTTCGGCCTATAGGAGAGCTGACGTGTGTAGAGAGGCAGTTGAGTCGGCCTAACATTAGCAAAAGTAGAGGAACATGGCATAAGTCATCTGGAAACCGATATGTACAAATCTAACTTTGTGCAAGCGACTTTGTCAAATATGGTATAAACGCAAATTCGCTGGATATGAGCCTTCGTTGCCAAACGCTGGTGTCTCAAATATGAACGATATGCTAGAAAAGATAGGGTTAACTTAAATTGACATCACACCGAAGATCATTCTCTCACAGCACCTGTTTCATTGTCACGTCACAACAAATGACGTTCGGTGGATGCATTCTCATCGGTAGATGAGCGATTCGGCCTGATGCCGCGTAGCTTTCAGTTGCGTCCATTGTTTGGTCAATGCCAAGTTCTGAAACTCTTCTTGACAAATCTGAAAAAAAACAAAATAAAAGCGGAGCGAATCAAGCGTTTGCACACTTTGGGTCGTTGCTCTGTCCGATGTAAAGATGTTTCTTGGCTGTGTGTTAACGTACCTTTTTGGACCGCTTAGTCTGAACGGCTTCCTCTCTCAACGTTTGAATGACATTTCGTCTTCACAGTGGTATATTTTGACGCAATTGGCAACAGTCATAGATGGTTGTTTGTGGGCTACTGCTTGTAATCCCGGTAAGGGAAACCTCTTGATCCCAATTCTCGTCGAATTCATCAGTCGACAAGTCTGCTTCGCAACATGTTGAAACCCGCTAGTCATAGACTGATGCCGAACATCCTCCCTTATGTAAACAATATTGCATTCTCGCTCGTAGTCTTGGTATTGTTCCAAATTGTCATGTTAGAGAAGAAATACAGAGGCGAAATTTTTGCTGCATGACGTTAGACCAATGGTTCTTCTCGCCACTTTGCAGCAAATCTTTGCAGGGCTGTCGCATTCTAGTTTTTTTCCCCTGAACTTACCTTCTGGTCGTATATCGTCCTTCACAAAGGGGCAGTCAAAGTCAATCTCTTTGAAGTTCTCCTTCCTCATTGCCATCAACCCTTCTTCTCTTTGCTAACTACGCAAAAGTATTGTAACGGGACTGAGCAGGGGCAACGGACTCCACTTCCATCGGTCCCTCAACAATAGAGGGTACTTTGCCTTTTGTGGAGCAAGAATAGTTGTGGTGCCTTGAAGCTGGATGCTTCTCGAGTAACGGAGTGCCTTCAGAGAACAGTTTTGCCCATATCCCATTCTGACACCCTTTTTGCAGCTTCCTCAGCTCCTTATGAAGAGCTTGCTACAGGCTTGCAAAGCAGGTCTAAGTTTAATATCAGACATGGAATCAGACCAACGAGACCTATTCCGTCCTTAATTTCACTCATACTCTACTTCATCATAATGAGGTCACAAAATTCAAAGCATGCTGAGCTCAACTTTCGTTCCACAAAACTTTACTTATCGCAACGAACTCCTCACAGGATATCGGCGTCACCGTCAAGACAACTAGTACTTCCCCAATTCCCAAAAACTTGTCCGCACTGCTCCGAACAAACTTGAGAATCTGGCATCCTACATCATCAATATACGAGCTTCTCTCTGTTGGGGACCAATGACCGTTACCACACAATTCTCCTGGCTGAATCTAGATTCTCTGCACTTGTCTGTGCTACCCGCAATAACCTAATAAGTACCGTCTTGTTTCCGTAAGAACATCATCGATGTCCCCGATTTGCAGCCCAAGTAAAGCACAGTGCTCCTGCGGTTGAATTGAGCCTGACTGCCGTAGACCGTCAGGTTGAGCCTGTAAGAACGCCGGTTGAGCCGTCATAATATTGAGGAGCACAAAGAAAGGGTTAAACCTCATAGCGTGAGGGGAAGGCGATGCCCAGGGATCATCCAGAAAAATGGTTGGCAGACGCGCCAAAATCCTTACCGCGATTACTGACCCCGAAGAGGAGAGGGATCCTTAACTGAAGTAGTTTGCAGTGAGTCGCTGAACAGACTCAACACGGCAAAAGCCCCTACCGATGCAGCAGTGAGAACGGAAGAAAATTACATTACCGAAATCTCAGCGAGCCGAGATAGCAATGGCTTGAGACATCCCTGTGGTAAGCCCCATGGTTACGAGGCGCAACTACCATGATCAACTCCCCAGATGAGCAATCCTGATTGGAAACTGCAGGAATGCCACGGGCAGGAGGCCTCGCTTCATGTGATTGAGACCACCATTACAGATTACGGCAGGGTACGCTGACGCTTACAGAGCCTGATATAAGAAGAGGGTTTTCTGTCCATGCCTGTCCCAGTTCGACCCGCAGTGTGCTGGCGGCGCGGAATGACACTCCATTCGACCCGGCAATGTGAAAAACTTCTCAACGTGAATTGTACCGCGGCGGAGAGCGTTCCGCAGGGCCAACTCAGACTTTCCAACTCTAGATGTTACCGCACATGTTGAAATGAAACAACGTGTTAACTTGATGTTCAGGTCGATATTCTCGTCCGGTATGCGTAGCAAAGACGCTTGAGTGCAGCATTACAATGAGGTCAACACAGTGCACACCGCGTTTTGAATCATTATAAACCTTTACACTGTAAGCAATAGGATTTTCCTATAAATACTGTACGCACCCTCGCCAGACCGACGATAAATAGACGGGTTCGTCTATTTATCTGTTCTGCAGCGGACATCCGTTATACAGATACCATGAAGTTTCTCTCACGGTAACGGGAGCCCCGATGCGCATGGACGACAAGGTACAATCGGTTAGGTCTTAGCCGTATAGTTAGGACGTGCGCAGTCCCCTGTAGATACTAAATGCATTGAACTTCTTCTCACGGTAACTCATAAGCGAGTCATAAACATTGTCCCCAAGAAAGGTTTTCGCTCTTCGATGGGCCTACCCGGTGCTAAGCAATGGGTACACTGCGCACCATACCCGGGCCCTAAGATACGCATTGCTCCCAAAGCTTTCTCCGTCTGGCTCCAATATTATTCCCAGGTACCATTCTACGCCCCCAACACACCGTGCCCCAGGAAGAACTGCACGGAAACCCTGGACATCTTCGGTGACCACATAATGCACTGCTTGCATGGCCGAGAGCGAATCAATCGTCACGACCGCCAGCTTACGGTCTTAACTTCAGACTTAGCAAGGGGCGCCCGGCTCCTGGTCAATGAGCCCCGTCCCAATGGCCAACATCGCAGGAGGCCAGACATCAAGGCCATAGGGAGCAGCGGGGGGACAGACTTTTTCGACGTCATATTCTTCAATCCACTTGCTCCCTCAAACAAACGGGCCTGTTGCTTCAGCCCCTTGACATCTCTGAACGCCGCGAAAGCGTCAAGTTTAGATCGGATGTACAGTATCTTCCAAGAGTAAAACACCCAAACTTTTCCCCCAGTTTAGGAGGTATCAAGACTTTATCACCACCCATACCAGGTCCCGACTGATCCCAGTGCCGATATCAACTCTTGATATACAGACGTGGCTAGGCACGTCGCCGTATGTCGCCGTACGAGCCATGGAGACCTTCGGGCAGATGCGTACTGACAGGCTTTCTTTGTCAGAGGAATCCCCAAGATTGGAAAAGAATTCGGTATTTTTGCACATATTTGACGTAGGGCCGGAGTCAATGAACCATTTGCATTTCATAAGACTGAAATTGTCAGTATGGGCAGTCAAAAATTTCGCTATAAACGTTATATAACCGTTGCCGACCTTTTGCTTATTTTCAGGATGCGCTTCCCGATAATTGGAATTGCTTTCCTTATTGCCGCGGCGTCCAACTTTCGTACCTCGACTGTATCTGACTCTGGGATTTACATGCTTCTGGTAAGAACTGGATTCTTCCACGTACTTGTCGCTCTCCGGGTTTTGGAAGCAATCCTTCTTAAAATGGCCCTTGCGACCGTAATGATGTACCTTTTCTCTTTAGAGTTGTGCATCTGTAACGCCTCTCCTGCTCCACTACTGTCTTCAGAGCGCTTATTATTTAAATTAATCTCCTTAGTGACCAGAATTCCAATAGAATCAGTGCGATTCTTGTTCATTTCCCGGATCAAATCTGCGAAATTGTCATACTATTCCGTAAGACCCGTAAGAAGCGCACGCAGCTGATCTTCTTTCCCTATTGGGTGACTGATTCCATTTAGCTTATTTTCGATATGTACCAGGCGGTTGACAAAATTCATCACTCCTTCACCGGAGTGCATTCTTACCGCATGGTATTGCTCGACATATGAATCAACTGCGGCCTGAGACACAGCATCGAATTGCCGCTTCAGACTATCCCAAACATACATGGGATTTTCCATGTCAATTACTGACGCGCTGAATTGATCACTTACACTGAGTAGTATATCAGCGAGTGCAGAGTCATGTCGACGCTGGAAATGAGTTAGAGCCTCTACTTGACTCTCATCTTGTGACTTCTCATCATCCGTGATTATTTTCCATGTTACATTACTCATGAGAACTAATTTCATCTTGCGGTACCATTGCTGGTAATTCTCCGCTGTGAGCTTCTCAACATGGAGCCAACCACTGTCTATTACCCCTTACATCTCAGCACCTGCTTTGATACAAAAATCGTAGTTTTGGATTCAAAAAATACGTGCAAGGAACGCAATAAAAGTTATTGTAGTCAATGCGAAGAGAGGAAATAGGTATGATGATTACCTGAGGGGTTCTGGACCCATAACATTTTACAAACAGATGGTTTACTTCGGATGATTTTTGGAAAACTTAAGCTGTATCACAAACCGGTCATGGAAATGATGTAACCTACAAATGCACATTCCAGTACTCTGAATGTGAGATTATCTCTGACTCCCATGATTCTCGTGGCACTCGGTGAGGCCTTCTCACCCGCGGGAGCCAACGTAATTATTAGGCTGAAGCCAAGTGACACGTAATCATTACGACTTACGCCTCGTTTCACTGCACTTGCAATACTTGTTGAGCGTGTATACTCAAAATCTCCAGTCGAGCGCGATGAGGTCGAATCCCTACACAGCTCGCTAGTGCGCAAACGCGGCAAGACTATGTGGAAGTACAGGTGGCAACGCATCCGTGAAGCCTTGGTTGCTAGAGTACCTCGTAGAGACGACAGCTACAATCTATTGGTACAAACTAGCGAAGAGATTGGCAATATTTCACAAGATGGAAGACGCCCTCTCGGATGGAAGTTTCGTCAAGGTAACAGTCTGAAACGTCACTTGGTCTCGAATAAGTGTGGTTGCATAAGAAAATGCCAATTTATACTGCCAATGAGTGAAAATTGTGGCAAAATCGAGTGCCTTCAACGTTGCACGTTTACGAGAGAGGGGCACAGAGCTGTTTGAACTCTGCTTACTGTGGAGAAAGCAGGGTGCTGAGTTATTGCAGATTCGAGACAGTAGAATATAGAAGGGTAGCAACGCTGTCGAGATAAGGCAGCACGATCCACCAGTCCACAGTGGGTGTACACCCGGACTTCTTTTCCTCCAAGTACTTGGTAATTTTGGCACAGTCATTCCTAATCTACGATGTCACGCGCTTCATATATAGCCAAAGAGTGCGGAAGAACTTGGGGCACGTCAATCACATTTCCGTTTGCAGGTTATGCTGGAGGCGAATGTAAGCAATCAAAGCGGTCAAGGTTGTTGTAAACGAATTCCAGCACCGAGTCTCATAATCTCGGTACGCGACGAGATCGGCTTGATGAAATAAACACCAGATGCGACACAATAGGGTGTTATGCCGCATATTAGAACTTCGTTTGAACACCAGAGATGCCGCAAGTCATTGTAAGCTCTATATCAGTACTGAAGATAAGAGCCTGGAGCGCCACGTTGGAAATATCACGTCCAGAATTTGCGAGCGCAGGTTGAACTGAGTTTCTGCAATCTTGTTGATGAGCTGTAGAATCGCGAAGAGATGGACATTTAATAACTCCTCGTGCTCGGTACAAAAAAGAATTCTAATATCAATATAAGACGTGCCTTGAGCGTGTCCAATGCCTGGGGAAATAAAATAGCCCCTTAAATCTCCATAAATAACGAAGATGGCTTGACAGTATACAGCATAAACGGTGCAGGTGTGTGTGGCTCAATGACCTTTACTGCAGCCGGTCAAGTAGCTTGCTTTGCAAATAGTTCGGACAACGTCCACAAATACTGAAGCCCACGAAATGATGCACCCTTAGAGTTGAATCTGAGAACAATCCTGAAACTGTGAACGGACTTGATCTTCACCCTGTGCGCCCAGCGACTAAAATCTTGCTCCCTAGCAGCTGAATGAATCACCACCACTGCGCACGACGGCTGCATCATCAGAGGTGTCGAACAAAGCGAGGGTCTTCTCACGCGTTGACTGTGTCGATTCATCATTAGGATCTAAAAGAAGACCTCCTATGATGACGTCGAAAATGTTGCCGTTGAACATTAGAGTGAGGGATCTTTCGCTCTCGAAGTGGGCACACATTGTGTTCGCATGGTTGACGCCACCATTGAAGAATTTCGCCTTCTATTCCCTCGAAAAGGCAGAAAAATCCTTTCACTTCTCGCGATTAACTTGATAGTGGTGCTGCCTGTATAATTCGGTACTAAACGGGACATTGAACCCGTGTAAATTGGTCTTGCGCTTGATTTTTGCACCTGGTTTCGCCTCAGGACCAAACTTAGAGCAGGAAAGGTACCTCAACGCCTCCAAAGCGCTGACAGTATTGTTCCTTTCGCTCACTTTAAGCATATATTCCACGTTGTGGCCCTTCTGGTAGTCCTTTTAGTGCAATTGGCACTCATACTGTACTGCCACCAGCAGAGCTGATTTTGGTGATCTTTATTGATCTAATTCTCTGTATAGGCCATACCACTGCTACCAGCAGGCACTGTACTACACAGTAAGGGCAATTTTCGATTGTGGCCCACCATTACTTTTGGTACCGTATAACCAGCCGGGAGGATCTGGGGGCTTTCAGTCCGGACCACTCGGCCCCCAAGTTGGAACTGATATTTTGGGAGGTGAAAATCACATATTGGGCCAAATCTCAACTTTACTTATCTCCAACTTGGATATCCAGCACTTGGCTGACATTGACTTTACTTACCCGCCGTCGTAGATAACCCTAACCTAGCCAACTAGTATTTATATCTACCTGGCCACTAGGGCAACAGAATAAACACCCACCCCGGTGTTGGTTCTGAACTTGGCTCCCAACTTCCGCATTTTCAGCAACCTTACCAACAGCAACTTTGGCTATGGACATGTTTATCCTCCCGAGTTCCCTTTTTATTTTACCCTCTCCACCTCATATTTTACCGTCCCTTTCGTTGTTCGTTTGTGATATTTACTTACAGTTGGTGCCCTGGACTCCGGCCGTCTATATACAGATAGAACTTCAAGGTTGTCGTTGGTGACAACATCCTTATCTACAAAGGAGATATTCAGCATTGCTGACCCACTACTACATCTTCTTTTCCAATATTGCAACTATAGTGTCTACGGTTCTTTTGATTCAATTCTTATCAAGGCTCCAGCATCCCGCGGATCCCGGCCTGGCCTTACAACCCGGAAGAAAAGTATACCGACCAGACATCCAAGGAATCACCCCCGCTCGACCACTCCAACTTCTCCTCGCCATCGGCGAGCTGTGCTACTGAATCGCAAGGTGCTTAAAAATAAATGGGGACAGCGAAAACTCTGTGAGTTTTGGTGTGTGTGTGTTGGTTTTCTCATTGCCTAACGGTATTAAGTACCTGGAAGAGAACAAATTCCCACGCCGCATTGCACTACAGTCCTGTAAGAAAAATTGCTGACAGGTTTTGCGATGAAAATTAACCAATTAATCTTACTTAGGTCTCGAATAGAAAAATTGCTGACAGGTTTTGCGATGAAAATTAACTAATTAATCCTACTTAGGTCTCGAATAAATGATAAAGACCAAATGAAGAGCTGAATAAATGGAAAAATTTCAGCAACAATATTAAGCGTTCAAGAAATATTCTATCTGCAAAAAACCGACTCAAATGAAGAAAATATAGAAGAAAATATAATATTCTCTTAAGTGGTCACATTGAACCTGATTCTGAAAATGATAGAGAAAAAATTATTATTATGTAGTAGAGCTGGACTTAAACGCTGCAGAATACCATAGGAATTAATTAACGTGATCTTTTGGAAACGGCTTCCTCCTGTTTTTGTCTTGTTTTGCAAAACTCTCAAAGGCACCCAAACTGGTGCTCTTGAAAGTTCATGACGAGTTCGAACCAGCATTAAAGCGCAATGTCTTACAGAACAACCTCCCTGAGGACTCTACCCAAATGAACCGCAACGCCACTGGCACTCAAGAGTGACCACCACCGCTACTTTCCGGAATAATAATCTCACCACTGCTCCGCAGCCTACCTCTGTCGCCTAAATTACCACAATAGGTAGCAAAGAGCCCAAAAATGCGACAAACAGCCGCAATCAAAGCGTTTAGTACACTTAGTGAGAGCGCAGACCGATCCGTCAATCGCAAGACCGCAAAAATCTGCCCTATCCCACCAAAAGCAAACAACGAACGACAAAAAATTGCCTACTTTGACTTCCGATCCTGCTAATTTGCACAAAGTAGTAGTATCAGATGTCGTTGTACGTGCAAACCACGGCACATGCAGTAAATCTGATGGCAGCATGGGCCGAAAGATTCAAAAGCGCCGAGAAGTCATCTGCACGGATGCTTTGGCGTCCCTCACGAGCAACTACGGCAAGAAATTTTCAGCATACTGCAAAAATCGCAAACAAGCTGTGCAGCAACGTTTCCCCACAGCAATTTGAATGGCTATGTGTAAAGGTTTTATGGATGATTGCAAAGCAGTTTGCAAGAGTGACGGCTTAACATTCGATGATGCTGAAATCGTCGAATGTTAAACCGTCATTCGCCAACGAGCGCATTTGCAAAAATACCTCCGTAGTGCTTTGGATGACATCGGAACTAGTGTATCCGATACATGCGCTTCGTAGAAAGTCGTTCTCTAAGACGAAGACCTCATGAGAAAACTCAAGGAGTCGGATACCTACATTAAGAAAAAGATGGACACATTCAGGAGGCCTTGATATCGGAAAGTAGAGGTAAAAGCGAGGAGGGTGCAGTATCAGAGAATCCCTCTGGGAATGATGGTTCCGTGGAAATTACAGCGCAATATCGCGAGGATCATAAATCCGTCACTGAGCTGGTTACAAAAAGGAAGCTTCTGGATAACACGTCGTGCGCAATCACATCTACGATAACCGTGGTGGTCAAGAAATCGGATGCTCTTTGCGATGCAGTGAAAAACCAAGCGAAATAGCGGTTAGCTGACATGGAAAGCAGGCAAACGCTGCGCACGAAACAGTTGGAAACTTTACGAAATGAGGAGGTAGATAGGCAGATTCGTCGCTTGATTGATTTACGTGATCAAGGCATTCTTGGCGATAAAGAATTCAAATCCCGTGTCAAAGCGATCGCGAAAATCTAAGAGCCCCACTCCCCTTCTGTATGCTCGTCAGCCGCTTGGATGTTCATGGAATAGTCTTGACGGCGCCGATGGTTGATGTTTGTTGGTATCGCTGCTGTAGTAAACATGTGGCCGAAAGTTTGGCGACGTTTCGAGCAGGTGTCTGCAAAGAGCCGAAAGAGTCTTTTTAGACCACTAATGCACCACATAATTGCACACGGTACCCTGCATGTTGCTTATTAAAAGAGCGTATGACCGGATCATCGTCCAAAATTTCTAATTCGCGGGCGTCAATCCTCCTAAGTATAAAATGGTCCAGACCCAAGTAGCCTGGATCTCCAAGGAGGTACTCCACAGGATGTAGAGAGTCGTAGTTGACTCCGAAGTGCTGATGCCAGTTACGGTACAGATATTGGTCCCGCAGCACTGTAACTTCATTGTGTGAGCCCTCATATCCGGGGGCTTTAAAAGTAAAAAGACCATTATGATTAATTACAACTGCGTTGTTAGAGCAATACATCTTCTTTCTGCCATTGAAATGTGCACAGTGGTGGCACCTTTTTGAGCGTTTAATTCTACAGAGAGTGCCGTCCATAAAGCCAATGCACACTCGGAAAGGATGGATCCGGTTTCGAGTTTGTGCTCTTTCCATAGAGGGTAGCCAGCGAATCTCAGATGCCATAGTTTCTTTTATGACCGATCAGACAATAGCAGCATCATCCCTCAGTGAAGTGGGACTATAGTCCCAAGCAGCAGATTACTCGCGCACCCCTTTTCTTCCTCACAAGTACATGATACAACTTAAAACACGCTCTTCTGGCGTCAGATTAGAAGGGCGACCCGACAAGACCCTAATTTTATTCGTGTACCTGGCGCGCTGTATTACCACAGGGCACATGATGGAACAGAGTACCTCAAAATCTGTCGGACAGAAGCCTGTTTGCGCTTTAAATAGTGAGATATGTCCCTGAATCATATGACTGAGGCAGCCAAACTTAGCGATCAGAGGATTAACGGAAAAATTTACAATATTATCGTCATTCAGCTCCACTCAGAGCGTCGTTGCTGTATTTTTGACGGTTACACAAGCTAGGTAGATAGTTAGCGCATGTGATGCCACCGCAGTGCAAAAGGATGTGTCAATGGCATCATAGTCCTCCAAGCCGTTCATATGTGGATTTGAGCGGGCGTTAGATGAGGTATAGATAGGTTTCGTACTAGGAAGGGTGAGTAGGTGAGCCGCGAGGACCCATTGTCTGAATCGGAGCGACAGATGGGTATCGCAACAAAGAAGCTGCAATTCAAGTGTGCAGGAAATTATAATTTCTTTTCTAGTACGGTTTGCACCTTGCGGCCAACAAAACCGGGGGCAAATGGTGTTTTATTTTGTAATCGTACAGGACCAACTCCAGTGTGGCGATATTTTCACTGAGATTGCTCTTCTGGTGCAATAATGAATTCTGGATGAATTGATAAATTACCTACATGTCGAATCATCATGGTATCCTCTATCAGGTGTTTGATGAACCTTTACTTCAGTAGAAATTGTTCTTCCATGCTCTTTTTTGGCCCCAAATTGAGAAGTATCTACAAGATGCCCGATTTTGCCATTAAAAGTCTTCGTGTACATCCTTAGTCCCCGAAATGAGTCATAGGATACAATGAAAGTGCAAAGGACTCGTAAAAATCTTTTATTTGCTTCAAAAGATTCAAATGCGACTGTAGGGCAACGGAACGCCGGAAAGCATTCTGGATCCATATTTAGAGGATAAATAGTCAAAAATAGGAACTAAAATTCCGCATCAACGTTATAATTATGCTTTTAGAACTGCTAATGACGGTCCATGTCATTAATCGATTCGAGAAAAAAATTTATTGATCTTCTGGAATACTTACAAAAATGAAAACGAAAAACGAAATACGAGAAGCATGAGAATACTGTACCTATTCCTATAATTTACAAGTTTCATGGCTTCAGTAACAAATATGAAATAATGTTTAGGTTTGCAAAACTTATTTTTTACATGTTTAGTGTGAATAATTTCAAAGTTTGACGGAGGGATTTATATGAACTGAACTGATTTTGCAGCAAACTCAAGGCGAAATGAAACATTAATTTTCTGAATGCAGCTGTTTATATAACTATGAGAGTAACTTAAAGAGAAAATGCTGAATCTTACAGAGCCTTGATATTCTCACCCGGGATAAGCATCAGTAGGATAGCCACCGATAATGCGAATGAAGTCATAGAAAGTAGACTAATTCCGGTTGAAATAAGATGAGAAAATCTATGGTAGTTTAAATTAATCACTTTGGGAACCAACATCTTTTTTGCTGTCCATGAAGGTATACTTTCACTTTCAGTTCTCCAAAAACTCAAACTCGCTCGCCTAATGTGACCGCATATCTCCGCCTAGGTTTTTTACCCATTATAAGAAGTTTTATTTGAATCAAGAATAGTTTAGTGTTGCCTGTAGCTCCCTGTCGAAAATCTCCAGAGGGTATTATATTATTTGACACATAGATCATAAAAAATGATATTTAATTGACGCTGAAAGATGCAAGTTTTTTATTCCTATCCAAGCTTAGCTAGTACATGATTAAATGCAAAGTAAACCATACGAATTATTAAAAGTATCATAAAACAGCGACTTTTCTTCAAATTGAAAACTTTTTCGGGATTATTCGCACCGAAAACATGGTCTGTTCCATTGAATCTTTTGTACGCTTGAAAATGCAGCTCTATAGGACTGTTTAAATCTTATCATAATTTCACATTGTACTTTACAGCAGAAAAAGAATCCGACCGGACCAATTTTAATTTCCTAGCACCCGTGTTGTTCACTTTTCAGCCTTCAAATTATTTTCAAAACTGGAAAAATGCAAGATTTTCTAAGTTAAAACAAAATTTGCTGGCTCTTTTTCCGTTGGAGTACTGTATCCCTCATCGTTTAGTCCTTTTACACTATTTATGACGAAGAAAACATTCGAAATGATTCATTATATTTGAAAGACTGGAGAAGAGCAGGCTGATAGACATTTCATCAGTATAATGTGTAAATAGAATGGGGAAACTAACTTATAGGCAGAGTGACACGTTTTCTTTCCAAATACCCATTGGCGTCCCTGCATATTCCTAACTAACTAACTTCTTGACAGAATGGGAAGTTTTCTTTCCAAATCCTCGTAGATGTCTCTGTAAATTTCTGTCCTAATAAATGAATCCAACCAGAGAATATTATAACTGATGCCGTCCGATTGACTCCGTCTGAACTTACTCCAATATTATTCCTCAAAATTGCAGAAATTTTAGTACAATAATGTATTTAATACAGAAAAGAAGGATTGAAACGCTTACAGTCAGTAAAAAATACACCAATGGTAATTTTTCCGTTTGAAATACGCGCAAGGCACCTTCCTCACTGTAATTTAGGCTTCAAATTATTAATGAGAGGTTTTGCTCGATTTAAAATTATTAGTAACATATTTTAATTACAACAGATGAGGACAGCAGTTCGATCAAACAAGAAACGGTATACTGCAAAATTGACAAGTTGCTATTGTGACACATCAAGTGGCAACAGAGGTCTCGCTGAGTTACAAATTTAGAAATTAAATAAATTAACACGGCTAAATATGCGGCACAAACACAGACCTCTAACTCATAAACATAAATCAGCCCGTCTCGAGTGCGCTCGCTCGTACCACAATAAATCTGCACATGAATGGGGATTGGTTGCTTGGAATGATGAAAAGTGGTTTAATATAGATGGAAAAGACGGGAATCGTTACTACTAAAGTGATATGCGCAATACCATAGTTGTCCTATCGTAGCAAAGGGTCGGAAGTAGAGGAGTTGTGGGTTGGGGTTGTTTTTAGCCTACGTTTTTCTGTCCTGACAATTATATAAGGAAATCGAGACAGTCCGAATTACTGTGCTGCATCGGAGAATTATCTAATTCCTTATACAGACGAGAAGATGTCGTTGAGATGGGATTCTATGCAGGATAATGGATCCATACATACATCAACCGTGTTGTCGGAGTGGATGCAGAGCAATTTGACCCATGGTATGACATGGCTTATGATGGATATGGTTCGAAAACGGTTTAGTTTATGATAATTTGTTCGCTTGAAAACCGACTATGAACTACAGAGATGGAACAATAGACTCTGCGACCCTGACCAGGTTTCATTTCGAGACCTACCATCTACAAAAAATAGCGTGTATAGCGCTGCTCCATAAGACCGTCAAATCCATAAGACCGTCAAATGCGGATCGGATTGTTTCGGACTGCGGTTTAAACCGCGTTCCGTTATCAAATTTGATCAATATTGTAAAGTACACTTTACAGTGTAGTGAAGTATAGTTTGAGCACTGTCAAATTTGGGATTCCGCAATGGCGTACGTGAAATTGTAAGCAATTAGCTTATTGTATCCGGAGAGCAGCCTAGTTTTTGTATTTCACCATGCAGTATGCATAATTACGGTATGCGAAAAATGGAAAACATGTTCAAGACGGAAATTAACTACATGTATAGGTTAATGAAAGGCTACTGTAATCATTCACAATTTCTGTTCAGGGAGACAGAATGTATTGTAATAAATGCTCAACTCCGCTCCAAAGTGCCTTACCATTTCTCAAAGCTTTTGACAAGGGGCCATGAAGAGTTGTAGAAAAAGTTAACCGGAAGATGTACGACACCGCGTGGCTCAATGCCACGATGCCATCCTGTCACAGCGGCCTTGGGCTCACCATTTGATAGGTTGAGGAACATCTTGTGACAACATAAAGATTTTGCATCCTAATAGCCCCCAATTCTTCCCCCATTTGCGTCTCATTTGCTTCCTGTCATGTATGATAGACTCGAACATATCTCTTCGCTTTACTGAACTTCGGACTGAAGCAAACAATGCTCTGATGCTTGTATCACTGCCACAAATCTCACTTAAATTTTTTTGACTCCAATAATTACAATATAAGCAACATATCGAACATGATGACGTTCCAATGTCAGTCCTATCTGCAGAGGGAGTCTTTACAAAAGCATAGCGATTACTGTACAGACTTCGGCTGCATTTTCAGCTGTCACAGATAGAAGCTTCTCTCGCAAATACCATATCCTAATTATAATATGGAGTAGATTAGCATAATCTTACAAAGTTCAATAAAACTGAGTGTAGCTTCAAATTTCATCAATCCAATGAGCTGTACCAGCAACGTATCTTCTAAATACACGTGACAACCAAGCGTCGGTGGTGAGGATTATTGTCTCAATAATTCCCGCCTTTAGCTCAATTCTTCGATCCTCATGCAAAAAAAGGATATGGCGAGAAATAGTACGGCGTTTTGGAATCACCACTACACTATCTAAAGTTTTAAGCAGTCTACGAAACTAAAGATCTTTAACAGCTGGAAATGGAGGACGAGAGCTGATTATGCAGGCACAAAGGCATTGCAAAACACCGTTCTGGACCTGCAGTCAGGGTTCTTCCAGTTTTTGGGTTAATGTGACACTTGACTTCAATCGTTTCTAGTTTTCAACGTCAAGTAAGAATCAATGCTTCCTACCGTGATTTTGCCCCACTGTTAACGCTTTAATTCATTGCGAAAAGCATACAATTTCGCCTCACTTCAACGTTCACCGTAGTGTTCGAAAACTAAGCGTGAAAATTTTAAGACAAGAATCGTTTCTGATGTGGGCGTTGGCTTATTACTGTGGAAGAACAATTTGACTCAGACATTGGTGAAAGAGAAATATTACATACAGCATTGTTTGAATTGCCAGCGCCCTCCCCAGGCTGTTTTGCTTCCTTGGATGTGGACATGGCGAGCGGTAGGGCTGTGAGATGGTTGGGTAAAAAGCAGTATTTATTTAGAAGGTTTGACCGCAACTATTTCGCAATGTTTAGGACAAAACTTTGCGGAACTGTTACTGTATTAGTACCTTTTACTGTACCGGTAAGAGTTTTTTATGTCGTTGAGGTCTCTAACACTGGAACAATCGCCAAAATTGACCATTAATTTCTGTTTGAGGTTATTTTGTCTATCTGAGCGTTTTGATGTTCAGACAGTACGATGTGTGCTCAGTGTATGAAATTTGCGTTTGAAACGCTGTAAAACGCAGTTTAAAACGGTTCGTAACAGTATCGGAGCAAATATTCGATGCTTTCACTACTGTAGCAGAAATCAGACCGCCAACCGGATCTCTCCATACGCCACGGATCGTTTAAGGATGCAAAAATTAACAACTGCTTGCCAAAATTGATTTTTGTTACAAAAACAGACCACTTGTCGGTTCAATTTGGTTCATAATAGATTCCATCGCACCATGTGCATCCCTAGTCATGGCCTGCGCAATCCTCGGACTTCAAACTTATTGAAAACGTCTGGATCGTTCTTGCAAGGGAAGTTTATGCTAAAAATCGGTAGTTTTTTACTGTTGAGGAGCTCAAAGACACTGTATAGCGCGAATGGGCAAATTAGATTACAATTTGATCAAAACTCTACTTCGTACCATGCCCAAGCGCTTGCACTGTTGAATGATTTGTAATCACTACGCTCCCGGTCTGTAAGCCCGGAGTACACGTTTACAGTTCTTTTTACTGTAGTCAGTAATATCGACATGATCTCGCCGAGCTCACTCTTAGTACACTGAGAAGAAATGCATGTAGAGTGTTCGCACAGAAAAAATTTGTCGGGGAAAAAAAAGGGAGGAAGGTGTTGCATCATTTTTCATGGCAGCATCTTAGAGTTCTCGATTCTCTCCATTTCTACAGGCGAACGAACTGATCCCGAACTTTTCTTTCCTTCTTCCTTCACGCGTGGTGTCAGATGGCGGACGACAGCCGTTTGGAAAATTCTCGAATCCCGAAACAAACAGGTTCCGCAGGCAATGCGGTATATCCATTCTACATTCTAGAGCTGCTAACGCGAGAACACATTCTCGACGTCATGATTCAGGAACAGCCGCCGGATACCACTGCCGCCGCCGTTCGCAACAAGAGGGCGAAGAACAAACGCAAGACCTGATCGCACATTTTGCTTCATCTCGGAGAGGAACCGGTCATCTCTATCAGCTCTACCATTATCGATGATGGATTACCCCGTTACATATGGCGCAAGCTTAAGGCCGCCCACCAAATGGATAACACCAAGTCCAAGCTCAATCTAAGTAAGAAGCTACATAATTTGTAGTTCAAGGAAGAGAAACTCTTTGGTTCGCAGAATAACCAGTTCGAGAAGATCTTCCTCGATTTGGCCAGACTCAACGACCAGGTAAAGGAAGAAAACAAGTTTGGTGCACTTCTTGGTAGCTTTAAAACATCTTTGTCTGCGATCGCAATAGTTGCTGGCGCTCAGAAGCTAAGTTTCGATGCGACTTGTGTGACTATTAAGTCTGAGCTATATCCAAGTACGATAATTGGAACAGCACCAGAGAAGACTGTCTCTACTCCGCAGCCTTCCACGCACAACGCCAAGTTTCCTGGACCTAACGGATCCGACCTTACCCTCATTGAGTTTTTGAACTGTGAGAAGCGCGGTAATATGCAAAGGAACTGTCGCGCTGGTCTTCGGGGTCGCATATATAAGTCCCGAAATGGCAATTGTGCCAATCGTGGTCAGTCAAGACATCCTCAGGGACATTGCAACGGCTCCGGAAGGTTTTTCAGAAGAAAGGGGCAACAAAAATGACAGAAAAGAGTCATGCCGCGTTCCGTTCGAGGACGAAAAACTACCTAGCCAAGAAGATCGCTGGTGGGCATCTGACGATGACAGCGATCTTGAAACCGCGTGAATGACGGGTCTGGACCCGTAAATCGCCTTAGAGGATTCATGGCTCGTCTTTCAGCTCGCCTTTTGGTAAGTAGACTGGAGCGTTATTCTAGCGCATGATCGGATAGCGGGCGAACGAAGTCTTCAATTGGGACCGTCGTTGTTTCGCTACCTACAAGCCGCTGCCCCGTGAAACAGTCAAGACTTGCGTGGGCGAGTACTTTATTGTTGGCGAAGGATAGTGAGAATTCCCAATGGAACGGAACAAAGGGGAAGGAGCTACCATCTACTTGATGTGCCAAAGTCGCCCCCTCTTTTTGTCGAGCATATTTTCGGTTTATCTCCTGTCTTCGAAGCAGACAAATTTTGCTTCAAGAACCTCGGTGGAAACTAAGGATATGAACTACACGAGTACGCACATGGCAACGTTCTCTACCAGGCGAATGCGGAGAACAGTTTTTTCCTTTTCTTTCTCCACTTATCCGCACTGATTCTGGAGACTTCCCTGGTACCCACGATTCTCTCGGCAACGGACCACGCGGACAGCCTCCTCGAGGTCTAAAGAGACTTGAACGAAACCATAATGCATCCGCTAAAAACGCCTGAGGGTGCAAACAAGAAGGCCCCGGTTTGTTTGAACCAGCAGCAGGTGACACTACTATCGGATCTTACCCATAGCGACATATCTGGTAAGATTTCAATCACCTCTGGTGGCAGTGCTCACTGTTTTGCTGCGTTCATCGATGAAGCCACTGAAAATTCCGTCGTTTACTTCTTAGTCCAGCAGAAGTACTATTTTCAGGCGATGAAACTGTACATGGAAATGGTGGAAAACGAAATGAGGTCCATCATGCTCAGTCTACGTTTAGACAGAGCGGGTGAAACTAAGTCTAAGGCTCTCAATTACTTAGCATTAAAACGGGATATGAAACTCCAATTCAACCCAGCTCATTCGCATGAGTCAAAATGGCGCCGCAGAACGACTTATTCAGGGTATTGCTAAGCTCATGATGGTCTTCCTCTTAGCATGCGAACTACCTTTTTCGCTTTGGGCTGAAGCGATATATCATGCTAACTGGCTTCGCAATCTTCTACCTGCAAGCCGTGTCATACATGAAAGTCCCATACGCGCTCTGGTATGGAACGCAGCCTGAACTTTCTACATTAATGGCTTTTGGCACAAATTTTTATGCGTTCAAATATCGCTCCAGTTCAGTCCCCGGCAAGAGATTTATTCTTGGCACGATCTTCGGTTACTTCGTCGGCACGGACAGCGAAAATACAATTCTTCGAGTTTATCACCCATCCGAGAACCAAGTGCGACCTTGCCGGTAGGCCAATTTCACCATTCTTCGAGAAGAGCCGTCCTTTCCTTCGATCAACGAATTGGTTGAAAGTGTCTCATGAAAACATACTTTCGACGAGGAGTTTCTCTTTCGTGATGGACCCGTAGGAGACACAGAACAAGTCGAAGCTAATTTGGCACATTTTTTCTACACCCATCACAGCCAACCCGTGTTACCTGGAAAGGCCAAGCTAAGTGATCACCGAATTCCGCTTTCGTTCAAGGATTCATGCCTGGTACCTCAATAGGCCGAGGCGATCGATAAAGAAAGTCGAGCACTAATCAATCGAGGAACTTGGGAATACGTGCCACTTCGTAAAGCCATGAATCCCATTCCTCATACTTGGGATTTTCGTGTGCAGGAATCACCCGGAACCGAAGTCCCGGTGCTTTTCAAGGCTCTTTGATGCATGCGCCGAGACAACAGGAATCGTACCGCGATTACGACCCGGATCACATCTATGTGCCCGTCTCTCGTCTTGAGGCCATCCGCATGTTGCTAGTCAAGGTTGCCGCTCATGATCTCTACCTAGAAGGATTGGAAATTGATAATGCTGTCTCAACGGAGAACTTGACGTCCGGGTCTTGATGGATCAACCGACGGTTTCTAGTGGAATCAGGGATCGTCCTGGATGTGCAGTGATGGTCCACAAGTCTTTCTACGTAGCCAAGGAATGCGCGAAGATATAAGGCAGTGTCCTCCATGACACATTTCAACCTTAGGGTTTTGCTCAGTCCCGTATCGACTCCCGCTTGTACTTGTATCGCGACGCCTCCGGCTTTGTGGTACTAGTCATAGTTGTCGATGACATGGCCTTGGCATCCAATAATCAAGCATTCTATAGTGCTTCAAAGTCAAGTCTGCTCTACAGTTCAAGGTCAAAATACTCGGAAAGCTATATTCCTTTATGGAATGGGACATTGGTAGTACTAAAAGTGGTCTGTTTTTTTTACAGGAGCGGTACCGTCAACGATTTCTCGAAAAACAGAATCTTAGTTACGTCTAACCTGTTCCAAATCCAATCCCTTCTTCCGCCGATGTGACTCCAGCTCGTTATGATGAGCCTCGTCTCTCTTCATCTGATCATGCTCGCTACCGCTCTATCGTCGGTGGAATTATGTAGGCAACAGTATGCACTCGCCCCGACTTTTCGTTCGCTTCCTCCATTCTGGCAACACAGATGCAAGCTCCCTGCCTTCTCCATCTTACTCTTGCCAAGCGGGTGATTAGGTATATTGCAGGAACTTTGGACAAGCCCCTGCTCTATTCGTCCAGAAGCCCACAGCCTCTCTCAGTATTCTCCGACTCTGATTGTGCTGGCTGTCATGATAAGAGACGGTCCACCAAAGGGACGGTCATCACAGTGAATGGAATTCCGGTGCAATAGTCCTCCAAACGACAGTCGTTGGTTCTACCAAGTTCAGCTGAGACAGAATAAATCGCGCTCTCGACTTGTGCAAAGCAAGTAACGTGGATGCGCAGATTGTCCCGGGAGCTCGTGGCTCATAAACTGTATCAAAAATCTTAGATAATGCAGGCTACAGATGTCTACGCCGACAGCTCCGCCGCGACGAGCGCGCCAACCAATCCGCAAGTTTCTGAGCGGAACAAGTATATTGAGTTGAAGGTCCATCACGTGCAAGATCTCATTCGTGAAGAAGTTGTTCAGCTCAACCACGTACCGAGAAGTCTGCAACCGGTAGATCCGCTCACCAAAGCTTTCACCGTTCCGCGAATAGAAGCTTTAGTAAAGTTGATCAACATGTAATTCGGAACGTTTCTCGCAAGGGACAGAGCATATTGGTAATTTCTATCTATCTTTTGTTTTGATTCTACTTTCTTTAATGTATTGTTTTTATTCTCTTTCATTTTTTTGATTTCGCTGCTGCAGTTTGCCTATTTACAGTGTCTGTGTGGTATACATTTTCCCGGAAACGCGTGTTTTTTCCCAAGTGGTTTTCGCCGCTCAATTTTTTTAACGGTAGAACCCGTCGCCATACATAAGGCCAGTGGGTAATATATGGTAAAGAGTTTATTTAACTAAGAAGTACCTCTGAAAGCCTCCAGATACGATGGAGAAGAAGACGCAGTGATAACCTGCGCAGTTGTGACAAGGAGTGTCACATGGTAAATAAAAAGTTTATTTACCAATTACGAAGAAGAAGCATACGACTTTGGCTTGCACATGAAGAATGGACGCATTCTTACTTAAGTGACGTAATTGAAGAAGGCGCCACAAGTACTGTGTGCGGTAAGTCGCACGAATTTGAAAGAGTTTGCGATTTCATCGAACCAATGCTGTTGTACATAATTTATGTAGAGAGTAATTAAAACGAGAAAAGACCTGAACCACACAAGCCGGAGAGATTACAAAAGAAGATTTCCCGCTTTGCTAGCGGACGAGGGCAAAAGACCCTTTTGGGGGTTTAGCTTTGATTATTGGTTTGGAAATGCGAGGTCTCACGACTGCCTATGCTATCAAGTTGCTCGACCCTGGGTGAAGAAACTGCCCTTGCACCCGAGGTAGTCTATGAGCTGTGCATTTAGCGGGGGAGCGACCGAGATCAACCATGGACAAAAGGTTCCTGTGTCGCATCAGCGCCCGCGTGCAATCTCCGCTGTCACCTCGGCAGGAATCCCTAGAGCACTCAACGGGGGAGCAGAACAAGAGCCTGAGATGTGTTGCCCATGGGCTCAAGGAGAAAGGAACTACTCCAGATTGTCTCCAGGCGGATGATAGAAGCTGCTGATATAGACCACTGAGATGATTTGGCCCGATGGATGCTGCGCATGAAGTGATTTCAGAAATACGAAAATTTCCTATTATGTCTGTTGCACATGCACCGAACGACGACAATTCCGCATCGCATTCGGTAAAGTACGGTGTTAAATAATATTTAATCACTATGATCCCGGTCTGTAAGCGCTGGGCACCCCTTCACAGTTCTCTTTTTTGTAGTCAGTAATCTCTCCATGATCTCGCCGCGCTCTTTCTTAGACATAGTACCCTGAGTAGCAAGGTACAGCTCATATCCCTAATGTCAGAATTTTATGATCAATATGTGTGTCATGAAAATTAAACGTTACATAGTTGCACATATTTGACCTTTTGTTATTTATAAGTTTATGGTGCTGTTATGCACGTTATGCTTCGTTAGCTCACCAAGTTTGAGGTCTTTCGGCCGGGTAATTTGACCACGGTAACCCTTTGAATTTGAGGTTCGAGGATGGGCTGAAGACGGACAAAAATTGCCCCTTGAATCAAAATACAGATCAATACCGCCGGTTTACTAAGCGGAAAATAACTACGCTTTCAGCATTCTAACACCTACTTGCTACTCTTTTTTTTCTTGCGCAGAGTGGATCCCCCTAGCTCCTCAGCGGTAGAACACCTGGGTCGCTTAGAACCTTGTCAAAAGGCGGTTTCAGGGCCTTATCATGAAGCCCCCATATTCGCCTTTGTCCTTACCGTTTGCAAATTCACAGTACCATCCTCTTCCCTTCTCTCTTTTTGTCCTCTTCCCTCCTCAGAGCCATAGTTTACCTCTGCCACCTCCCCACACTGGTTAACACCCTGAAATTGCTTCCATCATTTGGGAAAGTACCGACCGCTCCCATGTAACGCAATGATATATTACTGCTGCCACCTGTGAGCAAGCTTTCAGTGCTACGTCGCGTTCTTGTTGGATTTTAAGAGTTAAGCGTAGCTTTAGCTAATTTTTAAAATGCTATAAACTCCAACAGCTTCGACGCAAGCCAGGGAGAATAAAGGGTTGTTCCAAATAAAGTGCAGTGATACGAAGATCAATTTCCTCTTCCCGGCGGAGGTTTTCGCTCGCAGAACGCACAGTATAAAGTCTTCCCCAGCTTCGTTTCTTGTCTGTTAACAACAAAACTTAGTGTTACGCCATCCAATCAACTGAAAACGCCAGTCTCTTGTTCTGCCGATCTTGAGCAATTCGAACCAACCTCTTAACCTCTTCCCTTGGAACCCAATTGCCCTGTGATTCCCACCCCCTTCAAGCAAATCTACATGTACAACATGTTCTCCATCAGTCAGTGTTTCAGCATAACAGAGTAGCTCTGTCGACAGATCGAGCATAAGAAATTAATGTATTTGGCGCTATTGAGGTGATTTCGGAAACTATAAAGTGATCCAAATGAGTCTGCGCAATCTAACAGACTGCTTTTCTCATACATTCTCCATCCAATGAAGGCATTTAAAGCCAAATTATTGATAGTCTGCGACACGACCTTCTGTTCCCATTGAAAGTGGGAAAATGGAGATCTTAAGTTAGCTCTCATTTCACTAGCACCGTGTGCACTACCCTCGGTCTTATAATAGAAGCTCTGTGAACCATGATTGAATAGCTGCAATAGGAAAAAATACCATTCTCCTTAACATGAGTATCAACAACCTTCCAGAACTCAAGCTTAGTGCTCACGAGATCCAGTTGGTCCTTTTTCACAAAACCAGGTACCATTGATTCTGTTGTACGAGCTCATTGAACTACTTCAGATCTAGTTTCCCTTAACGAAGTTCGACAAATGTTTACGACCGTTGTCGGGCAGCACACTAGAATTATGTACAAAATTCCTGTCTCAGCTGCAAAAATTTATGGTGCCAAACCAAATCCAAGAACCAAAAGTTGGTGCAAAAGTTGCCCCATGTGTTCACGTGGAACGTATTTGCGAAAAAAATCATCTTCAACATCGCAGCGAATGAGGTCTGCATTAGACAATGTTGCGGATTCTCCAAAGGTTGAGGCTGCAACTCGAGTCTTAATTTCAACAAAAGCCAACGCTAGACCTTCTTCTTCAAGTTTAAGTGCCCCTTCCACATCTAAACTCCTATCCGGGAATGAACTATTATTCAGTGGAGCAATCCTATCGGATGAGCATGTTGAATAACCTTCCTCCCTCGTCGCGACCATCCCGACATCAAATACCTCCCTACATAACCCATCTTCCTCAACCCACATAACACAGTATCTTAAGTTGCACTACCACGCATCATAGCCTCTGTCGAGACTTTGGAACTGAAAAAATCGCCATAAAACAGCTAAAACCATTCCTTCAGACCCCTCTCAACACGAACCGCCTGAGTCAAACCCAATGCCGTCCTCACTTCTGCTTTTGCAAGCAACAAAGTACCTTCAGTAGTCCCTGTTATTATTTTGTTAAATTGTCGTAGTATAAACCAATCAGCACAACGATGCCCTATTGACAGCGGCACACAACTTCTTCGAATACAATTTTGGACGATTGTTTTCATTCCCTGGATTTACTAGCTAACAGTTCGGGACTAGTAGAAAAGGGAGCTTCTCAATTCGAAACTCGGATCAGGTACGGCTACCCAAGTGTTTAGAGTATCTAGAAGACTGACTGGTATTGTATACGGGAACCGTAGCACATTGCAATACGTTTTAGGTCCAGGCTGACGAACGGCAACCGATGACATGCAATTCTGTCCGAATTCATGTCGACCGGTAGCCCCAATGAACTTCGTTGCGATAACTAATACTGGAACAAGTGTGGGATTGTCATCGATAAAAAACTACTTCCTCCTGTCAAACTGGGGACCTGTGTCATTTAGAGCATCTACGTTTGTTCCGTTATGCTATGACTCAGAAAAAACTTGAACCACAGAGGATCGCTGTGCCCGACCAACTTGATTTTCTCCCGTGTTAGCCTGCGTTATACAGTCCCGTTGATCCACCGCTTCAGTTTGTTAATTATTGGCGATTCCATCACCTTCTAAATCCAAACTATCAATCCCAATTGCATCCTCTACCGCATCGCGGTCAGCATTTTGTTCTACCATGTCCTCCTTAGCAGGATTTAGAAGTGATATGCCAACAAAAGGGTGACCATTTAACAAAAAGTCCGAGAGAATGAATAACGACCCAACGCCGAACTCCACCAAAAGCATCATAAAAGCTTCCTTACCGTAACAACTATCGGTCGAAAAAATGCGGCTACTGAATGCTTGCTTGCTCTCTACAGCCGTCGAATATAACGATCGGCAGCTTTCTCACAGAGTCAACTTATGGCTCTCCCCGACGCCTATAGCGCTCAGAAAATACTCTTCTGAATGGCGCGTCTGCCAACAAATCAGCGGAATGCCCCTCCGAGGTATAAAACCGTAAGGGTTCACTCTTGTTACTTTCCAGACGTCTCCCGTCGGTAACACAAGTATCTCAATAGCTCAGTAGAGTGTTGTAGGTAGAGTCCTTCTACCTACGAGGGACCACCGACTGGACGAATAAGTGAAACACAACGAAGAGGTTGTCTCACTGTCGGGACGAGCTTGCCGGACCGCGGTCAGGGGAGATGCACGGTGTCTAGGACGACGCGATAGAGGCCAAAAGGGATAAACCGTGCGGAGTAACCCGTCAAAGGAAAAGGGTAGTAGTAAAAGTTGACGGGGACTCCGTGTTGCATTTCACTTCACAACCCTAACAGCTTCACACTAATT
This sequence comes from Kappaphycus alvarezii, assembly GCA_002205965.3. Classification (NCBI taxonomy): domain Eukaryota; phylum Rhodophyta; class Florideophyceae; order Gigartinales; family Solieriaceae; genus Kappaphycus; species Kappaphycus alvarezii. Next base: position 1,292,793 of record NADL03000611.1, on the reverse strand, counting down.
CACTGCATCTACTGAACTGTAGATTCAAACCACTGTTAACCTTAAAACCAGGGCTACTATGCACTTTGCTGTCATTACACTTCCTTACAGTTCTGAACACAGCATTGGACCCCATTGGTACACTTGGAATAGTTACGGGCGAGTTGCACACTGGGATATTATATCATTGCTTTACCAATCAAAAGTTGCCTTGCTATCCCATGCCACCTGGACCAATGTACTTCTTACATCTTGTAAGAATATGTCACTCGTGCCGACTACAATTCTGAAAGCGCTACTTACGATACCGTCAGGGCTGTTTTACGGGAAAACCTTTGAATTCGCTGCTGTTAGACTGCATTTTCCTTTAGTTTGTAGCTATCTTCAGTTCTATATAAACCTTGGTTTGGAGCAGCCGGCTTAACCCAGCCAGCCTCAACCAAAGTTTCAACCACATTTCTACTTTGATCTGCTCGTGTGCGCTTTACACCCCACACTCCGAGTGGCAAAGGGTGCTTGCCTTTTACTTGACGGGCACCGTGACGGAGACAGCAGTTAAATATCTGCTAAGTCCGTCCAGCATCCGACTGGTCCCGGCCACAGACCCTAATAGTCCATGGCACAGGGCTACCAATTTCTAATTAAAATATTACGTATTAAACTAAAACCTATACTGTACAATACCAACAGTAATGTAAAGACCTTGCGGATTCCTCACTCAGGTGCACTGTACAGTACAGCCATACGCTCGCCACGTTTATTTCCATGCAGATCACGCAGACCGTACCCGACGGGTCAATCCATCGCCTCACTCCCCTTCAAATACCCTGCGGGTGCGCACCGACCTATAGCAACTTTTGCTACTACAGAACACCCTTCCTATCAGCCTTTCTGTTAGATAATGATTTCACTTGAATTTCAGATGCTCTTGTCCCATGCAACTCATTATCAAGGGTCGCAAGCAGTTGCAGAGGACTGAAAAACACCTTCTTAGTCCCTCTGAACGCAGGCGCTTCAAATTCTGACAAATCCATGGTTTGGTTCCGCTTTGCGAACCACCTTGTGTTTCCATCCTCACCTCTACCATTTGGTGAACACGCCTTGATATGAACAGAGATAAATCGAATCCTTTCCAGTGATGAATGCATCCACGCTTCCACAGAAGCTGAATGGATCGTTCAAAGCCCTATCTTATCGCATGTGAAAGAACCAGAACAGCAACATAAGCATACATGCCAGACATAGTTATTTGCGACCGCTCTAGCCTCTTGTGTCTAATGTATTACAGTATTTGGGCCATTGACACAATTGTCTCATAAGACCGTCCAACAGCAAAGCAACAGTTCCAGCCCTTGTTGGAGATATTCCTCTCACGCTGCTCTCCAGCTCTAAATTATCAGCGGCATTTGAGCAGTAGGATCTCGTGCGATTCTCAATGTTGATGAAGTGTTTTCTATCTGAATCGACTTGCAGCCATTGCTTCCCAACACCCACTCTTGACTAGGGTCCTTTCTACTGCTCCTAACATTTACAGCCACTTTTATTCTCCCTCTTCCTCTTCCTCTTGGAACTGCTGCACTTGCTCCTCCGTACGCCCCACCACCAGTCCACGCTACGCTTCTTCGGCCCCTTCCTCTGCCCCTTCCTCGTCCGTGGCCTACTGTACCAATCCTTGCAACTCTTCCACGTTACCGTTGTTGCCTACTTTCTGGAGCAGGTTCCGGAGGAGAGTATAATACTTGCGCCCCTGATGGAGCTTGACGCGACGCGGAACGATTCGTTAGAGCTTGACGTGGTGAAGAATGATTCGCTTGAGCCGAGCTTTTTTGACGCTGTTTGTGAGGGCGCTTTGTAGCGGAAGATGCAGGGAGTTGACTTGGGGGTGTTGGAGGAGGTGTAGGGTCTTTGAGTTGATCAAGGGTAGGAACGTTTTCCATGGGGACAGTCATGTTTGATGGTAAGTGTGGAGTGAGGCACAGCGGTGCACGTCTCGAGAACTACTGAACGGATTTTAATAATTGAAGTTGCAGTGAGTTCCGGAAGAGCCCCTTTTTACATCTGTGTGAACAGATCCATGGTCCAATTTTTGTAAGAGAACCAGATAAGCTCAAACATGGCTTACAAATCAGCCCCACTGATCAATATATAGATCAGGTAGGGTATACCTTTCAAAAGAGCAAAAATTGATTCCGATCGAATCATCAATCAGTGCGGACATTAGGGATTTAGAATGCTCACACAGGTAAACAATTGCGGGGGACAAAATAGAATGTGTTTAATCATTTTTTCATGCACAACTGTAGAAGAAGGTTTATTGCTCATTGCTTATCTTGAGTGTGCACCGACTGACCAACTATTCAGTTAAGCTAAATGGATGGACCAAGTAAGTCAAGTAGATTGGGGCGCGCGAAAAGATGGAGATAGCCACCGAAGACCACAAAGCGCAACTGATACGTTGGTAGATGCGTGTATTAATAATGGCGTCCGAGGAGTGTCATTTCCTGGCTATATGTGGTACAAACTCTTCGATAAATAATACCGTCTCCGGAGAAGGTGAAACGAGGGAGTCGAAAATCAGAGCCGGGAATCGGAGACGTGGGTCGCGGGCGGGCAGGGAGGGAGGCACCAGGTGTAGCGGTTCAGGAGGGTCAACTTAATTTTCGGTTGGTTGTTGGGAACGGTAGTTGAGTAAAAGATAAACAGAAAAAAGGTTCAGGGACGCTTTGGACTGCAGGTTGGGAGGCTCCGGTGTTAAAAGGTGTTGTCGCCTTTGTTGTTCTGCCCAAGTCGAAGTTAGACCGACAAAGAGACCGCCTTTTATAGAAAACTAGCTCGCCCTTGAAGGGATACATCTTCTCTAAAGATACTGCAGGCGCAGGTTTTCTAGAACACCTGGCCAGTAGGTACCAAAAATAAACGTTCTCTTGCCCTGACTACCCCTTTTCGTCCTCCTTGCCGTAGAATTCCCCTTACTACCCCAATTAATGCCTGACTAGCTTCCAATGTAGGCCATAAACTATCCAGCGTGTGAATAAAACAATGCAACAACGCTTTAAAGCCTGACTACAGTACTCATTTCTCTCAGAAACTGAACTAGAAAGTTCAATAGGATGTAGGATACTGTTGTGGCTCACAGTGGCCGGTGTCCTGTGGCCACAAATTATGGTCCCGAGAGCCATGTACAGTACCGTATATGGCCACAAATTCGGGATACGAGAGCCATGTACAGTACTGTGCATGGCTCTGAGCCACAAATGGCGTGTACTGCGCAACAGTACAGTAGAGGCGCCTCAAAACAGGCGAATAGGGGGTCTAAGGGCTACTTTTTATGTTTTGCTAGGAATTTAGTAGCAATTTGTGCGTTTTAGTAATTTGCGAATCTCTATATAAAGGCTGGTCGACCGGGGTGTGAGCCTCGACCGACAAAAAAGCCAGTACCACATCCAAAACCTCCACTCCAAACCCCCACCCAAAACCTCCACACTCCAAAACCCCCACACCCAAAACCTCCACATCCAAAAACCCCGCTCCAAACGTTGCCGTCCGACTCCTTGTTGTCCTTTAGGCAGTGGTGTCCCTTGTCTCCTTGGACTTACGGTGTGCATACCGAAGTTCAAGGGGGCAATACCCACTATACTGCAGGTGTCCCTTGTCTCTTTGGACTTTCGGTGCTTAGCTCGAAGTTCAAGGGGGCAATACCCTCAGTGACTGCTATACTCTAAAAACCTTCCTGGAACTTCGAGGAATGATTGGAGGGTTAAGGAAGCCACTACGCACCCCGAAGGATCATCAAAGGTATCAGGAACTCCGTCGGAGGGAAGAAAGGGAAGGCCTCGTCAACAGATCTACCGAAGGGGAGAGCTCTGCCATCACAGCTTACCCTAGGCATCCCCTTATTGACGACGAGGCCGAGGAGGGGTCCGAAGAATCCGAACAGGTCTCCATCCGGAACGGGTCTCCTTCCCAAGCCTCTAGCTACTCAAGACAACCCCCTCGCTCTGCACAGCCTTCGTCCCGTCCGTCGCACCGTACAACCGCCCTTGGGTCCTCTTCCGTGGCTACTTCCTCCCGGGCCCAGGCCCGCATTGACCTTGTCTGTACCACAGCTTTTAAAGTCGCAACAGACAGGGAGAGAAGGGAGAGGAATAAGAAAGGCAAAAAGCCTAAGTTTCACTGTCGCATCTGCGACATCGAGTTCGTCAGTTCCGGACAAAAAGCTGTGCACGAGGCTGGTGGGAGGCACCAAAGGGCAGAACAAAGGTTAAGGGAAAGCAAGGATCCTCCGCGGTGTACTGATTGCGACATTACCTTCGCCCAGGAGATCGACCTAGAGACTCATCTGCGAAGTAACAAGCACCGTAGGAGAGCTTCCTTTCTCGGCGAGAAGAGACGTAATTAGAGTATTTTATTGAACTAAAAAAACAACAGAAAAAAAAAGAAAACAAAAAAAAAGAAAACAAAAAAAAAGAAAACAAACAAAAAAAAAGAAAAAAAAAATAAAATTAGAAGCCCTCAAATAGAGGTGCGAAAGAAAAACAGAACCCCTTCCAGTGCTTAACAGAAAAATAGCACTATTAGATACTGTAGAATGCTAAAAATAGAACCCTTAAATGCTCAATAGGAGCCTTCAGTTGAAGCGTAATGCGACAAAAGGCGCCTTGACACCTTGTGCTGAACATCCTGGACCTTGCATTGGTGAGTGACGGCGGCGCCCCCACCGGCGACTTGCGTTGCTTCGGTGATTGAGAACTGCTTGAACGGGGATGTCACGGCGACTTCGTATGCAATGGGTCGATCCGGCAGGCCGGCTTCAGTTTAATGGGGGTTGCACGGGGAGAAGGTCGGCGCGCCTGCAGTTCGTACCGGGGAGGAGATTCTCAACTTCAAACTAGAAGGCAAGTCCGGTGGAGCGAAAACGTTCCACGCGAACTCATTGCGAACGGAGTTGTGGCGGTGAATGCGTCCTATTTCTGAGACGCAGCGGTCTGCGGCATGGTCACCATGGACATCCAGGACTTGCTGGCAATGGTGGAATTTCAAGGGCACCGAGTCTGTGTAGACTGGGAGACAGCGGTGCCTTCGCAGGGTGATGCTCCAGTGCTCCGATGACACCTTCGTCGCAGTGTGGGATCGGCCTGTAGGACAGCCGCGGCAGCGCTGTGGCGGAAGGCCAGGCCGCCAGTTCGGTGACGTGTGGATTCCTTGGAGTGGCAGCTGGGACAGGGCACCCCCTTCCACAGGTCGTCTTCGCAAAACACCTTTGCCTTGGCCTCTTGCTGTGTCCGATTTAGATGATATTGCAGGTTGACGGGCATGTCAGCAAGGGAGGCGGGGTTAAAGGCGCCTAGGCCGGTGACAAAAGGATCCTCTTGGATCTGGCTGATGGAATAGCGCAGAGGCAGGCGTGCCTGGTTGACCAGGAAGGATCGATCACCACGAGCCCGTTTCCCGAGTACGGCGGCGGAGCGGGGTGTAGCGTAGGCGGCCGGGCGCAAGCGGGCGGGGGCAGCGTCCAGGATGCTGGCGGCGACAACCGCGTGCAGTGCGGGACCGATCCTGGAGAACTCGTGCCCCCCAAGACGGCGGGGGAGACATGCTTGTTCCCAGGCGTCGTCGGTGATGGGGATGTTATGCAGCGTGCCGTAGGCGGACCGATGCAGGGAGTCAAACTCCACTGCAGACTCCGCGGGGTGCCGAGGGTCAGCAAATCGAAACGCGTGAAGCACCCGACATGCGGAGGCACATAGGCGGTGCATCTGGAAGGGGGCCCTCGGGTCTCGGACCCCTTCCAGCAACGCAGGAGTGCCGCGGCACCCATCTACCTGGCTGCGTAGGAATGTCTTCGTGAAGGCAGCGTTACCCAACAGGGCCCCAAGGAGCTCAAAACCGTCGCCAGCGCATTCCGTAAGCGGAAACTCGGCCAGGAAAGCCGCGCGGTCAACTGGCGAAGCTTGCGGCCAGGAGATGCGGGTCTTGTGGTGGTTAATAAACAGACCACAGGACGGGCCGTAGAGCGCGAGGGACCGTAGGGCTCGCTGTAGACCGTCGAGTGACCCAATTATTATGCCGTCGTCGGCGTACCGCTGATTCAAAATGATGCCCTCCTCTTCGGCGACACGCCGGATGAGCGGTTGGATCGTCAACGAGAAAAGCAACATACTCGCAGGCTCCCCTTGCCGGGGTCCCTGGGCGTTGGACAGAATCGCCTGCTCCCGACTTGGGAAGAATAGCGGTGGTCGGGAGCGACTGTATAACATGTTTGCAAATCGGGCGAGTGAGGGGGCACGGGATGGCAGCATATCTAGCTTTGCTTGCCGATCAGCGCAGTTGAAGGCGTTTCGGGCATCGATGAGGACGGTGGCAACGTTTGGGTCCGATGACACCCTTCGCAGCATGGTGCGCACGTCATGGACGATAGCTTCCGTGCCGGCCTTGATGCCATTGGCAGTTTGGAAGGGGGCCAAAAATTCACGGGAGTCATCAATAGCCGACGGGAGCAGCATCTTCGTGACCAGGCGCCGGAGGACAGAGCCGACCGCGATGAGACGGATCTTCCCAAGCTTGGGTTGCAGGGGGAGGAGGGTCGCAGCGGAGAGCAGGGGAAGAACCGAATCGGGAGGTCTCCCTTTGCTACTCGAGTGACCAGGGGCCCCTTCCGCCGGTACGATAGTATTTATTGAGCTAGTTCCGCGGATCGAGTCCAAACATCACTCGACACCTGGTGATATCCGCCGCCGTATCTACCAGCAACTGATTCGCACCCTATGGTCATCCATTACTCAAGCTATCCTCTCACGAGCCCCGATGCGCATGGGCGAGGTACAACCGGTTAGATCTTAGCCGTAAAGTTAGACCGTGCGTAGTCTCTAGCTAGGGGGGAACGGTTACCTTCTAATGTAAAGCTGTGAAGTGGGGACAGAGATTATCTGGCCTAGTCGTAGGCAGTATTGCAGAGAGCTGTCGCTAGTGATACGTATTTTGCGAATGTTTCGTCATAACAGCCGTGTACCGGAGGACGAACAATGAGACACGTGTACGTAGGGGATGAAACTCAGAATGACGGTGTCTCCCACGCCTATCAGCCATGAAGTTGCTAAGGTCTTGGAGTCTTGAGACCACATTTTCCAATCTGTCCATAGATGTCAAAGGCGAGGGGGATGAGTTCCAAGCCTTCTTGGTCGCAGGCCGCAGAATAGTATGCTACTTTCTTCTTCTCGGCACGGTCAAGAGTAGACGCACCATTGTCAGCTAAGTTGCGGTATGGGGCAGAGTGGGGGCTGACAATGGTGACATCCAAGGCCATGGGAGATGGAGCGAACAGGGAATCGTCAATGACTAAGTCGAGAGCTCGTCGCTCATTAGGGCTCTTGTGCAGATCGGCTGCGAGGACACGCTCCCGTTTGACGGAAAGGGAAATGGCGGGGTGTGAGATTTCGTGGTATAAAAGGTCGCGCAGGCGGTTGTGCCGGCGTACCGCCCCGATACCACCCTTGCATATAGCCGCGTGACTGAGCTCGTCAAGGATAGGCGGAATGTCGGAGTGGCCGGAGAGGCATGTGAGGCAGGGATCCGAGCCGCGGAAGACCGGAGCTCCGAGGCGTGCAGAGACCGTCGTACGCCAGATCTCGCCAGGTTTATACAGGCCATTGGATGGGAGGGGCAGGGTGGAGAAAGGGGCTGAGGCGGTGGAGGACTGCACCAAGAGAAGGCGCGAGCAGTGATGGTTGTAGTGGTGTGCGGGGAAAGAGTGGCGCAACTTCACCAGGTGGGGTTGGTACAGATGCTCAGTAATAGCGTGTTGTAAGGAGCGAGAGGTCGATGTGTCCAATCGGGGGATGGCCTCAAGCAGTGCCTCTAATTGGAGTTCCAAGGGTAAGTCCAGGTCTGCGGAGAGCCTGTCGTAAGCGGGAGCGAGGAGACTTGCTGTGCGAGCATACGGAGTTGCTAGCAGTCGATTAACGAGGTTGAGGCTTGAAAGGAAGGAGATAGTGAAGGCGATGATGTACATCCTTTGATGGGGTGAGTCCTAGGCCGCCAAATCGGAACTGTAGGGACGCCTGAAGCCACTGATTGTCGTTGACTTTGCGATGAGTCCGCTCGAAAGCCCTTCGCATCCCCTTGTCAAAAGATTTCGCAAGAGGGTTAGTTATTTGCGGCGGGGCAGTTCGAAACAAGTACATCACGAGGGAGGACGATGCGCAGTAGCGAAGGATGTGGAACGAAATTTGCGGATCGTTGAGGAGACGCCGGAGCTCGCGACGCACTTCCGCTTCGGTGAACTTGTACGCGCGGGGAAGAGCACCACGGGTACATGGTGTGACAGGAGTAGCAGGGTCAGGGTGCAGGGCACGAAGTTTGGCAGCGTTGGCGGGAGATGGCGGAACAGGTGGGGCATGAGATGTGAGAGCTTGGGCGGCTTTCTTCGGGGAACCTTGGAGGAAACAGCGCTTGCATCTTTCCGACGAGGTGGGCGGGGTGGGACCTTGCGGGCAGCTAGTGCGCCGAATGCATCCGTTGCCTCATCGAGGAGGCGGGTCCATTGTCCAGATCGGGCGAGAGAGATGCGGCGCTTGAGCGAGGCGACAAAGCGCGGCCGGTGGGGGTTCCGAGGCTCCCGCATGCCGTTTTTGCGAAAGACGAGTTTCCCTAGCGCAAGCATTTGGTTGAGACTGTCCATCCTTCGTTGGGTGGATCGAGATTCAACGTATCGCCGACAGACGTCGGCGACAAGGGAATGGAAAGGTGCTCGGAGGGAGTTTGGGAGGTAAGGGAGGGTAGGGACAGGAAGTGGAAAGACATGAGCGGGAGTAGGGCATCGTTGCGGGGGTTCCTGGGTGTATAACTCCATTGATTAGAGGGGAGAGATCGGCGGTGGCCCGTGCTTAGGAGAGCGGGGGCGGCGGGACGCAGGCGCTTGTAGGGAGATGCAGCCGGCGTTGAGGGGGGAATGGGGCGGAAGAAATGGGGGCAGGCTCAGAATCGATTGGGTCGGGTGGGGGAAGGGGTCAGGTGGGCGAGCCCCAGGGAAGGGGGAGAGGATGTCCGAGATGGACGTGCGCAGTACGTCGATTAAGTACTCCTTAGGCCGCCAAGCACAGGAGGGGTGCATGAGGCGGGAAAGCTCTGTGTTGAGGGTCGGGAGGAGAGAGCAGGCGTCGTCGACTGTTTTGCAATGGTCAACGACCGGGGAGGGAGGGGAGACGGTGATTGAGAGTAGAGACGACGGGCAGTGTTTGCGGAAGGCATCGTAGGCGGTTGCTGTGTGGCGGAGGGTGTCGCTGGCAGCGCATATGAAAGCGGTGTGGGGGTCAACGGCGGGTACGACGGTAACGTGGCCCGGGAATCCTCCAGCAGTGAGAGCTTCCCGGAGGGAGAGAGGGCATTGCGAAGGGGACGCTTGTCTCGAGGGGTCGTCACTTGGACGAACTGTTTGGGACCATGGTTAACGAGACGGGAGCCAATGCGATTGATGCTCCGTTGGAGGTTTGGGTGAAGTGGGGCGACGTTTGGTTGCGGAGGGGTGGTAGGGCGACCAAGGATGGGAAGGCGGATTGGCTGCGGGAGGGTTAGCGGGCGGCGTTGAGGTAGGGGGTGTGGGACTGTTGGGACGGCGGGCGGGGTCGGTGCTGCCGTTGTCGGAGGCAACCAGTAAGAGAAAGCGGACGACGTTCTTAGCCGCGCAAGCAGCCAAAAGCGGTGGCCAGGGCTGGGTCGTCCTTATGAAGCTCGAAGAGCACGGAAGGAGCATCCGTTGCGGCGAGGTCAGTGATAGGAGCAAGAATTCGGATCATGTCCGCGACGAGGACCAAGGAGGCATGAGCCGCGTCGCGCATATATTTCACCGAGTTTACAGGGGTGGGCAGGCCACTGGGGCCTGCCGCTGCGGGGCAGCAGTGGGCGTGCAAGGGAAGGGACAAGAAAGGTAAGATGTTGATGGAGAGGTTTGAGAAGTGGAAGGAAGGCAACAAAGTTGAAAGGGGGGGTTTGGTAGTGTATTTTTACCTTTACTGTATGGCATTGCAGATACTGTCTGGATTAAACTTTTTTCTTCTTGATTAAACATTGTTGTGCTATCCTAAGGTCGCTACACAGTGGCAGTGCGGTTTCAAATGGCATCATTTGGTTCCCACCAATCCCCGCCATTCTTTTCAGCTCAGCCTTTGCAAATCCAAAGGTCCAACTTTCTTGTACCTAACCTTGGATGCCTATTCGGTGCTATCCGACATCGCCCGGAATGTAGCTTTGAGGGCGATGGAGAGCCATGGGAAGGTCCGGGCAGTGCTCTCTCAAAGGCATGCCGCAACGGCTGTAATGTCCAACGCAGCATGCCTGATGGCTGGTCTTGAGCCGGCGTTGTAGAAGAGGTTACGGTGTGGATATCATTACTAAAGTCTGCTACCTGACGGAATATCCTGGGACACAGCCACTCGCACCTTTCAAATATTAAAGAACCCAACCTTACCCCCCAGCTCTTGTGCTGGCAGAATACGGTAAGTATTTAGCTTCCAAGTTTTCCGAGCCCTTTGCGTTGAATCGACTTTGTTAACCAAGCTGTCAAGTCTTTGCGATCCTGGGCCTCCCTCACGGCGGAGGGTTTTCAGCGTATCCGCTCATAGCCCGGACAAGCAGTCTCAAAATACGATCCATTTCTGTACGAACATCATCACTGACGCCAACTTGCAACCTAACCTGGCGACGCAGTTTCGCCAGACCATCCTTGATATGCATGCTATCCGTTCTAAAACACGCCGCATAGACCAGTCATGGACTTCAGCGATGCCTCCACAGCAATAATTGAGAAATATTTAGTCCATGAGGAGCATACTTTTTAGTCCATCTGAATCCGATTTCTACAATCCTTACTTTGTGCAAACGACTGTCAGATGTGGTGGAAGTGCACACTTGCAAGATGCAGCCTTTCGGAATGAACCGTTCAGTGTTTCAGAAGTCAAAATGACTCATTAAAATGCATAAGCAAGTTCCTTGTGACATGATACCGAGCCAGCGTTCAGTTTCTCGCACCACTTGTCTCAATTAGTCACTCTTTACTTACTTCCCCTGGATGGGTCCGCTTAACATGCATCCAACAGGAGCAGCGCATTCAAAGATTGACGATGACGTTAAAATTGCTCTCTGCCATGCTAAGCATCTGTTGTAGTCCTGCATCCAAAAAGGTTACACCAATGGTACATCAGGAAGCGTACATGTTTGTCGTTCTGGTGGACATGAGTCTCCTGGGCACTCCTGCTGCATCCGTCACCTCCTTTGCAGCGACAGTACGTTCAATCTTTCGTCGAAGCGCCCTCGGGAAAAACTGCTCACTACTAATCCGTCGAATCTCCTTCATATATCTTTCCTGATCGATGACGCCATACACAAACGCCTCGTCTACTTGATCCATAGTATCTGTATACGCTGAGTCCTGTGCAGTATAATCGGTATTCTGCTCATCCAAAACATCCCTGTACCGCAGCATATCATCAATCTCCAAATCCTCCCGTACATCGCCGACACTCTTGGCCCATTCTTGGAGTGCCTCCCGCTGTGCTTCGAGGGCTTTGTGTTCCTCGTCCGCATTCTTGTACTCCACTGCGCGCGCTCTCTTCTCCGCCGTTGCGGATTCGCCAGACTTGATCATTTCATCCTTCTTGGCCAAAAGGGATGCAATCTCCTGGATAGCGTCATCATTAACCTCTGTAAACCGCGCTATCATTCTTTTTGTCAACACGGTGATCAGCTGTCGGCGCTCTGGTTCATCGACGGCCGGCGCTCGGACTGGCAACGAGTTGACAGGCGGTTCCGCAGTAAAGACTCGAGTCATGCTTACGACGAGGCCATGAAAGGTGAACTGGGTAGGATCCCAGATCGAAATATAGTGGGGAAGGTACACACGACCTTCGGCATCGACATTGGAATGATGTTCACGGATAACCATGGTGGAGGTAGGACGGACATAGGGGACCGGGGGTTCGTTGGGATAGTGTGGCATGCACCAGATGCAATGGGGATTTGATACCTCACTTGTCGATAGATGATTGGGATAACGCCATCTAGAGTGAGAAGGCGAATAGACTGCCGAGAATCATAGACATAATACTCAAGGCGAGGACGCAGGCCTGGATAGTGACGGCAGCAGTCGGAGACATCGCGGACAATTCGAGGTTCCCTTTCGGGGGGATAGCATCTAGCCTCGCGCTGCGCGTGACAAGGTTATGGGGTTTCAAGTGAAAGAACGATAGATCAAATGAAGGAAGGGAGGCGGTTAGTGCATTCGGTGATAGGGGAGGAGGCGTGGCGACATGCAAAATCGCGGTGAGGATGGATTTCGGAGAAGATGTTTAGCTACTTGATATGGAGGAACTTACGACAAGGGCTTGAACTCTTCGGGTAAGGTTTTGTTGAGTATTGTTGGTAGGCTGATTGGAGGGCCACATTTGGAGCACGTGTTGGCAAGTTGATCAGCAGGCGTCAGAGAGTTTATGCGAGTCTGTCGAAGTGGGATGACGGCGGTCTGGCTTTGGATGGCAGGTAGCTGCAGTCAAGGAGGATAGAGCAAAAGCGCCTTGGAAGAACGGTTGCTGGACGCCGACACAATATTCGGCAGGAAGGATGATGAGCGCGTGAAAGGAAAGAGCAGCGAGGGCGGGTGGCCATTCTTTGTGTGTAGGGAGAATTGCTGGCCTGGAGTTCTGTAATGTTTTGGCATTGTTGGTTTGTCAATCTCACACATTACAGGTTCGGACAGATTTACACGTATTACGCTATGTTGACATCTGTCCCTTACTGTAAGGAGGGGGAAAGCTGTGGTGCTACTGTAAGTGATGCATTCTGGCATACGGTACTGATGCCATAAAGTTATTCTCATTGTTCAGTGGACTGCAGTGCCGTTGACATTACAGTAACCAAAGTATTCGTCCTTACAGAATATCCAAACTTCCACTTGAATCTTTAAATAAAGGTCTTAGTTTCTACCCCCTCTTTCAAATATCGTGCCGAATTGTACCGTTCGGCACAGGACATTAAAACAATGTACAAGCGTACAGTGGTGTACAGTACAGTGGACAACTCATTACAGCGCATTCCCCGATCTTTTGGCAAGGAACAGTAAAACGCCCTGCTGTACATATGTACTGTACAAGTACTGTACAGTTATTTCGCTAAAAGATCCCTATCATTCACACCCCCTCCATCATCCCACCACCCATCCGAAATCACCAAGCAGCAAGCATAACCAACATGCCTTGGGAGCAGTCCAAGGACCACCCCACACGGCGCCCTGCGTGCTAGCGAGTACGGTACAATTAAGCCAAAAACGAATAGTTCAACAACTGCAGTAGTAGCGCATCCCTGCCCTGGACCATCATCGTGCGTCATGACGCAGTCCAGCTACATGAAACGCATGCAATGTTCCCACAGCCGCATTCGCCATGTGTAAAGGTTGCACAGCGGCTGGTGAAGCAAGTGAAGTGACCATTGCAGCGTGCCGTTCATGAGTTGACACGCTTGTTTCACAATGTTTCGAATTTGCTTCTGAAAGGTTGTAATCGAACCAGTCACTACGCCTTTCCAGTGATTACTTAGTAATCACAAGTACTGTACAGTGGAGTCCAAGCATCAGATTTTAGTAGGTCGAGAGACCAATCTCTTCATTCGTTTCATCTGCAGTTTTCGGGCCTATGCCGTACGCAATGCGCAAGTAGTCTCCCCCAGGCCCCGAGTTGAAAGTCCACCGCTGTTTTTCTCGCATGGCCCGCACTGTATGCAGTTTGAAGGGGACGGGGTAGAGTTGAATCGACGACAAGGGAGGCTTTACTTTGGCCCTGCCATGTTCCGTGAAATGTTTCTGGGCTTTGAAATGGTATGAATATGGGCTTTGTTATCATTCAGGCGTGGCGCATATAATGTATTCTCGGTGGTGAGGGCGAGGTTGCGGGCTAAGGGATGACCTTTGAATTCGCTTGGGTCTACGTCCGTGTCAGTGCCGGTGAAATGGATATAATCGGTAGTCACACTGTAAACTGGAGCAGACTCGTTCGCTGGGGGGATTGCACGGATTTCAAGGTTAATCCATTGCTTGTTTCATTCTGCGTGTGGTGATCTGGTGATTCCCAAGGTGAATTCGGTCGCAATCTCCTTTTCCAAAATTCATACTGAAGTGTTTGCGCGGGACGGCACTGCAGCTAGAGAAAAGCGGCGTTTCATTGGAATGTCCGTACCCAATTAGATACATGGCGCGTCCGTTGTGCAAGATGAAACGACTGCCGCCAGCTTTAGCTTTTGCAGGGTTGTTTGTTGATTGCTTTTGCGCAACTGAATTGGGTTTGATGGGCGGTAGGAGCGGACCGCCTGAATGCACGAGGAGCCTCCTGTAGCATTTGCACCACACGCCGATACGTTACTCGGTCCGCGCGCAGTTATTCACATTCATTGCATTATATAGCTGCAATGCCCTCTTGTGCCCAGCCACTTGTGCGGCGGTTTAGGTTTGCCGCAAACCAAACCCTGCAATTGTCAAAGCACAAGCAGTGCATTTAAAATCCATACGTGCCCTCCAGTCAGTCAACAAAAATGACAATGCAGGGTGATATGTTGGCCGATGCAACTCAAAACGTTAGATGTTGACATCATTGCCAAAAATAATGAAAAAAATGCATTTCCGAGAAGCCCTTTTCAAAAAGACATCACGTCTTCCACAAGGCCAAACATCCAACGAATAAAAACACCATCCACCCCTTTTAACATCAGCAACCCGATTCCCGACCGTTTCCAACAATATTCAAAAAAAACAAAAAAAATGTAATTCAGAGACATAATGAGAAAAATATGTTATTCACCAAGCCAATTTGGCAGCAGACAGTACAGTATTATATCCTCCCAAAACCCTTTCATTGCCCACGCAACAAGACAGTACAGTATTGTACAGCAAGACAATCAACTTAACCCCCGCTGCCCCCTTTCAAAATTCCTAAACTAACCCCACTTCCATCCCTCCGCCGTTGCCCTCGTCTCAATTTACACCGAATCCACGCGCCTGCCACTAACATCATACACAATACGTTCATATCAAACGCTTCACCTCTGACCCAACATACTACCGTACAAACGCGAATTTCAGGCGTATGCATCATGGACAAAAAGATATTCTTGCACTCAGTACCCACTACTGCTGATCCGAGTGCCACAATGCCCGGCCAAGTGAGTGGGTATTCGTCATGCTTGCCTCGCGAATTCGCGCGGTGGGTTTGTCCCAACAGAAAGCACTCGCGTTTGGGACTAGCAGACTACGCGCCGATAGTGACGCCAGATAAGGTGAAAAATCGGCGCATCAAGAAAATAGTCGCAGCATGCCAGATGTTCTAGCCCCCGGCGACGTGATCAACACTAATCATTATCCACAATCACAGAGGGTCGGCAATGGCATGGACACAATTTCGCAATGTTTTGCAAACGCGTATTCTCGCAAGCGTGTGCTGTGCCCAGTGCGATAATAGTTTCAGCGGAGAGAAGTTTTAATTAGCAATGTACTCTGCATTTTCAGTGCAAAGTTCATCGAATGTGTAAATCCACAATCCTAGTGGTATACCTAACGGGTCCTGGAATCGTATGTTGAACAGTAGCCTCCTACATCAAACTGAGCCAAACGAGCGTAAGAAACCGCCCACGGTGCAATTTTCACCCAAGCTAAGTACTTCACGCCCCCTCCGAAATTGGGAGCAGTTAGAATCCTCTACGGTCCCCAGGTTAGAGCCAACAAACTGAAAACAACGTCAACCTTAGCAACAAGGCTCAGCGCGAAAAGCGATAGTAACGCAACCAGTTCCACACCACCAACGAATCTACCCCAGCGCCAAAAAATTCTCGAGCGAAACTATCCCCCAATCCCAATCCTACCCAACCTCACTCAACCTCCTAATAAACAAGAGCATTCCTCCTCGCCATAAGCGCACCAGCCGCCGCCGAGCTAGGCGACGCCAACGCTAAACGATACCTCAGCTTTTCATTCTCCGATTCCAAATGTTCGACGATATCGCCAAGACGCCACACTCATCAACAACAGCCTGCGCGTGCATAGTTTCCAAGCGATCGACATCGTCCTGTGTAAGCAAGTCGCCACGTTCCTTCAAACGCTCGTCGGCGGCAGCGAGGAAGCGCATCACTTCGAAATCACAAAGCAGTTGGTCGGACTTGGTCTTCTGAGAGGTGGAAGGGGAAGTGGGGTTGGGGGTGGTGGAACGGGGCTTCTTTTTGCCAGAGGAGATTGAAATGCTTGGTTGAGGTGCGGGGGTCGGGTCGGCGAGTCGAGGCCGAGCCAGTGGGTTAGCATCGCCATCATTGGTAGGTGTGATGGGAGGCTGGGGTTGTGGGAGTGGTAATTGCTTTGATGGAGGTTGTTGAGGCGGGGAGAGGAGGAGGATGGGGATGTCTGCGATGGACTGGTGGAGGGGGAGTAAAGAATGCCGGGATATATAGGCATAGTGCAGGCGGCGGCTGGAGGGCAGTGCATGGGACCAGCCCTTGTGAAAGGGTGTTTTTACGGTCGAGGGCGGACGGTTTGCCGAATGCTGCAGTGCGGCCGTCGTCCGGAGGAATTTCGGCTAATTGTAATCGGACAAGTGTATGCGAGTGGTAGGAAGAATGGGATCGTTTGGGTATGTTTTGGAGAAATCTGGAATTGTCCGGAGGTTTGATGCGAGTGCAAAATTGTGCAAGTGGTAGATCGAAATTAGGTTTAGGCACGTGTAAGTTCTGGTGCATGATATTGGTCAAGTGCTTTTTTGGAGAAAAAAACAGCCTGGAGCATGTGAGCGCGGAATGGGAATTGATGGAGCCACCTGGAATATGTTGGTTGGATGTAATCACGATCTTTGAATCTTAATTGGCGTTTTTGGAAACCCTCTGGGTTGTTTGCTGGTGGAGGGACAGTGTCCATTCAATTGCAGAAAACCAACAGAAGCCTCTATTGTTCGTTTCCGCGCTCAAGCAAACATGCGATCCAACCTTGTACAAATACAATACGTGGACCTCACGCCAGAGTGCTTGATTGCACGAAAACTGGATTCAGAGAGTGCAGTGTAAGATTCAGAACCCTTGTGTACAAATAGAGTGTAAATTACCCTCAAGCACGCGCTTGATATTGAACAGAAGCTTTGCGCATTTCAATACCAATCGCGCCGATTCAAAATGTTGTCTCTACTGTATTCATAGGAATATTGATTCTGCACCGCTCTTGTTTTGGAACAGTTTATTGCATTGGGATTGGGAATATTTAGGGTTTCTCGAAAACTCTTCTGGAAAGGTCCCGGTTGGTTAGAGCCATTCAATTCTCAAGTTCCGCCACCATTGCCTGACAGCCATCGGCAACAGCCTCAATCCTTACATGTGATTCGTTTTGATTTGAAAGAGCACTTGTACCAAATAATTAGTACCATACAGCATATTAGGCTAATTGCAGACTGCTGTTCTTTTCCAGAAGAAACTTTGCGCAACGGCAATGCTACCTTTCCAATGAATGAACAATTCGTAACGGACATTAGAATTAGGTGACACAATATCCATATAATTGGCAATACTTGGATTTTTTCTCGTGTCAAACATTTAGATTCAAAATACTTAATTATCGGTTTTAAAGTTAAAATACGATAAGAAATTACTGTATTTTGCACTGGCTCCCAGTAGTTTTCAAAATAAATTCCCAGTACCCAGTCCGACTGGTATTGCTGCTGCTGACCTGATATTACAGCTGCACAGTACAACCCCACGTTGATAGAAGCTTTCAAGTCCGAGCAACCGTTACATTCCTACAATTACGGCAACACCGGCGTCCGAGTAACAATCAACGTCGCCATCTGAAGCGTTGAATGCTTGCATTACTGGCTGGTTGAGGTGAGGATGTCGGAAGCTCGGGGGGCGCTGTGAACATTGTACACACACAGACCGTGGGTGCAGGTACCGTTGGTTGGTCTTCTGGGCCCTGTTTCACCGTTGAGGAGTTGCACCTCAGGAAGTTTGGGGTGAGGATGTTCGAGGGATGCGCCCTGGGCGGTACAACGTGGCCGGGCTAGAATGGCAGTGGTTGAAGACAATTTCGGGCGGTAAGGCGATGGGTGAGATTTGGAAGGGGGATGTGTGCTCTAGTAGTTGAGTGATGGGGTGGGGTGAGCAAAGTGCCCATCAGTGGAAACCTGGAGCAAACTGCACGCCGTCCGCCCCGCCCCGTCCCTGCCACTCCAGTCTACCGCCCGACTATTCTAATACACTAAGAGAAATTTACAATTCTCACAGCCAGCGATGTGGGAATTGTGTTGTCAATCAGGACAGTTGTGAAACAACTTTTACGACGACAGTAACGATGCTCGCCGTGGCACGCACCAGTGTCAACTTGTCTGTACTCATTTCTTTCAACGCGGTTGTAGTTCAATGCACTAACTTAACTGACACTCCAGTTAGAAACTAACCGGGTATGAAATTTTTAGCGGAGTGAGACGGGCCTCGGGACAAGGTAGACATCACTATGGACGACCAGATGGTAGAGTTAAACCCTTGGTAGATCCTGCGGCGAACCTTTCCATGTCATGAAGAAGCGGCGTGGGATTTTAAGGATATTAATGCACAAATGAGGTGAATGGTGGCAGCCGACGGGGCCAAAAGAGAGAGGCCGGAGGGTGAACATGAGAAAGGGTACTGGTGTGGAGGGGAAGCTAAGAGGTTGACGGGCCAGTTTGCGCTCGAGGTCGCGATAGGTGATCTCGGCGGCTCCGTCATCAATTTGGGTGGCCTTTGTGCGTATGTTTGATTTGAAAGGAGAGACAATGGTGATATTACACGAGACGGTGCGGGAGTCGGACGAAGAGGTCGAGAATGGGGGCTGCAGGAGAATGTCCGCATGCTGAAGCTCGGTTCCAGGGACGAGGATGGGGACCTGGAACTCGCAGACACGTCCAGCAGCGCGGAACAAGTGGAACGAAAGCGCGTTTCGAACCGAGTTGTGACAGTGGAGTCTGCCGACACCAGAGGGGCAAAGGTTAGCAGTGGTCTCCAAAGCCATCCATCGGTTTGAGGCAGTGGAGACATGGTAGTGGCGGGATGTCGCGGAAGACGGGGAGGCTTAAGTGGCGCCTAAGCATCACTTTCCATTGAGTGGAGGGGATAGCGGTGGAGTCGGTGGAATGAGCGGTAAGGAAGGCAGCGGCAGGGGTTTGGCGAAAGGCGAATCCGCGGATCCGAAGGTGTATGTCAGCATGACTGTGTTGGGTTGATGAGGGAGTGGTGTTCCAGTCATCGTCCTTCCAGTGGGCCTGAGCCGTAGCGTCCTGCTGCACCTTGTTCAGGATGGAGAGAGTATTACTGGGTGAGGCAGCAAGGAAACTAAACGCTAAGAGCAAACCGGGTGAGCCGCATGCAGTGGAGCGCGGGAAATGACAGCCTCGGCCGACGAGTACAAATGACCGTGCGAAGACGCTGGTGCACACGTCAGCGTATGACATTGTCGACAGTGTGGCAGCGGCGGGCGATGCGAGGAATGTACTGTTCCAGTAAGCAGATGGTTGCAGGAGAGGGTGCGCCGAGCGAGTCGAAGGCGACCGGTTGGAACCGAAAGCCGAGGGCTCGAGGACCAGGTCGGATGGGGGGGCCCACCCGGAAACCTTGCGCTCGAAGTCCGAGATCCTCGAGCGATGGGCCGCGTCCGCGGCACCACCGGGGGCATGAGCGGCCTTGGTGAGAACAGAGGGCTTGAAAGAACACACGACGGTGGTGTCCCATGCAGCCGGACGGTCTTGCGGACCAACCGGCGGGGGGGGGTAGACGAGGAGGTCGGCAGGCCTGAGTTCGGTCCCGGGGACGAGGAGCGGGGCCTCGAACAAGCAGTCAAGCCCAGCGTCGCGCACAACTTCGGAAGCGATTGCCTTGCGAAAGTGGTGGTTTCATTGAAGGCGGCCGAACCTGTGCGAGCATTGGTGAGCAGCATGGTCTCCCCAAGCGTCCTGGGGCTGGCGGCAGTGTTGGCAGCGGAGTGGGATGGAGTCAGAATACACGGACAGCCCGAGATGACGTTGTAGCATGACGAGCCAATGCGCGTTAGAGACCGACGCGGTGACAGGGTGTGAGGCGAGAAAGGCGGCGCCCAGGCTACGGCGACAAGCGTTGCCACGGATGCGGAGACGGGGGGCTTCGGGTGAGTGGCGGGTGGGGACAGGGTCGGCGGTGCAGTGCTTTTATTGCCAGTGGGCTTTGGCCGAGGCGTCCTGCGGAACCGGTTCTACATTAGTAAATTTTCGCACGTCGTTAGCTTTAAGGATAGGGGGTTCGAAGTATCCAAGGTCATGAGAGCAGTATGGGTGGTCGGAGACTGGGAGGAGGAACTCGCGGAGATGCGACCGTGATTGGTTCACGAGGAAGTCGTGGCCCCTCGGAATCGTACCCGTAAGAGAGCCGAGGAGCGCGGGGTGGTGAAAGCAGCAGTCCTGGTACGAGAGAAGACTGCATCGAGGATGCCGGCGACTGCAGCTCCGTGGAGGAACGGAGAGAGGAGCATAAAACCTTGTCCGCCATGGCAGAGGCGGAGCGAGTCTCGGGACCACGCGTTGTCGGAGAGCGGGAATCCGTGCGCCCCTCGTAGGAGGATCGCTGAAGGGCGTCAAACTCTTCGGCAGCTGTGGTGTCGTCTGAAACAGAGAGGAAGGAAGCCGAGGCGCTGCTAAAGGGACAGTGGAGATGATGGCAGTTGGTTTCAGAAAGTTAGGGGCAAAGGGTCAATGGAGTGTACCTGGTTTCCCACAGGAACCCAGATGAGCCCCCTTTAGCTCTACTTCTAGAACTTCTATACTTTTGTTAACTTAGTAGAACTTTCTAGAAAGTAGAGATGTAACTATAGAATTGTACTATCTAGAATATAACTAAGTAAATAAAACGATGACGTGAGGCTCCACATCAAATAAATACATTGAAAGAAAATCAAGCTTCTAAATTCATTCAAGACGATGCAGTTTCTCTGTTACACCACTGTGTAATAGAGAACTAGAATAACAAAACCGAACAAGTCTCCATGAAACAATGGTGTATCAGAGACATTGATACAGCCTCGGACAGATCCGAGGGCTTGAATGCTTGGGCTAGGAGGCAGGCGAAGGCACAGACTCGGTGCATATGAACCGGACCAGTGCGTCGTCAATTTGTTGTATGCTATCCAGAGTACGGCGACAGGCGGCGAGCTTGGTGCGTAGGAACGTAACGGTAAAGGACCGGTCGCTCATGGGCGCGGCGAGGAGCTCGAAGCCGTCTCAGGTGCGTTCAGAAAGCGGGAACTCTTAGAGGAAGTTGGGGTGGTCGGAGGGCGAGACGTTAGACCAAAAGATGTGGGTCTTGCGGGTGTTCATGAGAAATCCGTAGCTAGGCCCCTCGGTGCCGATGAGGCGCATTGCGGGAGCAATGCAATGGTCTTTTGACCAGTTAGCAAATGAACTCAAGTCAAAGATCGACTACCATTACCGGACTATTGACACAGAATTCAATCGTAAACAAGAAAAAGGTGTCAATCCAGGAGCAAGAAAGTCATTGGAGAGGTAGAAAGAAAGAAGCAAGAAGACATTGGAGAAGAAGATATCCCAGTCAAACAACAGCGTAGAATGTTATTACTGTCACAAAATGGGACAAATGATGAAAGACTGCCGAGAACGCGGGCGAGACTGAGCCGCTTCTAAAGGGAGAGGTAGAAGCCGAGGTAGTGACGAAGATAAAAGAGTTATGGAGATTGGAATTGTCACTCCCAGTACCCGCAGTACCTAGGGTATACCAAAGCTGTCCAAGCTCCATATTACCGTCCATAAAATTTCAGAGACGACGGTGCACCCAGAAACTACCAAAGGAGAGAATAAAACACCAGAAAAAACTGCAGACCTTCGCAGTCACGCTCACAGAAGCTGGATACAACCGCAAGGGTTCATCACAAAGCACATCGGTTTTCCTTCCAATGCCAAGGAACAGCGTGATAAAGATGCTGAATTTTGGATTCATTAGGCTGCAAAGGATGATTTCGTATGGGATCGCTCGCTTATCAAAATGCACATCAAAATGTCAGGCACAGCTGTATAGATGGGAGCAGGAGAATCGAAGATCTTTGGGAAGGAACAGTAACCATTCCCATAGGAGAAAACGATGTCTAAATCGTCACCGAGCACACGCCGAACTTCACCAAGAATTTAATCTCGTTGTCCAAGCTGGTCAGAAGGAATTATTGACTCAAATGAGATGAAGAAGAACCCTTAACATATCTAGGTATCATCGAAAAACGAATTGTTAAAGTCAAAATTCACAGCCCAGAAGTAAATGAACTATACCTTAAGTTTGAGACCTGAAGAAAAATCACCGACCGCAACGATTGCAAACGTGACCCAAACTGTCTCCACTTTGCATGGGCGTCTCAGGCACTATGGAAAAGACAGGATCATAGTTGCCTAAAATTTCAACGAATCCCACCAAAGATCTACAAGCAAGACCTCAACGAACACCAATGAATCCTTTGCCTGGAATTCTCAGCGTAGCAAGCTCTAGTTTATCCATTGGACTGCAATGACAGAGATCCATTAGAATTGGAAAAACACAAACACTATAGGTCCGATTAACCCTCCGATCAATCCAAAAAAAAATAAGTATATGGTAGTGTTTTTGGACGATGCAACAAGAAAGGCGGCAGTTCATTTCCTCGTCCCAGGCTCAGAATTCGTCGGCGCAATCAAACCGAAGTACTCAATTGTACAAAGCCCTGGTTCATAATAAACATAAGAAGCGCATGTAAAACCACCGCCTTGACCGCACTGGAGAGAAAAAGAGCACAGCTTTTTTAATCTCAGTCTCGAACAAGGAATGAAGCTAAAGTTCTCGCTACCACATAAAAGAAAATCAAACGGAACAGCCGAGAAGCTCATTCAAGACTTCGGAAAGTGGCAAGCACAATGATTCTCGCTTCTATGTTCTCCCTACACTTGTGGACAGCAACTGTATCATACGAAAATTAGATTCGACATCGTTTGCCGAAGAGTTGAATAGATATGCATTTACCATTTGAGTTCTGGTATGGATTAGAAAAGAGATTCTCACTTCTCTTGAAGTTTGGTGCACCCTGCTATGCATTCCAGTACCGCTCTCAAGATGTGAAGCAGAAAAAGTTGCCTCTGAGATCCATATATTCCTTCTCCATGGGGATGGAAAGTCAAAAATCCATTTATCGATTGTATGGTATTTCCAAACAATCTGTCATGTTCTGTAGGACAAGCAACTTCACGTCATTAAAAGAGGAGGAACATACTTCCGTCTATCACCTGATTGCTATAAGGAATTTATCGTCATCGTGCATTGGCAGAAGAAGCACAACAAGAGGAAGCATCAGATGATTGAGAGGATGCCCTTGTTCACGGCAGATAATACTTACATTTCAACGCCCTTTATTTGTAACACTCTCCCTGAACGTTAAGACACGATACCCAGGCATTCAAAAAGGTTTCATTCATACATTATACATCACACAATGGGCAGAAGCCGTCAAACGCGAGTACGGCGATAGAAGAAAGAGGAACATGGAAATTTATACTGTTTCGAGATGGTATCAACCCTGTGCCGAACCCTGTGCCGCACACATTAGATTTTCGTATCAATAAAATTACGGTACAAATTTTTCCTGTTTTCTACAAGGCAAACTGTTGCATTCACGGTGATCAGCAACTGGTTTACGGAGAATTAGACCCAGAAAGCCTTCACGTTCACTCCTTACGCCAAGAAAGAATCCGAATGCTCCTAGGAAAAGTCGCTACCCAAGATCTCATCTTGGAAGGAGTACATATCGCCGCCGCTTATCTTCACGGATAGTTGAAGACTCTTTTATTCATGGAACAACCAGCAGACACTTCTGGAATCACGTCCAAGGAAAATCATGCACCCCTAGTGGTCAAATTGATTTAAGGCCACCGGGAGGCCGGTGGTATATGGTAAACTGTTGTCCACAAAAAGTTCTTATCGTGAGGATTCAACAGTTGAAGGTCCATACTCGATTGTACTTCATCATAAGCCCTTTGGATCCCTCAAAATCACCCTCGTCGTGGATGACATGGCCCTACCTTCATCTTCTGGCCGATTACTTAAAGAAGTAAAAGAACTATTTTCAAAGGCATTCATGGTCAAACTTCACGGCTCTACTCGTTGCTTAATTGGTTGAGAACTACCAGACACCCCATTTGGTATATATATGAATCAGACCAAGTACCTTGAATTCGCCGCCTCTGTTTATCTTTCTCAAGTCAAACCACAACCAACTCCTATGGAATCCACAGCAGTTTTATCCGCTCTCCATCCTTCCGGAACACCTCTCACTGCTTCCGAACATGCCCAATACAGCTCCATCGTTGGTGGTGCCATGTACGCCGCAGTCGGCGCACGTCCTGACATCGCCCTCACAGCCTCGGTTCTAGTGACAAAGATGAACGCACCAACTGTTATGCATCATGTTTCCGCTAAAATTCTGGTGAGGCAACTCCTTGAAGTGAAGGATGCAGCCCTGTTGTATCCGTCAGATTCAACATCTACACCACTTGAATTATCTTCCGATTCGGACTGGGCAGGCTGCAAGGACACAAAGAAATCAACTTCAGGAATACTCGTCACAGAAAACGGTGCCACAGTGAGCCGGTATTCAAAGAGACAATATATTGTTTCCATTAGCTTCGCAGAGGCTGAATGAATTCAATATCGTCCTGTGGAAAAAGCATACTTGGCTTCGTAGCTTATTCGCAGAACTAGCTGCCAAGAAACCGCTCGAGCTAGAACCATATATCCTGCAGATCGTCATCTACACTGAAAATACAGCCGCAATATCGCTTTACACAGACGAGCAAGCGTACGGACGCAACGAGCACATCTAACTCAATTCCAACTCGTTCGTGATCTCCGGCGTAGATGAATCCTCGAACTCATACACATCGAGACATCGGAACAACTCGCAGACATTTTGAAAAACCGATCCCATCACCACAGCCGAATTATTTGATCAATTATTTTTTGGCGCACAAACCAAAGCAAAATTGAATAGTATGCCTGTTGTGTTACAAATTAGTTTGTAGTCACTTACAAATTGTTCCCTGTTTTCTGTGTACATATGTTTGGAATATTTACTGTTGAATTTTTGAGCTAAATACACATTACTAGACGCAGATCACTGAGTTCATTTTTTTTCCGTCGAAGCTGGATAGTTTTCCCCACGGAGTGGTTCTAATCTTTCCTGCTTTTTAACGAAGTCTAGAGTAAGTGCAGTTGCCATTACAGATTGTAGTGAAGAAGCCGTGTGGTGAAATGCGCAATTAATCAGGGTAAAACATAAGAAACTGCGCCGAAGTTCTTGCCCAAGTTGAGGTAATGGTCCTGCTACCAAATATTTATGGGAGAAATACGTTGGGGTTATTCGATCTGTGTGCCCAGAATCGCCTGTTTGACACATTACCACTGAGGAGTGGAATTATATTTCCTTATTACGAATAAGACGACCAAATGAAATTTGAGCAGGCACAAGCACCTCGTCTCACCATCGAGTGCAACCCCACATGTCCAAACAAATAAGAAGAAGCTGCTAAACAAGTGCCGGGTTATTTCCCGGATGAAGAAAAACTGAATAGGTGACATTCTTATCGCAACGCTGCAGCGCGCAAGAGAACAGAAAAAAAACTAACAGCAGATCCTCGTACGATGAAAATTCTTAGCCCCATAGGACAGCGAAGTGAATACAGAGTTTGAGGTTGTGGAATCACGGGCAAGCACGTGAAGATCTCTAGGTCTGTTCTCAAAATCTTGCATCACAAGATTACGCCACTTTTAATGGAGGGACGGTGTTGAAGATATTGCCTTGAAGGACATAATCAGACATTACCGTAACATAATGAGCGATAGTGTTGGATTTCATCGGCCAATGGGAGCGGTAAGAGCTCACCTCGAGAGCACCACGCTTTTATTGTGTGGTAATAAAAGGTAAGTCAAGCCGTCACTCCTATCTTTCATGGGGCTAGGCGAGGACATTTATTATTTGTTGTGACATGTGGACTTTTATCGCAGGGTACTCTCAGGAAAGTGCGGTAAATAGGCCCCGAGCGCTCAAGGTGTTTTAATCGACAAAGTTTATCCCTCATTGTACATTAGAGCAGCGCCCTGCAATGCACCACTGCACGCATGTAGAACAGTAAGGTTCATTACTGTGCTATGCAGTCCTTCTTTCCCTTATAGCACGTTCAATCGACAAAGCACTCAAAAATGCCACGGATTACACATCTTTTCGAGCTGGAGCACGGCAAAATTCTCGCCTACAAAGAAGAAGGTCTCAATATTTCAGCAATTGAAAGTAAGGCGAGTAGGAGCGTTGATATCGTCAATAGATTCCTAGACGTACCGCAGAGTTGTGAAGAGGCCAGCATATCTGGTAGACCTCGAAAAATCCCCGAGAAAGCAGAGCGGAGACTGGTTTTGGCGGCGGGGAGGGGGACAGAACAGGTTAGGAGATTCGTGAAGAGCTCAGAATATACCTATCGGTATCTTGGACCCAATATTGCCGAAGAAGCAACAAAAATCTGCGCTTAAAAAGGTAAAGAGCGCCCGCCTCCCGCTGAAGCTCAAAAAGCTGCTCGAATGGATTGGTTACAGGAAAAAGTCACTTCTGATTTCATAAAAAGGTCCTATATGGTCTTTTCTGATGAGAAAAGGCTTACTTTTGATGAGGAAGGTGGAATAAACACCTAAAGGTATAACTTAAGCCAGTATACTACATAATTCAAGACAGTATCCTGATATTTCTCTCTTCTGCAGTAAGATGGTGCTGGTATTATGGTTTATGGTGCTTTTTATAATGGTTTTTTAGGATTTAGAAAGTTTGACAGGACGAAAAGTATCAGACTAGAAACGTTAAGTTAATAAAAGAGGTTTTGCTACCAAAAGAAGACGATTTTATGCCAATGAAATGGATATTTGAGCAAAAAAACACCCATATTTCGATGAAAAAGGAATAGATGGACTTTATATGGTGAAACAAATACATTCAACGAGGTGGCCGGTCCGATGACCTGATTTCAATCTAATCCAAAACCTTTGGAGCGTCTTAGCAAGGAAGGTTTACACCAATAGGCGTCAGTTTTCTACTATTGCTCACCTGAATGATTGTTTTCGGGGTTTCTTGGAGAGAACTACAGCTATCAATTCGTAGGAAATTGGTTGCGTCTATGGAAGAGCGTCTTTTTGAGGTTGCTATTAAGCGATTGGTCACCCGCGCTACTAGGTATGCTCATACCGCAGTATTATTGCTTCTATTTCTGCAAGTGTAATGTGTCGTATACTTGCAGCCAGGACATTTTTCTATTTAAGATGTAAAATACCCTTTTCTTCCGAATATATAGTATTCTTCGTTTTATATTATATTTTGGACCTCTTATTCAGTTGATATAATTTGTTTTAATTTTCATCGGTATATTTTGTGTTCGTTCTAGCCAGTATACTTTCGTATTATTTCAAGCAGCAGTGTAAAAATTATAGTATAACTTTTACAATACGACAGAATAAGAACTGCAAGTATTGTAGTTGAGCATTTGTTTTTATGTAGTGCGCTTACGTGCAGTAGGATAGTGATACAAAACTGTACTGCACCGAGCTAAGTAATCGAGATACCTTAGGTCTCCTCACTTAACGTAAAGCCAGATGGGCAGCTTACAAAAGGATTAAAGTGAAATGAACTACAGCGCACGAGGCAAAAATAGTGAAAACCCCAGTTGTACCGACATTGCCAAATTAATGTAGTATCAAATCAAAGACAACGATGCACAGACTTCTAGCCCACCAAAATCGATGACCCACCCTCCGACTCGTTTCGATAAAATTGATCTTCGTAAGCTCTAAGATCAAAGTAAATAACTCTTGCTCTAATATCACGCCATGCACGAAAATGTTCAGTTTCTACAAAATTATACACGCGAGAAGGGAAATTTATTTCAATTGTATAACTAAGCTTGTCAGCAACGTTGCAGCGACAGGATTTCAGAAAAACACAAAATACTGTGCTCCTTGCTAATATGTCACCTCCCATTTTCCCGCTGGATCTAACCCCACGCACACGGTATACCATGGAAGGATTTAGAAGAGGGTGTGGTCACACATATGTAAATAAAACAAAATTAACCCCACTGTTAACCTTGATTGAGTATTCTTCGGGACCCAAACTTCATAGTAACAACAAACTAACGTTTGAACTCCCCAGTTTTGTTTCCCTCATATTCCAAGCACAAAAGAGCATGTGAAAGTAAGTTAGCAGTACTAGACAGTCCATTTTTGACTTTTGAAGAATTTTAAATATCCATTAAATCGGAGTCAGAATAGTCAGGGTCTTTTATTGGTTCAAAGCAGCGGGAACCCAGTGCCTGAAGCATTGCTTTGGCATTATTCACTAAAAACAGTCAGAAAATAATAAGCACTAAAAATATTTAAAAACGTAAAATACCATATCGTCACTTAAACCAAATTTCTCCCGGATATAAATATACTGCGCCTCTATGCCGCATATTTGTAGACTGAAAAAAGGATCCAGCTCCGTTACCTTTAATCGGGGTTCAAGCCCGGTAAGTTCCCCATTTTCGATCATCGAGAGCAACCTCTTGACTGCGGGGGAGTTGTTTGTCAGTCTTGGCGTCATTCAATTGTTGAAAGCTACTTCAGAAAGGTAGCTGAGTGATGATAGCAGAGATGGAAGAGTGAGTTCTAGCAAAGGGTGATCGGGGACATCTCTGCCTCAATCAACTACACATATCTAGAATATTAAATATTTTCGCAGCAAATGCAAACACTTGAAACAAATCACTCCAACAGATTTTCAACAACGGCAAAAAACCTCTGCAATACTTTTAAAGACACCTTTTCTACCAATTTCAACGAAGTTAAGGCGTACTTGCATTGAAACTGCCCAAGGGATACCTAACGAGTCAAATATTACCTACACAGGTAATGCTCGCTTCAATTACAATAAAGTATTGCATTAGCTTTAATAATAATGCTTTAATTGATTCTATTAAAGTCGAGTATTACCTGCACAGACAATGCTTGTCTTACCTCGAAAAAAATTGATTGCCATACACATAGATCGTACTCTCAATGACTACGTGCAACAGTATGTACAGCCCATTCAATTACGATGTACTGCAGTAGGATAATACTGGTAGTATTCTTTTCACGGTAAATTCTACTTGTAAAAGATGTGAACGAGATGCAGGTGGGAGGCAAACTCATGGAACTTCATTAAAACCACAATTAGTTGAGATGGATGGTATTCTCTTTTGATGATTCCGCTGTCAATTTACCATTAGCCAGGTACTCTCTACCAAATATTTTGCTTTTTCAGAAATAATAGCCATTGAAAAGACACTTTTTCATTGAATATGGTCAAACGTCATTTTTTAATACGATACAACATATATGCGTATATATGCTGGAAAATGTATAAGCTGCAGTCAAAAAGAATCATTTTTCGGAACTTGAGCAAAATAGGAGTCAAAATCAGCGCTATATACAGTTATCATTTTCACGTTCTAAGTTGATTTGAAACGTCCACAACTAAAGTAGCAAATTGCGTAAGTAAGAAAGATATGAATCACAGTTCAAAAACATAAGCTTCGGACAGAATTGAAGGCAATTGTGATTTCAGAGTTGCAAGCCCTTCTTTTTTGATGTAAACAAAGCCGCGAGATATTGGGTTATTTACGGAGGTATGAATTTTACTCAGAGCTGTAATAAATTCTTCGAGCGAAGGTGACATTCTCAGCTTCCACGCAATTAAAATTTCTTATAATCAAATAAGAGATGAGACCTTGACGAGGAATGGAACATAATGGCATCAGTTCATGTGGCCTCCGTGTCGAAGATAAATGAGGGAATGTGAATTGGGTTGGGAAAGGAAAAACACGAAGGCATTAATATTCAGAACTAGTCGAGATATGCTAGTTGCATAAAATAAATTCAAACAATTCATGCCTCTTTCGTAGTAACCGGAAATGAATTGTAGTAATAGTAAAGATATTTTGATGTAACTTGAAACACCATAGCTTTTGAAACCAAAAAAGTGAAAGGGCTCTCAACTTTATGTCATTTTTTCACAGTAGAGGCAGAAGTCACGAAAAACTAAAAATCATCAATTGGGAATGCAACAGGTTGTAGAGATAAGAAAACCAGAGAATATTCAATTCTGAGCCTTTGCGTACGAATTGGGCATGAGACAGAAAAAGAGCAAGTGAGAACAAACAAAAAAGTGCTGATGTCAGTAATTCGAAGTGAAGGGGAGAGAAATTCGAAGAAGAAGAGAGGTCATTCTGTCCACAGTGGCCATTGTGATGACTGGAAGAAATGATGACCACATACGGCAGCGATTTACCTTCGCCCGTCGTCGGTAGCATCTGTTATGTTTCGAAAAGGAACTTCTGTTTTAAATAAAAGTAAATTAATTCTTATAGGAGTATCCAGAAGATCTCTGGTGTACCAAAAAAATATAAGACTTGTCAAGATATACGTATCTTACCGAAATAGAGTATATCACGATTTATATTGAGTTTTCAGTGAAGCTGAAAGTATCCGTAAGATATGTGGTGAGACGCGCGCGATTCGTATGTAAAGTACAAGAAATGCATAAACAGCCAATTGAAATGCCTTAACAGTATCTCAATATACGAATTTCTGCAATTTTTACCCGTAACCGCCTGTTACAAGTAATCACCAAAATTGCGTTGTGTCCTTTTTCCCCATAATCAATCTCAATGCAAGAAGGCTGCCCATATGAATGAGCTCACATTAGCTAGAGCGGGAAGACACTATTACTAACTCGTTAAACTGTTATCTAAACAGCGAAAATGGTAAGATAATAAGAAGTAATTATAGTAAAGGTGTCTCTGAGGGGAGGCAGAGAAAGAAATATGAGTCTATTGCCAAAAAACCACATTCTAGAGGAAAGATGTTTACAATGTGTTAAAATTAATTGCCGCATTACCATAGCTTATAGGGATCATGACTGTTATCCATCGGATAGAATATGTGCGGATCCCTGACACCTTATGGAGACCCTGCAAACTAGTGTACGGGTATCGATGTCTCCTGTACGGGTTACCCGCGGACCTCGCCCCGCAGACCCCATAATAGACCAATAATTATATCCAATATTGAATTGTGTGTAGTAGAGATACCTGTTTGAGATATACAATGTTTCCGTATGAGAATTAGGTCGGTATCCAGTCGCAGGATCTGGATCTGCATTGTAAATTATCCTATCATCCTGCATTTAAGGATCCCTGTAACCCCCTCCAGTACTTCCATCTCCAGTTTCGGTGATTTAGCAGTCCGAGAGATGATTGTCTCCAATTTCATATTCAGTACTGGAAGGCCTATTGTAACGGTATCCAGCCCTCAGCCCTCTATGCAGCGGATTGATAACTATAATAAACCCTATATGAAGATGTTTTTTGACGATAACAGTAGTTTTTATTGCAGCCCATAGATGCACCAACCCTCTAAAGAAGTAAACCAACCCTCTCACGAAGTACATATTTCTGCTCACGAGTTTCTTGATAAGATTCTGTGACTGGACGAAATGATCAATCTGTTCTTTGTTCCCTTTCATCAACTTCTTGATAACATTCCTCACTGTCAACCCTCCGTATTTATACAATCCCATTGACTATTATAGAGGAAACAGAACATTAAACTGGCTGTATTTAGCCTTATTGAATATAGGGTTCAGTACTTTAGCGGAAGTCTCCCGTTGCCTGGCCTGCGGACCTGAATCTCTCAGCTTCATAACTCGATTTGTAAAGCTAGCCGCCCATACCTGGTTGTAGTCATGGTCGACGTCAAACTTGAGTTCTGCATTCTCCGGTTCCTGGGCTTCAGTAAATTTCTCGTTATCTTCTTCAACACGTAGAGAAAATTCTACATGAGCCCTGTGTCCCCTCCGTGCTTGTCTTCGAAGTAAGTCTTATTTCGAACCTCAGGAGATCGGAAAAGAATCTTTCTCATGTACTACAAAGTCTTTGGGACAGAGTGACTTGAGACTTGGTTTAGATAGATGCATAACTTGTGAAGGACGTCGATTGCACTCTTGTCAACAATAATTGCTCTCCGTCCACGCACACATTCAGAATTCCATGTAAGTATGAACAAAATCATGCATTCGTGACGCACACACACCAGTTGAGTACCTAGAACCAATTTTACCCATTCCGGAGAATCAGGAAACCTCATCCGTACTACTTACAAGAAAGTCGTGATAGTAACGCTCCGAGGCAGGCACCGGTACAGAGTTTTTCTGTCGGTTTCCTAATGTCAAAGATCTTAATAGCAGGCCAGTCTGATCACAGTTTCTCCACTGAAAACATATTAACTTCATTTTGGAAGTGTTCATGAGGAATCCACCCCATAAATGTCTTACAAAAAACGTTGGTAGAACATAAAAAAAGGATTGCTTCGAACTTATTCCAAGGACTTGATACCAGCGAATTATTCAGCAAAGGAAGGATTTCGACTCTCAATCCCTCAATTGTTGTTTCAAGAAAGACTTGCATGTTCCGCACGTAGTATGAATCCCGCTGATCGTGAAAAATGTAATGTAAGAGAAGTAGTCTTCATGTTGGACAACGATAGAGGGGTTTATCAGCTCCACTTCTCAAGGAAGCTACTCAAGGGCGACTAATAGTAGATTTAAATGCAGGGTAGATACCGTAATGGAGCGTTTAGTAGGCTTTTGGAAAGTTTGAGGCAGGTTTTGGGTTTAGTGGATTGTAGAGGGGAGAATTGGGAAGAACTAGGATGAATTTAGGGGCCTACGGCTGAGTCTCAATTCAAGGAGGGGTGCGCTCAGGTAGAGGCCTACTGGGGGCTAGAAATACAAGCTGAATGAACTGCTGAGGCTGGGAACAAATATGTCGCTGTAGTCGTTGCTGTCTAAATTTTTGTAAGTCTCCAAGGTCGGAGGGTTCTAATATAAGTTCGGAACATCCCACGCCGATTTTTTGAAGTAGAATATATACCTCTAAACAGCTATTTCCATAAAAAGTATCCCCTATTGTCTATCGCCGATAGAACTGTCATCATATTAGGACGAAACTCTTTATCATACAAAAATGTACAGTAAGCAAAAATATTTTTTGGGGGAATCCGCAAATATTTACTAAAACATATACTCTAAAATCACATAATTACAGTAAAGAGGTGCTCAGTGGCTTCAACTCCACACCCCTTCCGCTAGAGCATTCCAATAAAAGATAGATTGTGGCAAATTGGCACTACAATCAAAGGTTATCAAGTGGTATAAAGTTATTCGTACCCAAAGTAACACCAAAACTACCAAAAAGTTTGTTTTGATCGAGCTTCACTACTTTGGAAACTATAGGCTAGCAAAAAAGACAGACATGTAATATTTTTTTGGTAAAAAAAGTAGTTCTAAACTTTGTTTTTATATGAGATCAATGGTCCTATAGACAACAGTGGCCTCAAAAGCGTGATAAGAAGTGATAAAACCTAGAAAGGGGGAAAAAACCCACAAACATAAATTTAGAAACTACAATTAGGGCCTTTTCGTTTTTTATATCGTCATGGATTTCTAATTAAAGTGTTGAATTGTATCAGAATGCACAGTTCTGAATATTTATCTGTGCTACCCAAGATATGAATTCTCAATTGGGCAGCCGCTTGGGTAGCACGACCGTTTCGCTGACGCCAAACAGGTTCTTGGCAGTTCATACTAATTGTGTTGCTGCCAAGTAATTACTGTATTATAACTGTAGTGACCACCAAAATGTGGTCACGCATTATTTCTTACAGTCTGAAACTCGATATTCAGGTTTCTCTTTGAGCCTGGCAAAAGCTTTTCTGAATATGATCTACTGATTGAGTCCTATCCGATTAAAAAAGTTCAGATCAGAAAGTTTCTGTCCACGCTTAAGCTCACTAGCGAATTCCTTCACTTTTCTCGTGGCATACCAACAATCATCTGAGTTAGGGCCCTTAATTTCATCCAGTACCCCCCAACTGTTGATCAGCGAATGAACTGGTATACTTTCGTGTTTCAAAAGGAAATTCGGTACAATTTACGCCACCATTGCCAAAATTTCATCAATCAATTCTCCCGTGCCCGAACTTCGCCGGTTATCTCCCTCGCCCTGCGCAGTGGGGGTAAATTGCCGGTCGTCCACCTCAAAATCAGAGAGAGGAACAGGACCCAATCTAGTTGCACGTGGATTACTTCCACCTTGATGCTCGAACTGAACGGGGGGAGGCAGTGGTGGGTGAAAAAGGAGACGGAACTGAAAGCAGTAAAGAGCCATGCCCTCCCCGCACAGGGGAGGCGTTAATGTCTGACAATGAGGACTGATGTGGTGAGGCTTCACGCCCCTCTGATTTTCGGGTGCATTTAAAGAAATATATCCTTCCTACATAAGCGGAATATTGAGAGTGGCTGCGAAAGCGGTGGGCGTGGCAGACGGCTTCGAAGAATCATCTTCGTCCCGCACAGGAGCGGGTTCGGTAGCGACAATAGGATGAAACACGGAGGGAATATCGGATCGAAAGCGGGGAGCGGGTTAGACGGGTTAGAAAAAAAAACTTCACCGAACAGGGGATTGTTGACGGCGGCGGGAAACAGATTTGTTGTCGAAAAGGAAGCAATGGGTGGTACAGACGGGTTCGAAACAACACACCCCCCTTCACGGGGAAAATTTTGGCAGGGGCAGCGGGAGACACATTTTCGGCGTAACAGGCGGTTCCGAGGGTGCATAGCTTCTCTGAGTAGGGAAACGAATAGGAAAAGCTGCGGTAGGAGGGGTAAAAGATTCGCCCAAGCCATCCCCTGTTCGGGAGGTTTCTTTGTTGGCAGGCCATTCGCCAGACTCACTCATGAGGGTAGGGGGGAGTTATGTGGGGTGAGATATTTTTGAAGCCGAAGAATTGTTTGGAAGGAGAGGGGACTTGGGTTAGGATGGTATTAAGAGTCATGGATTGTGACCTGAAGTGGTTTCGATGGGTTCTGAAGGGCTAAGGTCCTCACTAGTGGCGGTTGGAGAGTTATAATATGAAAGATGATTTACTTGGAGGGTTATTCTGTTGGGCCCAAACTATTGTGATGGTGCTATCACCACACCTGCAAATTGCGAACAATTTTTAAAAATTAATATCCGCTGCGTGTTAGCTCGACGGGTATTTCTGACGGGAACAGTGCTTGTCGCATCACGAAACGCTATGAAAAACTTTATCTTGGGGCATCTAAAATATTTTTCCCGTCGAATGAATACCCGTAGAGTATTCATTCGACGAGTATTGAGGTTCAGAATGCCCATAAACTGCGCTGTTTTGGACATCGGAAGATTTTCAGACAGCAAAAGAATTATTGTGAAACGTTACATCGCCAGATGGGCGACATGTGATAATATAAAACCCTGATTTGCTGTAATGGGTGATTTCTCGACTTGACAGATGTATTTCATCGCGTGATTCAAAGGACTGCTCGCGGTAGTACCGGACTTGGCAGTACCCGAACATGTGCATTCGCACAGGATAGGACATTTAAATGTACTACATGACTATAACTATTGTTCAGTCCAGCTAGATACTGCTGCCATTCATTTGGAGTTGTAGTATTGACGACCTAAGGTAGTCGTGCAGCATTAAATTGAAAGAGTTATCTATACTGTGTCATATA
The DNA here is from genome assembly GCA_002205965.3 of Kappaphycus alvarezii. Taxonomy (NCBI): domain Eukaryota; phylum Rhodophyta; class Florideophyceae; order Gigartinales; family Solieriaceae; genus Kappaphycus; species Kappaphycus alvarezii. The sequence continues at coordinate 1,257,077 of NADL03000611.1, read as the reverse complement.
TGAAATGGGATGTTTACTTGTAGTTGACTTCAATTAATTGATAACTTTTGTTGCAAAACCGATTTCAAGTACCATTGAGCAAAGGAAATGAAATCATTGCCTGGAAGCGGTACCTACACAGTACTTCAAAAAATCAAACATATGTGGATATCATGATGCATGTCAGTCCCGGTGTGACAAGAACTACATCCAACAACGGATTTCACAGCAGTAACAATTACACAGTGTAATGAATCCATCTGTAAGGTGTATCGAAGATGTGAAGCCCACAATTTTCGAAAAGAAGCACTCCAGAATTACTAATCTTCAATTTAGATCCCCTTTCGCAGGTCTATACGCGACCCAGTTCCCTGCGCATAAAAAAAGATGCTCAGGAAAGAAGAAAATCTACTCCATTGAGTATCTATCGTGTGCACTTCAGGTCTGACTATACAAGGGTCAAGGAATCTTTAGTCGGCTTGGGGGAACGTTTGGGTGTTTTACTGTTGGAAGATATTTCCGACCTATCCCATGGTTTTCCAGACAACCGCAATCGACTCAAAAAGGGTATACCTACAGCGTCGGCTTGGGTGAATGTGCTTTCTGATACTCGAAAAATAAGGCGAAAAAAAGCACCACAAGAATATGATGCCAAAACAACGGATGAGTTTGGCGTTTAAGAAACAGGATATCTGAACGCAACTGATTTACAAGCTATTTGTTCTCCACAGAATTACATAAAGTAATATCCCAGTCCACCTTGGAATCTCCATTCCGCACAGCATGCTGGATCGCTAAATAGTACTACTGTAGTACAATTGAAATTTTTAATATTGATACAAAAGACCCCTCTGAGTCATTCTAATATGATCTGTTGAAGTCAGTGTACGACAAATCTTCAAAAGCACGATAAAATTGCCGTTCTGGTGTGGGGGAAGCAGATAGAATGTACTCTGAAGTCTGATAAGATGACATTGGAAAGGACGATGGCGGAGACTCCTATAAACTGTGTGAGAGCGGGGACAGTCCTGGTCTTAACAATACATCTCGATTGATCAGTCGAGAACCGAATTTCGACCTTCTGAAATCAAGAATGAAACTTTGAATGAACAGCAATTCAATGTTAGTTTTGAAACTGGTATCGGGAAGCGTGCGTTTCATCATTGATCATTACAGCCAAAATGAAAGATATAATTGAAATTTACCTCATGAATAATAAGTTCAAATCGAAATATAGCGAATGCAGTGAACTCTAAGATTCATAATAAAATCACGAGGCTATGTATCTAGACAAATCTGTGCAAAGACTGAAGGATTATCGAAAAGCCGGTTGCTCTGCTACGAGACTGTCTTTTGCGTAAAAAACGCACCTTGAACATTTTTTACAGCCTATTATGGTACAAGGTTTCAAGATTCCACGTTATTTTATGGTCAAAGGTATCACGTCCAACCAAACCATGGAATGAAATACATATTTTGACTCCATGTCTTCAAACGATAATATGGAACCTGGTACGTAACCTAGAACCATTTTGGGATTGGTACGTACTGAAACAGTGGAAAAAATAGTTGTGCAAATTGTACTGCCGTCATCTTGGGCAATTCTGGATGTTATTGATCCTGTGCTTTTCGATTTGACGTTCATCGGGAATGACTTTGAAGCATCCAGTACTGGATTTGAATTCATGCAGACAGATGTTGAAAATGTACCAATAATTAGGGACCTAGAATCACTTTAACTGCCCACAAATACAGTTTTTGTGAACAAAAACGGTTTGTACGATGAATTTGTCTTTGGGTTCTTGCTTAATGCTATCTTAAATTAATTTTATCCTGGTGTTGACCATGTATACACATTGAACCGGTAAAAAATTATTTATCTTCTGAAATGAATACTATGTGTATCATGAATGGCAGGATCTTTCGACAGCTGGGCAAACAGAATCAAATCATTACTAAACATATATCAAATAAATCATGCCGAGAAAGTTGTTCTGAAAACCTATCTGGTAGTTCGGCGTATGATGGTAGTTCAGACGGAGAACATGATGATTTAGAGCGACCTAGTTGTGCACAAAAGGCACACAAAAAGGTAATCGATAGTTTTTTTGCTCTCTAGAATCTGGCGGCGATACGGAATTACAAGTCTTACTGCAAGGAACTGGGGAAAGCGAGTTCGTAAGGTAGCCACATCGGGAGAGTGAACACAGCACAAACGAAGCCGGTTGAGAAAGCAACTTTTAAAGTTTTGGTCTCTTTAAATTACTTAAATTTATTCAAATTTCAACTACTCAGCGTTTCGAGCAATCTCTCGATGACGACTGCCAAGACGGTGGCGCTCAAGGTCTGCCTTGCTCGGAACTTCTATCTTGCAATTATAGCAGATGTGCCTTATCTTGTCCGCGCGGTTTTAGTGCTTACGGTAGCGAAAGTGCTCGCGATATTGCACTCGACCTGTGCAGGTGACTTGACAGGGACGGCTGTGGAAGGACGACGATCGTGGTTTCTTGGTCAGTCGAGGCCTTCTGGTCTTCTTAGGAATGCGGTGTTTGGCGGTTCTCTGGATGACGATGCAAGTCGCGTCAGGAATTTATTATTATTGCATACTGAAGATTTCAATCCGTTCTCGACCTTATACCCTCAGGGGTCAACAAGTGGAGTATACATGTCAATCACTTGAATAAAAACGGAATATTCAACAAGAAAGTGGTCATATAGAATCATATACAGTATTAAACCTCTAATTTACTGTAAAAGACATCCATGACATCCTTGAAGATATCGTCGACGGTGCTTGCAACGCTATTGAGAGTCATGTAAGCGATGGGAAACTTTGAAATATTTTCCTCGACCTTGTAGGGTTCATTGGAGACTGCCCTGCAGTTTCCCGTACAATTGATGTGCATGGACATACTATAAGTAATCTATGTGCGATGTATTCCTTCAGAAGATTACCAAAGCACATGTGAGGTGAATCAAGGTATCGATATAATACCAATGTTCACGGTAATTACTCATCTTTTATTCGTACCTGGGAGCTCCATAAGGTTCTTTGTGCAGTAGCACCACAAACGACTGTGTTTATTTGGGTATGATTACAAATGGCACCTCTTCTTCACAGAATAGCCCCATTTTGAGTTGGCCACTTGTACGGACGGTATTTGATGCAACATTTCCACTAATGACGAAGATATGAGAGTTTTCAGTGGCCTTTTTGATCCGTTCCTATCAAATGTCGTTGGCCTTGATCATTTTCTGTCTGGTTTGGCGCAGGATAATTTAAACTGTTGCTACCAACAGCTTCACAGCGACAGACTTCGAACAATAGTGAATTTTAGATCTTGAAAGAACTCTACATCAAGAGTCTAATCAAGAAAAGAAGGTATTAAAAGAGAGAAAGAATGCCTTAAAAAGTATGAAACGTTCCGGCATGTTCTGCGTAGTGACTATAGCTGTACATGGGGTGCTGTAATCCTGCATTTCCATTTGTTGAACAATAAATGTTTTGCGGTGACTAAGTGTGCATTATTGTGATTAATTTTAGAGATACATCCTTTCAATTGCCGATGAAAATATTAAACGCACAGTTTCACGAATTTATGACAGTTCTAAAAGGCTTTAATGTAATGATTGTTTACTTGGATGAGTACACTCTCATTCGGGAATCTTTTCTGTTGTTGGAAAAACTGCAGAAGTTAGTTTCTTTGCACATATTGGTGCCCAGAGGTTAAAATTGTAGTGACAGAGAGTGTGAAGTTTGTCTGTGGAAACCTTCGATGAGAACATATCAAAGAGTTGAAGCGAATGTCTAAGGAATTTTTCTCATCTGTTAGTAATCTTTGCGCTAAATCTGAAACCCTTACAAAGTGTAACGACAAACTAGAACTTCATCGGCTAGTTGAATTTTATGAGGTCTGAACTCTATACTTTTTGAACTATCTTTAATTCATGAAACTGTGTTTTGAATCTGTTCACAGGCAATTAAAAAGAAGCATCTCTAAAAATAATCACAAGAATGCACAATTAATCGCCGTAGAACATTTATTGTTTAACAAATGGCAATGCAGGGTTGCAGAACTGAATGAATTCCATCAGAAAGAAATCATGAGGCCTCTTTGCCATAAATGAGGTTTTTGAGAGGATTTTTTATTAAGAAGCAGAATTAATGACAGATACAAATGAAAAGTATTAATTAAATGTATCGTGGATTGTTTTATTCTTTCTCTTTTCAAAACATCCCTCATGAAATAACGGAAAATTGATTCTCGTACTCAACTATTTCGGAAAAAAGAAAAAGATTCCCGATTAGCTAGATTACTGGCTGCTGCTCACTCATTGGAATCCGATAAATTTGCTAGAGCTGTGCTGCTCCCTGAAATAATTTATTGCGTCAGTTTTCAGTATGAGCATTGTTTTCTAGACTTGAACCAATGGTCGGAACAATATAAGGTCTACATGCTAGCACGTTGTGTGCGTCACAAATTTGAAGTAGCATGCATTGACAAACCGAAAGGGTCCAATGTCCTTGACTGCCGCACAGCAATGCAAGTGCTGTTGCTACCTGGAGAAGAACACTAGTTTTTTTGTTGTCCTCGCATCAAGGAAAGACGGATGATATGACGACTCTAGAATAAGAACGGTTATTTTAGCTGTAATTTGCTTCTTTATAAGGCCAACGGATCCACTGTATGTAATATGTGTTAGGATCGCTCCATGTTAGTCTGGGACTACAACAGCTATCGGTGATCTGGCTAGCATTGGCCAGCTACAGGTACTAGAGATGATTCACTGTATAAGAGGAGTGAGCCTGTATCATTACTGTAAATTAAGTGAGGAATCCAGAAACGAATATGAAGTGGTATCCAGGATGGCAATGAAACACATGCGGTCAGTTTTAGATGGCGATAAAATGGTGCCACAATTTAGATCCCAGAGATATTATCCCAGAACTGCAGAGAACATGTGACATAGAGGACGAATAATATGATCAAATTCAACTTTTAAAATACTTGCTTACTTCTTTCATAAAAGTTTGACTCCCACTACGGCATAATGTATAATTGCATCATTCTCAGGAGATATGTTTCTCGCGCTACTTTCCATACCATCTTCCACTACAATTATCTCATTAAGAGCGTTATATTCCCTTCGATTTAGTCTGAGAAATTGGTTTTGCATCAAACTCTGAAATGTGGATTGACCAGACATAATTATTGCCAGTGTGCGTTGAACTTCAAAATCTTAAAATGCTTTCTGATCAATATCGTCCGGATTTACATACAAAATATCACTGTGTATGATTAGTGACAACAAGTCTCGAATCAAACTTTGTAAAAGGAGAGCAACAGCCAAAATCGTACGGAATGGGTTCTTGTTTCAATCTCAACAGCAAACCGATAGAGGAAGTGTACGTAACCCTTTGGGTAGTTGGTGGCAACATAATACTTATGTTTTTGGTTAAAATTCGCAATTATACTACGGTCCTCCTATTCTTCGCATCATTCGGCACTGCAGTTACATGGTATTCAGCATGGATAAAAAATTCTTTAATTTTCAGAGAGTAATTTCTCAAAAATAAATTTTTTCATTACATCTGCTTCCTTTTTTACATCTTCATAATAACTTTTATGAGCATCAGGGATTTGCGCAATTCTCAGACCCAACTCCTCATCTGTACATGAGTCCCTTGCTGATCGCTCAACCAAAACTTATACTTTTGAATAATGAATTTGATCAACTGGAGGTCTTTGCAGGGTCCACGAATCGAGCAAGAATCCAACATCGGAGTAGAGAAATATCCTCATATTCTCACACGCTTTGTACAGATGACCCTAGAGAAGACGATACACCGTTTTGGAGCAAGGCAAGGCAATTTCGTATTAGAAGGGATCTTCTCTTTGGTTCTCTCCTTTCACCCCTTCTTTAATTGCTTCGAGCATCATCTGTGCGCAGAAAATATGGTTTGTGTCAACATGATTACTATTTAACCACTCAGGATGGTGCATCAACCAGAAAACTTACCATTATTCTTTTTAGTGTTCTCTCAATGTGGTATGTTCTTCGAGATACTTCCATTCACGAAATCGTACCCCTCGTTTAAGAAGCTACTGCATGAGTTTGGTTGAAAATTGTACAATACACTTGAAACAAATCCAAGCTTGAAATTTGAGGGTTGCCTCTTGATACCGTCCCGATAGTTTTCCTTACTATCACTAATTTGAAGACTGAGCTGAAGTACAAGCATTGCCTTTCCATTAAAACTCAGCAGCAAAAAATCAATTACACTTACTCTATTAAACTCTCTCTCGAAAATAATGGGAAAGCTACAGGACAGCTCGATAGATAATACATTGTAATGGAGAGTAAAATCTGTATATTGCATATATGTATCCAACAGAATTGTCCATTTGCTACCAGACTTGATCCAGGCTTCTTGCGTACAGCTAGGACCAGTACAGAGAGCTGGTTACTGATAGATTTCTCGATTAGACCCATGGCCTTTGATAAATGGCACATTTCGTAACTGATCTCTGATAAAGTTAAATTTATGTCACCCTTCAAACTTGCGCATACCTCATCCTCCATTGCTTTTATCAAGGCTTTTATGTCGTTTAATTGTGGTTGCTGAGTATCTTTGCGAGGGAGGTCGATATCGCCTTGGCCAACAGTACTCATGGGCAAGGTAATACCAGTGGAAAGGTCTTGCGGTTTTGGGTAAGTGACTTTTCGTCTGTCCTGTCCGTTCAATAGTTGGATACATAGAAAGGGAATTTACATCTCGCCCACTGCTCACATTTCGATCATCTTGAAATCTTCCCCTTAGTTCCGTTTTCCTCGTACTCCGAGAGGTATTTCGAGATGGAATACGATCATCAGAGAGATGATGCTGCACAAATCAGAGTCTTGGTCTGTAAAAAGTTGCTTCGTCCTCGTCTCCAATGGGTATACTAGGAAAGATTGTCCCGTCCGGAATTGCCTTCAATCGTTTTGAAGGATTCGTCACATCATATTTTTCATTTTTCAGGACTTGGTCTCCAAGAATATTCTATCAAGAGCAATTGATTCTTTCTATGTCGTAGCAGAAGCTAAAATATGAATTCTGTACGTCGGGCACTTCCGGCCTTCCTCATCCTGATTACTAAAAATATGACTTGGAGGTTGATGAGGCCGTACAGTCTGAAACTGCCTCCTCTTCCCGTGATGTTCTTTGTATACCAGCATTCTCTCATTCGTTGTGCGTCGCCTCTTAGATCTTCTGTCTCTCGAGGACCAAATAATTTTGACTGTGCTCTAGTTCTTCTTTGCAACCACAATTCTTCCAAAGTTTAGCGGCTTAAAAATACTAAAAATTTCAGGACTACCAACGATTATTTAGCTGATAGATGGAGGAATTGATTTTTGGACTTTGCTCATCCTCCTTAGATATTAAATTTCAAATTTAAACTATATTGTGGTCAATCTATCAACTCCAGAAATTGTCTGGAAACTTCCTTGTGGCAGTGCCGATACATAGATCATACCTATGTTCGAACTAAGAACTCATTTTCATAAGTATATCGGTTTCCAAAGAAAGTATATGATGTTAGGCAGTCGTGAATTCCCAATCGTGCGCTAGGTAATGAGAAAATTAAGCGCCACATGTTCATTTTATTTTTCAGATATCTATGTGCACTCAAATAATCAATGGACTTCGGTTGCGAGGAATTTCCGGTCCAGATGGATGGAGGTATGTCTTACCGAGAAAATAAGATTTTATTGAGGTCGTTTTGGCGAATAGAAAATCTCTATAGGTCACCACTCACGTGTTGCTTTGCAGAAGTTCTGGTCTTCGAGGACTGCTCCGTGGTAGAAGTCACATGAGGGGCTGTGATAAAACATCCCGAGATTAATTATTGGTAGCCTTAGATTGAGTTAATGTATTTACTTCCAGGGTTAAAGATTCAAGCTATAGAGAAGGGCTTCGATTGTGATGGTAACGTCAATGAAAAGATGTCTTGGAGATTAGTGATTGAAGGAGCTGACATTTCTGCAAAGGATGAGTAAGTGGAATTGGATGATTCGTAGGAACCCGACGAGCACTTGAACCAACAATCTACTTCCAAACATGTTGGAAGTAATAATGATTACATGATCACATACCTGAAAAGATTGCGAACTGTGTACTCATCCGTTGTTATCGAATTGAATTCATTACGAAGCCAACTTGGGATTGTGCCAGTCTCATGCGTGTGCTTGAGACTGATCAAAGTGTTCATGCGCATATGAATGACCTGCCGAGAGGCTGAATGGTGTTATTCCAGCTGTAGCGAGCGCTTGAATTAAGATACGAGAAGCTATTACGAGCTCCGAATCTTGAAACGGGAACTACAAAAAACGCTACCTTTGTGAGGGATACACTATATGAAGTCTGAAAATATGCATTGGATGCGTTCTAAGAGATTTTTCAGGGGTGCCTTGAGCTTTGTATGACACAATCAACGTGACAAGCCGTAAAGCTCTACCCTAGCTCTTCAGAAACGCAGTGCTCCCCGGAAGTAATGAAATGTTTCAATATTAAGTTTGCAACGTTTAAAAACCAATGTGATGTGATGTGTGTCACATCCATTCCTAATAGACTTATCATTTCGCACAAATTTGGCAGTGTTGTAGAGGCTAATGCAAGGAATTTTCTGGGATTTTTTGCTTTCGAAGATGCTCAAAACTGATATTTCCTTCCTATTCCCAGGAGAAAGCATTTTAAGTTCCAGTTAGTTGCCTTTGACATGACAGTAACTCCAATATATCGAGAAACTCGGTTTGTGTACTGTTAAGAATGCCGGGAAAGTTTAATAAGGGAGATGTGACTTTTCGGTGCGACTTAGTTGAGGAGGGTTCAGACATATGTGGTCGTGCGACCTCTATGAATGTAGTAATAAAGGCTCTAATACCTACTTCTACTGTATTTGGCGAGGAATAGAGGGACAAAATTACGCAGGGGTTGGTCTTCGTCACTAATAAAAGGAAATTTAGCTCAGGGGGCTTTTGAACTAAATCAATTTCAGTTGTGCACGTGACTTTTTCACTGTGAGATTATTCTGATTCTCATTGTTTTCACAAGTATGTAATGATACGTAAACTTTCTCTTGAGGATTGGCGTGAGAAATTTTCGCACGGCATGATTTCTCTCGACCGTCCAAAGGCTTCTAGTCAGTGGGCAGGAATGAAAAAGTGCTATCCGAAAATCGATGCAAATGGCATTATTTTGCATAAAAGCAGGCGTTGTTTTCTAAAAATTTTGTTGCAGTGTGATTGAAACAGTTTGATGTCCTTCATGTTCAATTTAGCCACAAATTTGAACTACATAGATATTTTTTCCCCAGTTGCCAACCTCACCAAGTTGATGATGGAAACCGGTTATCCTCTACTTTAACTCCAACTAAATTTGGTTCAGTTAGCTAAATAAGCGTACAGAAACACAATTATTTGAAAAATAATGAAGCATCACATTAAATTAGCTATGTAAATGTTCTTTTCTGCATTGCTGAAAATTTGATTGTAGCAACACGGATTATGTTGCAGATTGGAGACAGTATTCCGTTCTGTGGTGCTTTTAAAGCTGCAATTATTGTCGTGAGACTCAGTCTCAGCTCAAAACGTTCTGCACGGTGGTGATAGACGTCATAAATCAGAGTGACTAGTATAAAGAAATTTGGGTTGCTTTATTGGTAAAGAAGGGCTGGAGCCGGCGCCTCAGCGATGCAGCGGACGGTAGTCAACGTTGTAATACTTCTGTAGAGTGATAAAACTGGTCTTGTAGGTGTGCGAGCTTAGTATAGGCGAAGAAAGTAATGAAATAAAACCTGCCCACCCAGCACAGCCCACGCCGTCGAAAGTTGTGAGCGTTTTGCCCAAACATGCGTACAGTACAGTACAGTGTTACAGTGCATGGTACATATACAATACTTTACATGTACATTGTACTGAATATATACGTTTGATTGACATTATACCCTGTGGCGCAATGCGTTGCGCGACCATTACCAGGCAAAATTCAAAATAATAAAAAATGTGTAAAACGAGTAAAAGAAACGGGCCAAAATAAAAACATTTTATGTTGTTTAGAATGGTGGTGTCCAGGAAGCTTTTCAATTTTTTTGTACGCGTTCGGCGAAGATGGCGATGGCAAGGAGTGTACGGGAATGGGCATGGATGTTGGTACCGCGTTTCTAGAGGGCTGATGACAAGGGTCTAATCGCTGAGGTGGATGTCCTTGGGAGTGACATAAGTGACGAGGAGAAGTTCTTGAGGAGGTTTGGAAGGATGATACAGTAGTCAAGCAGGTTGGTTAAGTCGTGTACGAAAAAATTATCAGGGTAAGAAGTTGGTTCTTCATCGCAAAAGGCGAAGAGTGTTGAAGGGGAAGAAGCAAGGGATGGTGTTACTGTGGCAAATACACCCCAATTGGCGCAAACAACGCCATACGAGGTTGCGGAGGTTATGTATGGAAGAGTTGTGTGCATGGGGGAAAGAAATTCAGAAGGGCTCGGTGGTATGCCAACGTGGGCGGTGTAGGTGATGTGTTTTCATACTTCATAACTATCGGTTCCTTCATAACTACTCCCAGTCACACGAGTCGTGAGATGGCCCTCTACACTGTCGCAGTTGCGATTCAAAACGGTAAGACCGTTACACGTAATTGTGTCATCAACTTTAGGGGTTCGAGAAAAACAATAAGTGGTGATGCTACTGGTGGAGAGATTCGAGCACTAGAGTGAACGAAGGGGGTTTTCAAGAGAAATAACGGAGTACTCGTTGAGTTAGATGGCTCAAGAGCGCTCGATAATGATTTTCGCCTTACATTTTATTTCTATATCGACGCAAAAGGTCTTCTGAGTTGCTTGAGTGGAGACTTTTATTGAATACCGGCGCCGAATTTTATTGGAATAAAGTGCTTTCTCAACGAGGGTGTTTCGAGGATCGTGAAAGATGGGATGATGTTATATATGAATTATTTTAGGAAGCTAGGAAAAGTTTTCGATGTCATTCGCGGTGCCCACCGGGGCTTAAACTTCCGCGAGCCCCGAGAGAGGAAGCTGTTGCGGGGAAAAATGGGTTGGTATTCCGTAAATCGCCGTTCAACCGCTTTTATAATCATCGCAAGTTATAAGTATAGGTTTTACTTGGTGCGCTTGTCGCAGTTCATACGTGGGCTGTCGCAACTTGACCATTGAGTCGCGGTAAATGCGTCTAGGGGCCCCATTCTTGACAGTGTTTAAACTTGTCCAATCAGAATTTCATAAAGAACGCTGCACATATGTGATGGGCCGAATACTCTCATGTTGGCGGAAGCTTGCAAGCAATGCAAGCCATTTTTGCCACATTCACGAGGTCATTTTTCGACTGACTCGAGGACAAAACAAAATTGTTTCGCTTTACTTTTCAAGCCTAAACTTAACGAAAATCCAACGCAGAGGCATACCCAATGAAACAGTCACACTTGAAAAAAATGGTTTCCCGTCTAAAACTAAACGGAAGAAAGTTATCCATCTTCTCCGTAGGTCATCTTCATGATGATTGTGAAAAAAATATCCGAACAATTTCGTTCGGAGGCCTGATTCCCCTAGGTCTCGCACTTTCCAGCAATTCTACGCCTCACTTCTATACATTAATCGAAACGAAACAACATTTGATGCCATGAGTACCGTTATTAAACCCAGCGAAGGCCCAAGCAACAATCTTTCGGCAAACCCAAGGTAAAACAACTCCCAACTTGTCGAGCACGCGCAAGTTGCAAACCCAGACTTGGGCCGTACTTTTACTCAGACTTCAACTCTTCCCAGACCATCGGAGCGGGCTGGGACAAATCTGAAAATAAAGAAACCAGCAACGGCAAATATTTCCGCAGTGGAACTTGTGGTGGAGTTCACCATAAGCCGTACAGTAATGCATCCTCTCTAAAATTAATGTAAATATAGACGCATCCCAGCAATGGCACAAGTTATTCCCCCTACCAATATCACAAATCCACCACAAATCCCAGCGACGCCAACAAATATCGCTCTTCAGCAAGGCCGCGGCCCTCCAAATATCAACTCCGAACATCTGCATGCGACAGGCAACGACTACGAAAACGCCCTCCCTGCAAACGATACAGCCTAGAAAAGGAGAATCCGTTTCTCAAGCGCAAATGAAGTACTCCTTCTAAAGGCGGTTTTTTCACGGGCGCACGCCTTTCCCCCATAGTGAACCAAAAACGCGTTTTCAGGATGCCCTGACGCACTTCATTTCCGCTCTACCGCCATCTGCGCTTGACGCAGTGCAAGAAAGCTCATGGAAAACGATGAATGATCGCTTGAAAAAGTTACTGAGAGATGTTAGCAGGCTGTCAGAGTGAACGCATCGGCGTACGGGATTATTGAAGTACGAGGAGAGTGCAAAGGATTGCTTGATGATATTATTCAGGATGTGGATGAGATGCAAGAGTCGAAGAGAGCATAAAGGATGGGAAAACAGAACTAGATACAAGGCTACATGCGGCAGGTGAGCAAATTAGAAACAGAGCCTTCAGTCGTGCAAAGTGGTACCAGCAATGAGGATGGTGGTCCTGCAGAAAGGGATCATGCGACAAGGGTAGAAAGGGTTACAATCCTTGATAAAGCCCGAGCACTCCTAATCGTAGACGGTCATCTTTTTCGTATGTGGATGATAAGGACCGAGCTATGCTCGAAAAGCATATGCTACAAAGAGAAGAAACTGGGAGTAAAAGGTCAAAGATAGAGCAGGAAAGATGGGATTTCGAGAGAGTTTAAAACGTTTCTGAGCAAGAACGTCTCCGACATCGAGTTTACCTTGACTTAGAGTGGTTAGTTTAGAGGGGAAGAGGTTTCAGATGGCAGAGAGGCTTGATTTTTTAGATAGACAGAAGCTTACGGCTGCATTAGAGGAGAGGAAGCAAATGATTTGCCCAATAGTTGCTTTAGATAAGCAGGAGTAGTCGGGCTTCTCATGAATTCAAGTATTCTTCCAAGGATGGGGAGGAAGGGCATGCAAAATATGATTGCGTCTGACCGCTATGATGGACACACACTTTTATGTTCCATAGAATGGCTGCACCTTTATACATCAATGCGACTGGTGCCTTCCGAACTTTGAGCATTCCCTTGTAATCTTGGCTGGTTCAGATCTGTTTAAGGTCTTTATAAGACCCCTTAACTGCCTCACGTACTGAGCTCATGCATTTTTTGTGCATAAGTTGTGCTGGTGTAGCAAATTAACTTTCAAATGCGACCTGTAGCCACGGTCGGAGCATATATTCTGGAACCCCATAAACATAAAGCTGCCGTTTGCCTAGTTGTAATATTCTGTGCTAGTGCTGCATCCATGTTACTCTGTCTGGATGGAGTAATGTGAAGTCTACGTCCGACCTGAGGACCACAGATTTTAAATATAAGTCCATCAGGAGTTGTCATGCTTTGATATATGAGGCAGTAGAATCTCTTATGACCCGAGTACGTAGATCTTTGGCTCGCTGAAGGTCCGCCTGGTCTCTACATCTAAATTTTAGTGCAATCTATAAAGACAATGCAGCTGGCTAAAGGCGGTCTTCTTGCAGTGACTGCGTCAGCGTATATCTGTGCTCTATCCATTATCAGATACGTCCTGAAATCCTCAACTAGATGTGCACAGTTACTTAAAAACCCCTCCAAAGGTTCCCAAAACACTTCTGACAAGGCGCAGGCTCTCATTCCAAACACCAATTATTAATCGGGCTATCTAAATGAGGCGAATAGTCTCCGAGTACCATACACCGCGCCCTGAATTTGTCACAAAAGTAGCCTGATCTTGAGATTTTGCCCGTATCAAATCAAATTAACTGTGCAACCCTTCGAATCTCTGTAGGGCGAAGTCGAAGGTCCCTGAGAGCTTTCTTTGCGCTGTAAACGTTTATATTGAACGTGAAACGTCTCACATGTCGTTTCATCAGTTGAATTTTGTTGAAGTCTAGGGTGTTCGCGACACACTTTCTTATCCAGCAAGAACGAAGTTCGATGTATGCATCGGTAAATATCGCTGCCTTCCAGAGACGACTTCCTTTGAACAAACGACGTGTTATTTTACTTATGCAATAATCCTTCTGCCTCATATCGAACTATGATGGTTGCCGAGTAGAGAATGACAACTATTCCTCGATGGCTTCGGCCGGCAGGGTTCATGGTGCTTGATCCTGCGTTTTTGAAGACGAGTGTAGTGATCGGTAATGTTCATAAGACATGCATTGCTTTCAGTCTCCCATAACATCTTATGTGGCTTGTCCATAATGTAATTATGGCAGTTGTGGCTTATTTATGGCAAAGAAAATACGTATTTTTTTGAAGGACCCATACGAATTTCTTTCATCCATAATCCTCTACTCAAGCAATATTTTACGGGTTTTCGCAGCCCTCGGACATCGATGTGAGTCCTAGAATTGTGTTGAACCGCGTTAAAAATTTGAATGAACCAGATTGCAGCTGCGAAATAGTATAAAACTGTGGTAAACCAGAAGAATTGATGCAGTCCACTTAGCAATCGTGCTGAACTGGCTTGCCCTTCCTGATACTGGAACAAATACTTAAATACAACTGGATGATTACAGCATGACTCCCGCATACATGGAGGGAGTAAAAGCAGTGCGATACAGTACTACGGTTCCGAAAGAACCTATAGAACGGTAACCCAAATACAGGGATTTGAGCGCACTGATTTGCTATTTTAGAAAAAATGTTGCGAATCATGAAAACCTCGAAATTGATCTTACAGGCAGATTCTCAGAGCCATTTATCGATTTTTAACAAAAACACTAAAAAAGGCTAAATAAGTTCATAACGGAACTAAAGAGCGGGTACCATTAATACTAACTTTAACGAGTAGAAATGAAAATTTTGTACTAGCTCCTTGCCCTATTATGCGCCATATCTTCCAAGCAGCGCTTATGGGTGCTTCTTACCAGCGAATAGAGAAGCGAAGGGTCGATTTCCACGCACTATGCGGTGACTTCGATTTTCAGCTTCTTTACGTAATTAAGCTATCACGAAGTTTTGATAGAAAGCACGTGTTTATTCTCCCCAGGCATTTTAATTGGGTCAAAATGCAGACTGCGCACAGAACAGTCCATAAAATTGACATTTTTTTGACGTTTGCCATTCTTTTTGTTACATCTGCTATATATTTATATGCATTTCTATGTTGTAACCCCCATCCATTTGGATAGGAAACATCCGGGAAGGGGAGAAGATATTCATAAAGAGTTCTGTAGTTCGTACCATCCTTCTTTCCACAATGGAATGCGATTTCAGACTTTTCATTTTCTGAAATAGTGGTCAATATCTTCAACGATCCACCTCCCACGTGCCGACGCGAAATTTATTTTTTCTCCCCTAAGATCTTGTCAATATCTCGTACGATTATCAGGATCATCCAGATTACATTTTGCAGAAGAAATAACAATTCGGTACCAGTCCTCAATGGTCTGGGATGACCTGGATCCGAATGAATTTTCTCGTTCGTTTCCGTGTTTTTTTTCTTTCACTTCCTGCAGTCCAAATTAAGCGCTAAAGAGAGAATATGCCGCTCACGTCCCACTGAGACCGAAAATCTATCGTTTTTTGGATAGTACAGGCGCTGGCTTCTTCTTTCGAAGCCCTCCGAATGCCTTCCTCGTCTATCACAGGGATTTAATGTGGATGGTATACCCCCGCCATGATCGTTGTTGTATCTTCGCAGTTTTTTGAGTAACTTTAGGATGGATGTTCTTGAAAACTTATGCTGGTGGGCCATCCTACTCACAGCAAAACACTCCTATTGCTAACTCAACTTTACGCTAAAGGACATGGTTTTGTGTCAAACTTGCCCGCAATGTTTTTTACGGAGACAAAATTGGGAAACGACGACATAAATAGAATATCGTTCGATTTTTTTCTGCTGTTACCAAGCCCTTTCTGTGGGTACTCCTTGTCTTCAGAGGACATTTCGTACATTTTTGTGAGGCAGACCAGATGTATTGTATTGAACCCCTGCCCATTCTATTTATTACATATGATATACCTGCGGTAACTTTTTAAAAGAATGCCCAATTAGAAACGCAGAAATCGATCATAATCAGTTCCGCCCTACGCTTTTACGGAAACACACAGCCTAACAGCTGCAAAGTGCACCAGGGCGTCATTGTCGCTCATTCTGGCTCCCTTCTTCCTGAGGACCTTTTCAACAGGACGACAATGCCTAGCGTGCAAAAGACCTATTTTTTTCGGTAATGTCTTTGGAATATTTTTCATATTTGTAGAATAAATTGATCCCAGTTGATTCTGTAAATTGCATCATCACAGTGATGGCGTAAAATCCACAACTTTAGCAGTCCTGTAGGGGCTCATAAAGGAGTATTTTTGGCATACAGTCTCCATTTTTGAAGCTTTACTTGGAAAGGCGAAGCAAGGTAGACAGAGTTTCTCCCATGACACTAAAAATATTTCCTAGAGACTCAGTTGCGAAGCTGCCAGCCCAGTATAATGAGCAATCCCTGGTCACCACCATGCTCTCTCAGTGAGCCTTATCTGTCACATGAATAAGAATAGTTATTGTGGGTGGCCAACATGCGCCGATCAAAACGAAATGGCACTTTAATTTCTCTACAATATCTGGGAGAGAAATTAACCAATCATTTTTCAGTGCAGCGGTTGTGGTCATACTCGATGTCACAGAAGGCGTGAAAATTGTACTTGTTTCGAAATCCATCTGTGACAAGGCGCCGATCAGAATATGCTCGTCCGCAAATTGGAAAGGGGCGACAGGTTTGCGCCGGAATACTTCGTGATTGGTAGAAGATAGAAGTAGGCCTTCAAATAGCTTCTTTTGATAAAGGAAAGGACGAGAGGGAGCGAAGGAGATAGAGAAAGAGGGGCGAGGGAGATAGCTGGAACAAAAGACGGAAAGAGCGAAAGAAAGTCGGAAATTTCCAAGCCGAGGAACACCCCCAGGGTCCCAGGTGTGCTCTTGGGCCCAGGACGCCTCCAGGATCCCTGATCAAGGAAGACAGAATCATGGAAAGAGTCCTGGGTAGCTGTAAGCACGGCAAGTTACATTGCGATTTGATTGGAAAATCTTGGGCAGGACCGGTGGGGAAAATATTTCCAGGAATCCGGGGAAGTGTATCCCAGAAAAATCCAAACATTAAAAACTCTAAATTGAACTTTTCTAAGCGACTTACATTCCAGGATCCCCAGGAATACTGGGAGTTCTTTCGGAAAATCCTGACAAAAAACTCTGAATATTTTGTAGTATAGAATGATGGCCCGATTTTTAAGAGAAAGCAGTGTATTTATCCGGAAATTTCACATTATTAATTATTTGGGAAACTCATGAGTTTCCAGATATCTTCAGGAAAGATATCGTACGTCTAGGCCAGGACTGACCCAGGATTCCGGTGCATAAAGACAGAATTCCTTGGGAAAGATACCAACACTGATGTTACATTCTCTCATTAAAACTTCTTTAGATTTTCAACCCGAGAATCCTGGAAAATCTCCCAAAATTACTGGGAACAGCCAGAAAGAATGGCAAAATAATTTTTAAACTTGGAGTTACATCCTAGTACTCCCCAAACATCTTAGCTATAGAATTTTGCAACTCTAGGTGGCAATTCCTATATAATTATCCCTTAATACCCTTAGAATCCTGGTTAATATCCCAGGAATCCTCGAAAATCCCCAAGAATATTGCCGTAATCTCAGGGGGTTTTCAACTTATGAGTTGTTAGCAGCCCGCGAGACTGCCGAAATAGTTATCAAAATATTAGATGCATGCCAGGAATTCTCCAAATCCTACCCCATTGGAAGACAACCCCTTGGCCGACGTTCCTATGTGATTGCCCCTTTACACCGCCAAAGTACGGGAAAGGTTCCCAGTAATCCTCGAAAATCCCCCAGGATTACTGGGATATAACAGCGCTTGGAAAATTTCGAAACTGTCATTGAAAAAACTTATTTTGTCCAATATTGGGCAGTAACTAATGCCATTATTTCAATTTATAGGAACATCAACACTTAAAAATTATTCTTTAAGAACTAATTTATTACTAAAGTAAAAATATTTCTGCACAATTAATTGACAGTAAGTGCTAAAAATAACTGAACGTTTTACTCCCTGAAAGTTTACATGTGTAAACATATCAGTTGTACACAGTGTCGTGTTTTCGAGGGAGCCTGGCTCCCCGGGTGCAAACTCTGGGAGCTTCCCAGGTAAATTACAGTGCACTTTGCGCGAGAGCCAAGTGGATAGGTGGTGAACCAAAAACGAAGCACTGAAATGTAGCCCCTCCATCATCTGAAATGCGTTGCGCTCGCTTCAAATGTAATGAAGTCGAAGATTCCAAATCTGCGTGCTCTCTCCGCATATTATGGAACAACGGTACAGCAGTTTTCACATTTTTCACAAAAAAACTATCACCCTCGCATACAACACCGATTATCTGCAAAAACCATTCCTAAATGAAGTTGAGAGCTTTGTTTGTTGCTGTGACTACGAGAATACCCGGCAGCTTTTTGAAATTTGAGCCGGCATCAGAATTGGTAGCAACGGTGTGTGTAAATGTGGCTCTCCTTTTTCAGTCCATCTTCTCTCTTGCTTCCTCAATTCTGATAATCTCCTTAAGACACGCCTCCCCATTCAATAAGAAGGCCATAAAGTGCATGGTTTTTTCGGTTTTCCCGATACCGGCTGGTCCAATAATTCCCAACATTCGGTCACGAAGCATATCCACTTCAAGTGCCTCTGTACTGGCATTCCTAACTGCCAGAAGCTTTAAGCACTCATTCACAGCACATAACTGAGCTTTTTCATAGATGGAACTTGAGAGCTTCCTTTAGATAGAGCCGAGTTGACGTACTTACGAACCCAGAATCATCGGGGAGACGGTTGAGGTAACTGCCGACCTGCCTCTGCAGCACAGCGAGAAATTCACAGTTTTTCACGGATCCCTTGTAGTTATCGGTTGTAGCTTTCGGATACGTGTTGAGGACAACAATACCCACTGACTTCTGCCTTTTTGCGTCCAACTTCAAATAAACCAACAAGTACTCGACTGGAATGATGTGTGAACCAACGTAACCAACATGACAGATGTAACCATAAAAGGCTGCGGTCTGTAAAAAATGCTGCCACTCGTCGTCAGCAGATTTATTTGCTCCCAGCGCCATGAAATTAAACACAATTCATATGTCATAGTTGTCGTCCCGCTCTTCCCCGACGCTTACATGCAAGTCGAGAACAGTTATCACGAGCACTGCAAAATTCCTCTTGGCGACGTATTGGAAGTAATCAACTGAAACCACACCACTTTCTTGGTATATGCGGTTTTAGAAGACGCAGGAATTGTGAGTTGAAGGACGCGCTTACCACGACTGGTTCAAGGTTTATTTAACAAACGAACCAGATGACGATTACTCCTCTGCTGCAGATTGACTTGATTCCTTGTTTCTGTGCTCCGAGGAATAGTGTCCAACGCAATGGGAATCTGAGCAGAGAGAAGAGCACACCATATTCTCATATATTGATGAAGATTGTGGTACATCTTTTTCTCTGTGACCTCGACCTCGGGAAGGACCCCACCTTGTCGCAAGCTATCCCTCACACCTTCCAGTTCCTTCGTCGATATTGCCGAGTACATCCACCTCTTCACATCCCTATCCTTCCGCTCCATTAATTCAATACCGGAGGACCATTTAAACAAAGCAGTCCTAATCCAAACGCACGAGTCGGTGCGGATCCCTTCGGAACTTGAAATCTTAAGATTAATTTACTGGGCATTGTTTGTCGCATTCTGCATAAGACGCTGCTTTTGACGCTTGTCCGCTTCCAATTTCTGCCTCTTCTGCCTTTCAATCGTCCTCTTTTCGGCGACCTTTTCCATCGTAGCGAACTCCTCAAAACGCCTCCGACGCTCCCTAATCTTTCCCCCCTGGATGCCTCAGAAACCACCGAGCCAAGCACTTGTTCCATAATTACACGAATATCTACTTCCACGCATTTCCTCTCCCATCACCAACCCATTTCTGTACCTTTTCATTCGACAACCTTGCTTCACTCTAAATAAACAGAACTTGTTCCTGATCATGGAAAGTTCCTCTTCCAGCGCTGCAATTTGCTTCTTAAGTCGGTTCTCTTCTGTAACAGTTTGATCAAGTTCTTGACGGCGACTTGTTAGTTCATCGATCTGATAAATGATATCTGACTCACAAAGGAGGGTAAAGGTTGCATATGGTCGGCCTTGAACTTCGTTAACCATTGCATGCCATCACCATGAGCTTGTGCATTTGGAATCACCTCACTGTTTACACCACCGGGGAAAGAATCCGTCCCCTGGGTGTTCTGTTAGTGGACAGAACGTGACTGCACAATATTCTGCTCCGATGCCATGCGAACAAGTCGATTGTATTCAATTTCCTTCTGATTTTTCGCAACCCAATCACTTGCCGCAAGACTAAAGACATGTACACTTATTTCGGGATGTAGTATTTTGTTTGCCTCCGAACTCACGCGACCGGGTCGAATTTTATCATTTCCAGTGCTTTCCACCTTATGTGCAATTTACTTGGAAACACGAGAAGAAATCCCCCCCTGGTCACGTCAGTTCTGTTAAGAGCTCTGAAGCTAATCAACGGTATATATTCATCGCCATCAACACCAATATTCCCTTCACGTGTCTCCGGCCGTCCCACATCATCGTCATGTACCCCCCGGCCTTCAAGTCCATCAACCGCACCGTTTCCCGCTGATACCCAATTCACGATGCTTCCCACCGAAACAAATCCATCTGCTCCCTGGGTTACAGCATTACCGTTATTATCCCAACTAAAAAATGATCGCTTTCCTAGCCAAAATCTGAGTCCCTCTTCGAAGACCTTCTCAATGTTCCTATCGGCCGCTCTCCTCTTCTGAAGGGCGAATTCATTCGTCGTCACCCGTAAAAAGATACGAAACTGCGTTTAGAAATGCTTGAACACCGCAACTATCTCTTGATACCAGTCGCCTCGGTACACTGTTTCCACGTACGTCGGCCTAAGATGCATAAGAGAGTGATACACCACAGAAATAAATCCATTAAGAGTGAGGGTTGAAGCCACGGGATTACCTGTAGCTGACTTGTGAATATCAGCAGACTAACAAGATTGTTGGCCTTCAATAAACGGCACGGCGAGGAGCCCTTTCGTTTCTTTGCAATAAGTCGTACTGTCCCTCACGAGCACCGTCCAACATGTTGTTGACAGTCTTCCCTCCAATCATGTTAGCTAACGACTCAATGTGAGACCAAAAACAATTCTTGGATAGAAAAAGCCAGCTCAGATGCTTCAAAGGAGTACCAGAATTGAACCCATCGGCTACCCTCATCCCTGCTTTCAAAGACGTCAGCAAATCCACAACTGAGGTGTCCGTGGCCATATCTGTCGAATCTATAATTGCGGAACAAAGCGCAAAAATGTGTAGAACAATTGAAATCAGAACCGCACGACCAACCAACGGGACATATTAAAAATATCCATTCCATGGGGAGTTTTCCATTAACATCTTGCAACGTCCAACAATATTTATCCACTCATCTATCATCAAAGTCCCCAAATCACTCCCAATCCCAATCAGCGGAATCGGCGCACGCATAAACTGCTTCTTCTTGCCTTTAACCCTCTGAAGGAAGAATTCTTCAGGCCTCCAAAAAAATCCCTGTGCAGTGGTACTTCAACGTTGTCAGTACCTCTTGCAACCACAGGGCACGTCCAACAACTTTTTTGCGATCACCTGATACCAAGCCACTATTACCACCGCTGTAGACCGAATATACCACCCTTACCATCCAGGATTCCAGCTCTCAAATACTTCTCTGCAACCATGCGTCGAGTTTTTCTGATTCCATCACATCCCGCATGTAAGCCGGAACTCGCTTCTTTCGATGTGCTGCCTTAATGGCAGCTGACTGCCCCGAAATCTCCTTCATTACCTCTGCAGAGGACTTGTAAGGCCCACCGCGCGCACTCGTGTCTGCAGATCCGGCGTATTCCTCATCGCGGACGCCCGCATCGGAGTGTGGCACAGGTCAGGTGTGTTCGCACTACTTGACGAGCTGGCAGAGTCTCGCCTGCGCTTGCAGGATTTGCGTAGCGGCGTAGTGTAACTGAGAAGCAGAAATGTTGTCAGAGGGATTGTGGGTAGTTCGTGACACTTTGACGGCTTGTTGGAGTGTCTTTGACTTTGATATGGCTTACCAGTGAAAGGGGGAGGGGGGCATGACTGAAAATGGCGCAGCTTTTCTGAAAAAGGTTTGAAATGATATGGTCACGTGGAGGTATTTCGGGTTGCTCAGAGACAATGAGATGCACTGAAGTTTTCCGAGAAGATCTTTGCAGTTTGGACGACTTGTTTGTAACGATCGTCGACGGGTTCCATGGTATGGAAATTTCTTTGACCAGCCGAATATGTGGATTCTTGATGTATAATCATGATATTACTCTGGGGTCATGCGACTGGTAGGTCGAACAAAATTATGTGGCCTGAAAACCACCGCGAAGGGAACATATTTTAAAATGAATTTCTAATATCTTACGTGACCGCAGAAGATAATCTCAATTGCAACAAGACTTGGTAGAAAACTTGCTTTACGTTTATTTCAATCCTCTTTGAGTATTAACGCGTTTTCCTCACTGTTGTACAGGTCACGAAACCGCGTCAAAAGTAATCACTTCTTAACATTTGTAATTTATTGATTCAGAGAACTGTAAGGCGTAGGGTTCAATCATCACGTTTTCTCACTGGTTATGGATCCAGTTTCATGCTTTACAGTATCATACTGCTCAGTAATTGTGCCCAACCTCAATTTCTGAGTCAATCATGATGTCCTCCCCGGTTACGTGCTCAAGTAGAGGTTCTCACCAGTTATATACCAAAGCCGCGCTTACATTTTAACCTTCGAGTATTTCAAACTTGGTATGGATATGGCATATGTGTCCTTTCAGTACCTTGGAAGGTTAACCTGTACCTTTACGCTCAACTCCATCGCCGATAGCCTGCAGCCAGCGGACTGTACTCCGGACGGAGTCCAGAGTACAGTCCGGCGGAGTATTAGGTTAGGTCCGGATATACTGCTTTCTGGCACAAGAGTAATAGAACCTAGAACAAGGCGATGGAATTATTCAGTGTGAATCATATCTGGGCTTCCGGTTATCTAGATTCAGCGGATTGTGGGCCCGTCCATGTACTGCATCATGAAGCATGCGGCATGATGCAGTAGGATTTCTTCTCGATACGAGAAACGGATCACAAGTATTATGAGTGTTACAGCTTGTATGCAGTGCTTTGATTACATCACAAAGCTTGCAAAAGCTGTTTGATATTCATTTTGGCTTAATGCAGTAGTTTTATTGGGTTCTAAGGTTGCTATGTACACTTGCTTTTACCTGTGTTCATTCTTTATGGCTTAATAAGACTGTTACTCCGAACTTTGTTTGTGTTTTATACCGTCATAAGATCAAATAGATTGTATCTGGTAGATTCAAGTCTGGAAGATAGACTTAGGCTGTCCCCAATTTATCTAATAGTGTTTCTTAGAATATTACTTGACTTTAGCGTGGCCATTGCGACACTTCAGGTGTCATGGACTTAGTTTCTTCAAGTTGAGTTGTCTAAATATCCATGGCCTGTTCAAGAAAACTACTCACACAATCAGACCAAATCACACACAATCACACACAATAGAGCCAATCACTTTCAGTTTGTATCGATCCAGGGTCTTCTTCATCGTGCTAATAGTCTTCCATTTTTCTTAAATGTAGTTGTAGATGTCGATGTATTCGGTAGATGCCGAGCAGTTCTGGAGTATCATACTTTGCTCTAAGTCCATCATTAGCTTGGAGCACATGCAACCAGGCATCGTTCAAATGATGGTACAGTACAAGCCATAACTTATGCTTGTCTTGTATCAGCATTCCAAATGTGGGTAAATTTTACGTTTGAAGCGGTGCAGACAATCTACTACCAGTAGTACTACTGCCGGCAGTACCGGAACCCACACTGTGGTTTGGCAACCTATGAGAACCAAAAGGGCCTTTCAAAAACAGAAGACTTCCAACCTCCAAGAATTCTTAAGGTACCCGCCGAGATGTTCGTAAATTAAGTTCTCATTGACAATGCTACCAGGTCATAACATTTTTTCACAGAAATTTAGAAGAATGTGAAATTGAATATACCATCGAAATATTGCAAATAATGCACTATTTCGCATTGCTCATGCAACCAAGTCGACAACATGTCGACTTGGTTACGTGAGCAGAATGACTCTTTTTTATTTGCCAAATTTGATGCGCGTTGTTAGCATTCTTATCTCGACACAACAAAATAACGCTCTCGATGGCAATCGTCGTCTGTCTCTGCTGTCGTTTCCTGTATATTTTGTTCCATATCTGAAGATTATGAACTCAGCCATCGTTTTTGTTTAAATTATATTCTCCCTTTCTCTCAACCAACATGTGAGAACTTGCATCCTTTAATGCTTTTTTTTGTGGCCATGCAATCTTAGATATTGACAAGGCTTGTCATATTTTCATTAAAAGGAGGTTGTAGGGCGGGATTCCTGAATTCCTGGCGTTCAAATGTCCGTCATTCTCAATTTATGGGTGAAACTTCCAAACTCAGATGGTACAATATCGATATGCCCAAGCAGCGAACATCTCAGAACCCGCAAAGTTGGATCGGTTGCCGCCCCATCCCAACAAATGACAACCGATGACTTATTGCGTTGCTCTCACTCTTCAGGCCGCATTCCGGGAGACTGAAACCACCTACGCATCGTAACACCAAGCCGCGGGTACACTTCTATACTGCAGTATGCCGAAATCGATGGGGGATAACGATATTGCTCGATGCTGAAGCGTCTCAAGCCCACCACTGGTGGACTCCAATAGCCCATCCTGTCGCCGCTACCCTTTCTATGACATTGCACCTTTCCTTACTGGTGTCATTTGGATTGCGTTATTGTACACCAGTACGCTTCCTGCGAAAACGAAAGTTTGTTCGCGGTTCGAATAAAGTCGATTTGCATTACAGTGAGTTGGTATGTATGGAAGGCAACTTTGACGGTCCGGAAGGATAGTTCTTTTGTCTATTCGTGTTCCAAGAGGACCTGTTGGAGCCCTCACTGGTCCTAAAATGTGGACTGGAAGGGTCATTTTCGACAGATGTATCACCAGGAATGCAGCAGTAGTCCAGGAGACCTGGGAGACCTGGGCTCCCCTGGGCATCTGGATTACCAGGATTCTTGCCAAAATGTCCAGGATTCCTGGGACTTCCTCGGATAACGCCAAATATTGTCGATATTTTATGTTAAGAGATCTTCCTGGATTTCCAAGTTTAGTCCATAAGCACCAGGAATTGCAGACCAGGATTCCTGGACCAATATCCAGTAATTCTGAGGGTTATATCTGAAATTCCAGGGAAACTCCTAGGAATCCTGCGAGCATTTGTACCAAGGCCTGAGTGGACTCCGAGGTTTCCCAGGCATACTACTAGGCCATAATAAATACCAGAATTCCTGGGGAATTCTGGGATTTATTCTGGGTCTTCGGCCAGAACTGGTGAGTGGAAACCCATGCGTCCTGGTACTTTTTCCAGGGCTTCTGTACTCACATCCAGGATACTTGGGGCGTTATAATTGTAAATCCAGGAAATTTCCCCAGGATTCCTTGTATTTTCTATCTCAGGACCCAGGTTGAGTCCTAGGATACTCAGTATGTTCCTAAGATTCCTGGGGGTATCCTGGGATTCCTTCGAACTTCCTGGGATTTTTTTGTGCTTTTACATTCGAAATATGTGTAACTAGCCTGCTTTATGTTCATGAATCTCCAGGGAACTAGTCCAGAGGGCTCCAGGGAACTAGCCCAGAATTCTCGGATCTTCGGCCTCTTGCCTAGGATACCTAGCAACAAATCCTGGGGCCCAGTACCATGATCATTTTCGAGGAATCTCAGGATTACTGTGTTCGGCCCCAGCCGAGCACAGTAATCCTGAGGGTAAAATCTGTCCTTGAACCCGGAAAATTTCCCAGGATTCCTGGGTGTACCTTGGATTTGGACAGTTACCGACGAGAGAGAGAAGCAGTGAGGGACCAAGAAAGAGAGAGTTTAGAGGAGACAAGGTGGCGAGGTAATTTACACAGACAGAACATGGAGGAAGGTCAGGGCTTCTAAAGACCAAAAGACGAGCCGAACGGTGCTTCTGGACTATCGAAGGAAGTTTGCAGAGGCTATGTAGACGAGGGTGGAATGTTAAACCTAAATCTGCCTGAGCTGATCTAAAAAGGATCAGCTCAAGCTTACAGCACTGTTCATTGCAGAAACGTAACGTTCAATTTATAGGTTGTACAGTAGACCTTTCATACAGTTGTTAGGGAATACAAGAATAGTTAAGTTACCATTAAAAAAAGTTGTACTTCTGTATTATGAAAGTAAATGCAAAAAGACACTGAAAGTACTAGCAAACGGTGTGATTCATAAAAAAACCAGTTGATTGAAAAAATAGTAAAATTACTTTGACTCAGTAATTAAATAGAACATCAATCCCTTTCGAAATTAGGGGATCTTTTTGGAAGTGTATAAATTCATACGAAATCGGTCGACCTCCTCCTTTCTACTACCTATATTCTCACCACAGCAATTTAAAGAGTAAAACCACCACAGCCCACCACCATGAACCCAACCGTCCCTTCCCTCCCACACCAAACTAACCACATACCAGCTCAACTACCATGCCCGCAACCCAATCGAGATTCACTGCCTCTCAAGCAATCGGCGGGCTGGCCATTCTTGTGGGAGCGGCGGAAGAACGCTGTACAAAGCTCGACGTCCATAACTCCACACTCGATCGCCCCAACTCTGATAGAGAGACAGACAGCGATGCCCCAATTTTCGAATCATTTTAGAATGCTGGCGGCTCCCAAAAAATCGTTGAAATGACTAACTTTACGGCACAAGAATCTCAGTTGATCTGGTGGACATTTTCCGATTTTATTTATGCCAACTACAACGTTGGGAGAGGCCGTCGATCCCAGTATACAGGCAAAGACGTTTTACTCATGACTCTTACTTTGTTGAGACATGAAGATGCCAGGGATTTTGTGGGCAGGGCATTCAGCATACGTGGGCCCACATTCGAGCGTACAGTTTCTGCTTTTATTTTGATGCTTTCATCGGAGATTTATCGCTCTGTGTGAAACTTTTATTTGTGCCCACTGGACTTTTGAGAAACAAATGAGGAGTACAAGGCAATTTTAGCACTTTCCTTACGCTCGTTACGCTATATACACCAACTTTTAGAACTGCAACCGGCCGAGTGGTAACCTGCAGGAAGCGAAGAAATATTTCTGTGGAAAACACAAGTTATACGGTTTAAAAGTAGAGGTTTCAGTTCTTCCGACAGGTATCGCAATTGGGTGTTCTCCTCCGTACCCGGGGTCGGTTTCTTAAATATATATTCTCTATAGGAATCTGAATTGGCATGACAAGCAGCTGGAAAAATTGATAGTCAAATATCAGAGCCTGATGTTGGATTTGAGGCGGAAGCTTTCGAAAATAAGTGGGCAGTGCTCGCTGAAAATTGGTATCAAGGAGATAAGGAGCTTATTACAGTGGTTCATCCGAAAAGAAGCCCCGCAACAGCGAGTGAACCAGGGATGAGCACTTTTTTAAATAGGACTGTTGCCAGCGACAGAATAATCGTTGAAAATTTTTTTGGCCGTCTTTGTAGTCTCTGGGATGTTTTATCTCACAATTTTAGGTGGAATTATAACTTTTATGCCGCTTTGTTCCGTTTCTGTTTGGAGGTGACTAATATACATGTAGGGTGGCAGCATTACGGGCTAACGACCAATTTTTTTTTGCGAAGTTGAAAAATAGCCTTGATAAGAGTGGTGAGGAGACGAAATTGAAGAGTGCAAGAGCTCAAGCCAAGTACTTTAATAAGCGTCGGAAGCATATGGAAGTACACTTGAGGGCCTGTTCCGAATCATACTACCCATCTGATGAAGAAAGTCAGATAGATTGAGTTTTACAGTAAAATGTCTCTTTACGTGTGGAAGCCATGTTTTTGCGTTAAAATTGCATATATTTAATATCTGCAATTCATTACTAACTACGGTAATCACTTCGTTGTATGTACTTAGGAATACAGAGAATATTTCGGTTGCGTATAGACCGACTAATTCTGTATTTAATCAATAACTGAGGTAGAGATCTAGTAAACTATTGTGATATCTGTAAGCTCCTATGCTAGATATAAGCTGTAGGCAGAGAATACAGGAGGTAATTACACTTGCAAGCCCCCTCAAACTAGAATTGGGCAAAATACCGCCCCCTCAATCTGAAAAACGATGGATTAGTAATTGGGAAAGCTAGGAAGAAAGATGCCCAGCTCACTTCGAAACTTCAAAAACTTGACTCGAAGCAAAGGTTTCGTCAAAATGTCAGATACTTGCTCATCAGTTCTAGAATGAGATAATGGGATCTGCTTTGCAGCTACGGTCTCCCGAACGAAGTGATACCGAATGTCAATGTGCTTATTTAGATCATTGATAGACTGATTTTGGGCAGACCTGATCGAACTGGAGTTGTCAATTAGGAGTGAAGTCGGTGTTGGCCCATTTGCACCCATTATCTCACAAAGGAGATTACTAGAGATTTTGAGATGCACCGTTTGGGTCTTTTCATCTTCGGCATGATCGGTCGTGAAATTTCAGGTCATCAAATTCTTTTCGCAGTTCTGAGTGTTGTCGTCACATCGATTATCGGATATGCTTACCAAGCAGGAAAGGTCTCTATCTTCTTCTTCCTCAAGGAGAGATTCGGACGCCACAAGAACTTTCTCACGTTAGGCCCCTTGTCAAAGTGATCTCGCGCTGGGTGGCCAATTGGAGCGGGGTGTGGGTACTTTTTGAAGCAGCCACTAATCTCGGAGCGCTTTCAACTGTAAAGACATGTCTCAGATAAAGAGTCTCGCTTGAACTTAGGACGCTGTTTTCCGAGGAGAGCCGCGGACTACGAAGCTCTCAAGGCGTCCCGATCTCACTGGGCATGGCGCTGTTCTTCCTGGAGTCATCGGCTTTGAACGAATTCGAGGGAGAATTTGTCGTCATCAACGTAAGCAGCGTCGAGTGACGAGATTAGACTATCGAAGCGATAGGGTAGACCGTTGAATAGGGCCTTGGCCATTTTGCTGTCCTCAATGTGTACTGACATCGACTTGAGAGTGGCGGCAAGCTGGCGGATTCGGGCAGGGAGCGCAATTATTTTCTCATTAGGGTTCATCTTGGCGGCATAGAATCGACACCTTGCAGCTAATTTGTTGAGTAGGGAATGTTTCTCAAATATATCACAGATGAGCGACCACATGACCTTGGCGGTAAAGGCATGTTGGACTTGTTCGAGATAATTATCTGAAAGAGTCAGCCCGATTGTAGCTCTAGCCTTGCAGTCTGCCCTAATACAGGAAGCGTACGTTGGTGAGGAAGGTTCCGGAGGCTCTTCAGTGAGATGGTTGTCAAATTCTCTCAGAGGAAGTAGGAGTTGCATTCGCGACTTCCAGATGTTGAAGTTATCATCGCGCAGTTTCTCAAAGCTGTCAATACGAAGTACAGAAGAATCAATGACGCAATATAGCAGAGTGGAAGAGAACTTTGGCTAGCGAAAAAAGATTCACAGTGAATCGAGATCAGGTTTACTTATTTCTACTGCTGACGTGCTTGTCACGGTCGTGCCTTGGCTAGAACAGTCGATTACAGCAAGCATAATGAGTAATGGCTGCTCTCGTTTCCACACGGTTTCGGCACATCTTACCATTTCTGTGTTGCTCGAGTTGCTCTGGGCCAGAAATTTTGAGCTGACAGAGATCGCAAGTACAGAAGGAAGGCTCTGGTTTGGAGATAGATATAGAGACAGGTACTGGAGGTTGAGAGACAGAGATAAAAGGAAGAAGAGCCGGAGAGTGCGAATCAACAGAGAGAGGAGTCGGAACCCTTAGAGATATAGGAACTTCCATATCCTTTCAGTCTACCATATGCTCTCCCTGATAAATGGATAGAAGTACCACAAAAACAACAAGAGCAATGAGGACGAGACCGGACGTTCAGCCTAAGTGCGGGGGGCTGTTAGGCGCGCGTGAATCGGAACGGATCTTTCTGTCGTCGTCATCTACCGACTTTTAATTACGGTAGCACCTCCCTTTTTCCAAAATTGCTTGTAGGTCTGATCCTTTCTCGCTCTCCCTCAATCCAAGATCATTACCTAGGAGAAAGTCTTTTCTTCTTGACCCTTGCTTATCCTTACCGCGGTCCTCTCCAAGTTCACTTCCATTTTATCTAGATATTTTTATATTTTATCTACCCTCTAAACCGATCCCGAATCGAATTCTTTTCCCCTTTTTACTTACCTCCTTCTCTAAATTCATTTTTTTGAGAAAAAGGGCGCAAATGGACTAGTGAAAATTCCCTTGCAGATTTATTCCACCTATTTCAAATATATAGAGTGCGACCTCAGGAGCATATGAAATCCCTTTTATTCCAAGTTTCAAACCTCCATGATAAATTTACTCACCACCCCTCTCCCCCTACCCAATCAAAACACACTCAATTGCCTGCCACTCCCTGATGCCCACCAGAATGGCAGAACGGACAACCTATGCCCCTCCAGAGTCATTTCAAAAACCCGCCACCCTCCCCCCGAAACGCCATTCCCCTACTCTCTTTCGGACCTACTGACCGTGATGACTACCTACGCCGACAAACAAAAAAAAAGGTGATCGAATTCGAGCGTAGCTTGTTCGTGAAGGAGGGGGTGGAGGAGGTGGGTGAGGGGCATGAGTGCGAAGTCGAGGAGGGAGCAGGGGAGACTTTTGAGGAGTGGGCAGCCCCGGAATTGGTCTACGAGAATGAAGATGAAGAGGAAGCCGAAGA
Organism: Kappaphycus alvarezii; assembly: GCA_002205965.3. Lineage (NCBI taxonomy): Eukaryota > Rhodophyta > Florideophyceae > Gigartinales > Solieriaceae > Kappaphycus > Kappaphycus alvarezii. The sequence continues at coordinate 1,226,104 of NADL03000611.1, read as the reverse complement.
GGAGAATGAGGAGGATGAGGGGAATGAGGGGAAGAGAGACATGGAAAGTGTTGGAATGGTGGGGCCGGGGCTGGAAAGTATGGACCAAGTGGTCCCGACGCTGGAACCGGACGAGGACATCTTTAGTGGTTTAGATATCACCGAGGAGGAAGTAGAGAATTATGAGCTGTTCGAGGATGTTTGTGGAAACTGCCTGGGTAGCATGTATATTTTGGAGGAGTTGTTTGGTTCTGATCTAGAGGGTGAAAACTGAGAGGACTAGATCTATTGTTCGTCTCCAAGGTATCTTTTGTTTAGAGTATGTCATCCACACAAAGTGGTTTTATGCATTTTCTGGTATCTTTCCTAGTTTTTTTCGGACTCTTGGGGTAGCCAAAAAGTCTATATAAGCTGAGTAAACTGCTTCTTCTTGTAAAGGTCAACCAAGTTGGCAGACAACTTCAAGCCAAGTCCCGAGTGGTAGGAAGTTGAGAGTCTACTTCAAAACCAAGAACCATTGTTCTTACGCTGGTCACGGAACATCAGTGGTAGAGCCTGCCCCTTCTATACCTGCGTGTATCCTTCCCAACTTTCGTCCTGATCCGCTCCATTTTTAGTTCAACTATACCACAGTAGCATTTTTATCGCTTGCTCGTCGGCCCCTCCTCAAGCCCCTTGAACATGGATATAGACAATAACACGGCTCTTGTTTCCGCTCGGTTGCTTGACGCCCCTTGAACATGGATATAGACAACAACGAGGCTCTTGTTTCCGCTCGGTTGCTTGAGCTTCTCGCTTTTGCTTGAATGCTCGCCCGCGTTCCAATCGCTTTTTTGCTTTTCTTACTCTAGTTGTCTGCTTTGGACGCTTTTTTGGCTACTGTAGTTGGCATGTACGCTTTTGATGCACTTTTCGGCTTAATTTATCGGCTTGTGCCTTCTACATGGAGCTCTTTTTCTAAAGATTACTACTTGTTTCTCCTTTTTTCTCGCGCCGTCCCTATTTTTGCTGCTTTAGATGTCATAGCGACAGTGATTTGGAAGCTGGGAGGTACGGAAGTGGAGTAACGGATTGCTTGGATACTCGTCACTGCCATTCTTGAGGTGTATACAAGAATTCAATGGTGCGGATAAATTAGTTGGAGAGGTGAAGCGTATAAGGCGAAGTGCCGCGGAAGAAGGTCGATACCAAGACGACGAGGATGTCAAAGGAGGCCAAGGACGAAGCCCAGGCCAAGGTCAATCCGCCGACAAGGGCCTTTCTTGGTGGATCGGATAATACTAAGGTCAAGTAAATTTCGTCGAAAGAACCCGACCGCATTGTGTTCAACTCCAGATCCCAACTAAGGACAACGGTTCACGCTTGTAAGTTTCCGGTATTACACGGAAGTCATGCAATAGACCCAGCCTCCGTCCTGCTTCCCAAAGAGCTTACGAAGGATGTTGCTTTCAAATTGGGCCTGATGAAAGCCCTACATGACTCTCATGCGTGTAGGACGGTGTCTGAGAGAAACCGGATAGGCAAGTCTAAAATATGGGACGAACAAGCAGCGGTGTATGATAGGGATAAATCCTCGGGAGAAGAGATACTCAGAAAAAACTACCACAACAAGGTGCTGCAGCCGACGAAAGTGCTATTGCAGTATAATTGAGCGAGTATAACGAGGTTGGTAAGGACGACAGTTCAAGGGGCGACAAGTGAGTATAGAACGGACAGGATCTACCACCCATGATTTGTGACCAGTGTTAACGAAACGGCTCTTGGGGCTGAAGTGACCCTCAACTTCCGAACTATTTGGGACTTACTTGAAGTCGTCTGCCAACTTGCTTCACCTCCACAAGAGGAAGCTGTTTACTCAGCTTACACAAACTATTTGGATAACCCTAGAGTCTCAAGCAAACATACTAAGAACCATAAAATGCATCAAACGGAAGCGCGTGAACGAAAAAGACTAACAGCAGATGCTATCAGGATAAATATCCAGACTTCCTCCTCCCAATTATAGTCCTCGAGATCAGAGCGAAACAATTCCTAATGTCCATACCTCCAATACAGTTCACAAATATTCCTTCGAGTGGTTCACAGATTCCCGTGGTCTCCGACTGCAATATCTAGATCATTAAAAATATCCTTCTTAAGTTCCATGACCGGTGCCCCTGGGCATTTCCTCCTATCTCCTTACATATAGTTTACCACGGTAGCACTTTTGTCGCTTGCGACACGTCTCTTCTCAGGTATTTGGTTGAGCATCTCTTCTCCTGACGATCTACCCTGTAATACAGAAAATGGTCCTCCCCTTGTGTAGTACAGAAAATGGTCCTCCCCTTGTGTAGTACAGAAAATGGTCCTCCCCTTGTGTAGTACAGAAAATGGTCCTCCCCTTGTGTAATACAGAAAATGGTCCTCCCCTCGTGTAGTCCAGCAACTTACAACGATCCTGCACCTGACTTTGCTCACTGTCCTTTCCAAATTTGCCTCCCATCCTCCCTAGATATTTTAAGACTGTATCCTCTTCTCCAAATTAGCGTTTTATGTCTTTTTTAATCTACGTTCTTCGTCAAACTCACTCCTTATGCAGAAATTCCGTGCAAATGCTCTACTGCAATTTCGATTTTAAGTTTTTAGTACCGACTCCAGTCCGCCTCTATGGTGTACCCAAACCCATTTTACCCAACTTTTTTTGAGATCCACCAACCCCGACACACACCACCCTCCCCCTCACAGCCTCTATTTTCCGTCCACAATCATTTACAACCAAAATGAGCAACCTTCGCCCCTCCGCCCCCATCACCAAAAACCGCCCCTCTCGCCCCTGAAACGGCCTTGCGCTCGCTGCATATGGCCCGACGGACGCAGAAGACTACCTGCGACGCCAGACTAAGAAGGAGGTAATCGAGTTCGTCCGCAAACTCTTCGTCGACGAGAAGGCCGAGGAGGTACCTGAGGGGCAGGAATGGGAAGTCGAGGGGGGAGCTGGAGAGACCTTCGAGGGGTGGGCAGCCCCGGATTTGGTCTACGAGGTTAATGATGAGGAGGACGAGGAGAATGAGGAGGATGCCAAGGACGAGGACGAGGACGAGGATGAGGACGAGGACGAGGACGAGGAGGATGAAGGACAGGGAGGCATGGGAAGTGTTGGAATGGTGGAATGTATGGAACAAGTGATACCGAAGATGGAACCGGATGGGGATATCTTTAGTAGTTTAGATATCTCTCAGGAGGAAATAGATAGTTATGAGTCGTTCGCACATATCTGTGGGGACTGCTTGGGCAGCATGGATATTTTAGAGGAGTTGTCTCGATCTGATTTAGAGAATGGGAAATAAGAGGACCATATTAAGTGTTAGTTTCTTAAGTATCTTTTGTTTAGAGTACATCGTTCACACAAAGTGTTTTTATGCATTTATTGGTATCTTCCGTAGTTTTGTTCCGACTTACGGGGTAGCCGAAAGTCTATATAATCTGAGTAAACTGCTTCCTCATGGAGAGGTCAAGCAAGTTGGCAGACAGCTTCAAGTCAAGCCCGAGTAGTAGGAAGTTCAGAGACAACTCCAGACCCAAGAAACATTTTTCCTACGCTGGTCGCAGAGCATCAGTGGTAGACCCTGCTCCTTCCATACTTGCTTGTACTCCCGACGATTTACCCCTATCATACCCCTTATCATTTGGGACTCTTGTGGAGGTGGCTGCACCCGAGGTATTCGAGTTGTGAATTGTTAGGGAACACACGGTTTTTTCTGTAACCATGGATCTCAATGCTGGTCGTGTAAAGTTCACAGGCGGCAAGAGTGAAGACATTCAGGAGTTTCTCTGTACATATGTCAATGTTTTGATGCGTGAGAGGAGCGATGAGGAGAAGGCCACAAGTATCTTCGCCTATCCTTATGGTGACGGAAAGCACAAATATAAGGCTAAGTTACTAGAAGGGTGGTCTCGTAATGGGAATGGAAGTAACTTCGGTGAGGTATGCGAGGGCTTGTGAAAGAATATGCTGAGCATGTACAACCAGAAGAGTTGATTCATGCCGCCATAGAAGCCGGGCTCGACTTTGATTGTTTGTTAAGCTCATTGGGTACTTCTGTGATCTCAATGGAAAGGCTGGGTTCAACGCCCAAGCCAAGTACGGAATGCTGCGTAAGGCGGCGATGGAGGATAGGCGGCTATCTGATTTCGTCTTTATCAAGGGCCTTCACACTTTAAATGAACTGAAGGGTACCATAGTAGAGTTTGTCAAAACCTCGGAGACATTTCAGACGCAGAGTGAAGTACCGAAGGGGGACCTTAAAATGATGTCTTTCATAAATCCTGAGAAGAATTATCATAGGCCTACTACTATTTCAGTGGCATTGGAATCTGTCTAGAGCGATGTTAAAAACTTGGAAAGGCGTTTGGAAACACGGTTCGATAATCGCCTTGACATGATAGCCTCGCAGTTGGAGAGCCTTACTCTTACCATCAAGAAGAACCAGTCTGGGGTCCCGAGGGCAGCAGACGTCTGTTGCTACTGCCAAAAGCCCGGACACTTTGCAAATAGGTGTCCTGAGAATCCACATAGAAATACTCGTTGCGCAAAGTGCGGTCGTTATGGTCACCATGAGAGTGATTGCTGGTCGAGATATCTCCGGGTACGGATTGAGTCGGGTCCGGAGCTGGAAATGCTGAAGAATAGGGTGGAAAGAAGCCAGGACAGTGTCAGCAATGTCTCGGTCGCCGAAGAATCTAACCAGGTTGATACGGCAAAAATGGACGTGGAAGCCAACGTTCCAGCGAAAAAAAAAGGTTCGGGAAAGATATTGTGTATTATATCCGCGCCCTCGTGGAACCCCTCACGAAGAGGCTTTATGCCACTACTCTAGGACCAGAGCCCGTGAAATATCGGAAAACGAGGAAGCACAAGAAAAACGAAGGGGTATCCAAGGATGTCCTAGGTTACGTAAAAGAATACAACTTGGTGGCGGAACTGGTGGCAGCGCCAACGGGAATGACTTTTGCCCAACTGTTAAGAGGGGATGCGGATGACGCGAGGAAAGAACTGAAGAAAATCATTAAGTCCGCGGGTAGGAGGAGGGTAATGCTTAATTACGCCTCCACCACTCAGAGACGTCTTAAAATAGCACCGGTCAAGGTTTGGGGAACAGCAGCTCAAGCGCTATTCCATTCATGGGCTGTTCCGAACTTGATGTCATGGCGCCTGGTAAATCATATTGACCTCAACGCTATTCCTACAACGAGGAAGAAAACTGTCGCTGATGGGGCCTTCTCTCAATGTATGGGCACCGTCGAAAATATTGTAGTGTTCTTCGCAGATCTAAAAGTCAATCTAGATTTCCTGGTCATGCCTGAACTTCCATTTGACGTAATTATAGGCTGCCCAACAATGGAATAATTGGAAACCTGCATGGATCTGTGTAGCCAAAGTGTGCCCATTCAAGTAGATGGAACGGAGGTCCGGATGCCACTCGACTACAACAAGAGCGGTGGTCTGGGGAATTTAAGTGGAACGAACATCGGAGACTTCACATCCAGTTGTGGACGTGAAGATTCGGGGACCGAGGATCGAAATGACAACTCGGCCAGCTCGGAAGAAGATACCCTGAACTTCGCGTTGGCAGTTCAGACTCTGGCTTCGACACGGACGATGATAGGGACAGCGGTGATGAGAGCAGACCTGAGCTTGTCGCGATATGTGGAAAAATTACGGAAACTGAAACCGGAAAGAAAATATAAGAAATGAGAGGTTGAAGGAAGAAGTTAACCTCATGAGAGTAGCAAAAGGAGCTGATTGCGAACAAAAACGAAGAGAAAGAGAAAATAGAACGGACGAAATCAGAAAAAATGTTTGTCATCTCCCTTTTCTAGCAGCCAAGCAAGTCTCCGAGACAATTCTATCTTCAGAAAACATTGCATGGGATGTGTCAGACCTGCGTCAAGCAGATGTTCCTGTAAAGCACACCTTTGAGGTAGTAGAACCAATATCAATATATCACAGACCTCGGCGCCAGCCACCGAAGTGGGATCAAGTTATCGAAAAGAACGTCAAGGAAATGCTAAAAATAGTATCATAACACCCACGTCTTCTTCATGGTCGTTCCCAGTTGTCATCGCGACCAAGACGGATGGAAAACCAAGATTCTGCGTTGATTACAGGTTATTGAACGAGAAGATGATACCTGATCGTTTCGCAATTCCAAACATGGAGGAAATTCTCGAAGAAGTGAAAGATGGGAAATATTTCCCAACGATCGACCTTTATACTAGCTACTTGAAAATTACTTTAGAGGAAGAATGCAAAGAAAAGACGACCTTCACGTGTAAAATGGGAACTTTCAGATTCTAAGTGATGCGTTTTGGTCTCATGAACGCACCGGCTACCTTTCAAAGAATGATTAACGATGTTCTAAAGGGAATGACCTTTGTACTGGGTATACATCGACGATGTGGTGGTATTTTCGAAGACACTGTGGGATCATGTGATTCAAATAAAAGAAGTGGTTAAAAGGATAGCAAATTACTGTTTGAAGATTAAGCTGAGCAAGTGTCTCATCGCACAGACATCTGTAAAACTTCTGGGCCATATAGTCGATCTTGAGGGAATAAAAGTAGACCCGGACAAGATTTCGAAAATAAAGCTGGCACCCCGGCCAGCTTCGAAGACTGGATTAAGATGTTTTCTTGGACTCGCCTCTTACTACAGAGTTTTATTAAGAATTTCGCCAAATTAGTGGCCCCGCTCCATTTTGGCACGTCAATGATCGTATGGAACCAGAAGATGCAACAGGCCCTCGAGGAGTTTAAGGAAAAGCTTTGCGCCCCTCTGGTCCCTATTTAACCTGATTTTAAGGTTCCATTTATAATAAAAACAGATGTATCAGACCGTACAGTTGGGGCAGTTTTGTCCCAAAAGGATGAGAGAGGTGGACTTCACCCGGTACAGTTTGCTAGCACAACGTTGAATGAGGCGGAGAAAAGATATTCTGTCTGCGAAAAATAGGCACTGGCGGTCGTTTTTGCATTGAAGAAATTTTGGGCATGCCTTTTATCGCTCGAAAAGTTTACTCTAGTGCTGAAACCAGGCGCTCAGAACAGCATGTCAAAAGAAGGACGTGCACCACCGTTTGGCCAGATGGCTCGAACTTTTTGCGGAGTACAGATTTGAGATAACTTACAGACCTGGACAGGAAAAACAACCTGCATACTTCCTTTCTCGCTTAGAGGAACAAAAAAAGCACGCAAGGAGCTTTTGTGATGAGATCGCAGGGGTAATTGGGGTAAAAAGGCTGGAACCTCAAAGCTATGAGGCCGAGATTGAGGCCCTCATTCAATTTTTTACCGGTCTGGAAACAAGAAGAATAGACCCAAAGCACAATCATTGGGTTCGGAGGAACCAGAAAGAATTTCTTCTTTGGGAAGAAAGGCTGTTTCGACGGACCAGAACAGGTCTCCGACTGGTCGCCCCAACAGAGGAGCGGGAAAAGATCTTAAGGATCTTCCAAGATGAAATAGGTCACTGGGATCTTGAAACATCAAATCATTTCAGTATGGATAGATTTCGATGGCCTACTCCCCATAAAGATGCATTCAAATTCTTGAAAAGTTGTGATTAGTACCAGAAGTTCACGCCTTTACGAAAGTACGAGTCGACGTTGAAATTTCCAATCTTCGCTCTGTTCGAGAGTTTCTCCGTTGATTTCCCGGGACCTTTTCGACATACTTCCAAAGGAAACAAATATATCCCAATTAGAGTTGTGCACCTTACTGTCTGGTCTGTAGCGATACCAGTGGAGGATGCCACTGCGGAGGTACTTCTGAAATTCGTACAGGAACAGATTATAGAACTTTTTGGAATTCCAAAAAGGATTATATTGGATAACAACCTCTTCTTTAAGGGCAACGGCAGCTACTGAACTCATAGAAAAAGGGGAACTCATTGGAAGACGGTTCTTGCTTACGCCCCCATGTCTAATGACAGGGCAGAGAGTATGGTTGGGACCGTAAAAAGAGTTATATCAAAGACTTATCAAGCAGTAGCATTGAATGGGATGAATCAATCCCAAAGATCCTCTATGGATATAGAAGGAGGAACGGAACAAACGGGCATTCCCCGTTTGGATTACTGTACGGTAAAATCCCACGAATGATGAAGGAGGATACTCTATCCAATGTAAAAGGACTAAATAAAAGTGTGAGAGAAGCGGAGCTACTTGCTGCAAGGAATTGACAAGCGGAGCGAGTCAATGCACCTTCGTGGGTCGTTCGGTCGGGGGCGAAGGTCGGAGATTCGCGGTCGGTTCTAAAGTTCTCGTAATCCACGGAAATTTGTTGCAACAAATGGTCAAGTGGCCGGCGTTTGAAACAAAATAATCTAATTCATGCGTGGTTACCAAGGCGAGACACCCGTGATACGAACTCTGCTCAAGTTCAGGGAAGAAATCGAGGAAATCCACTCATACTAGTTGTCTCATCCCGTACCAGAAGAGGGCGGAAGCGGTTTCTATGATAGCACAGCCTGAACACGCAAGGAACATCTTAATTTATAATTATATGATGATTCTGATTGGTAGGAAGAGAGCTCAGGAGTGGGTTCGGCTGCTTTCACGAGAATTTACAGAGTCACAAGTACTTTTCACTTCTTCATTAACATTTTCATATGCTTCCGGATGCTGAATGGACCATATCTCTCGGAAGAAGGCTATTACCTACTATTGAGGGTTTTTTATTCGATTCAAGACGGACGATTCATAAAAATCGGCCCTGAGTTTGTGGAGATAATCTACTACTACTCTATTGCACAATATATAATCGTTCCAGAGGAAAAAATATCTTTCTAGTACCTAAACGGTATCAGAAGCTTATATTCATTTCTAAAATAGAATCCTGAGATATCACGTACAGGCTATGATATAGCTGCGGACACCGAATATCGAGTAGTTCCATACCTTCTATGGGAACCTTACGTTTCTACGCCAGGAAACGGATGCTCGGCTCGAGACCAAGATCCTCCCGAGATCGTTATGATGATTCAAGCAGGACGATCCAGTGATCGAGGCGGACCACCAAAGAGGGCAAGACGTCGAGAAAACGGGGAAGATCACCAAGGAGATCACCTCCAGCACCGCCCAGTCTCCCGAAGGGAAACTATGCCTCTTTGATTATTGGACGGCTACCAATTACACGTTAGCTTCTCTAAATAACGGCGGAGCCTAGAGAAGCCGAAGTAGTTTCCTATTTTGCCATAAGTATTTGCATGTGCTCCAAAGCATGCACGGGGCGCACCGTATTCGTGAAGAATCGATTCTTATTTTGCGAGTTTTTTCTCCTTCAGGTACCCATTTCAAGACCCGTTATCAGAGAAAAACGCGTATTACACCTATTATCTTACATTCGGAAGATTCGGAGAAGTGAAACGGGAGTAGTTCATTAGGGAACACTTTGAAACAAAAATAGCAATGAGGACGAGAAGAGACGTTCAACCTAAGCGCGGGGGTTTGCAGGCGCGCGTGAATCGGAACGGATCCCTCTTTCGTATTCATATACCGACTTTTAATTACTGTAGCACCTCCCTTTGTCCAAGATTGCTTGTAGCTCTGGTCCTTTCTCGCTCTCCGTCAATCTAAGCACATTCGCAGGGGGAATATCTCTCCTTCCTGACCCTTGCTTATCCTTACCGCGGTCCCCTGTAAATTAACTTCCATTTTATCTGTATATTTTGATACTTTATTGACGGAACATAGACCGTAACCTCTGTGTATTCTGTGACCTGTCGACGGCGGATCGCCTTTTGTACTCCTTCTACTCAATTACAGTCTGACTTGGGTGCTTCGTCACGTGCGGTTTTGTCCAACTTTTTCTTTGTTTTCCTGGGTGCTTCTTCAGTTCCCTGTGAAAACGTTGGGACAAGAGCGCACGATGGATTGCGTAGTTGGGGTTCAGGGTGGCGTGTTGGAGTTTGGTGGAGCTTGTCTTGGCGGGTTATTGGTGCTACGATGGTCGGGAACAGGGAGATGTTGACAGCGGCGGTGTGGCGGATGACGTTGAGGCGTCCAGCGGCTCGATCAGGAGGTCGACAGCGTTACGGTGGGTGGGTACGTGGTGAACGGTGACATTCGTCTTTGCGATGTGGTTGCACAGGTGGTGGTGGGCTATGTCTATGAGTTTCCGCCGCGTAGTCGTAGCTTTGCTGTTTGCTACTAGGACCGAGCAGTTGCTGTCGAGGAGGACCATCGATAGGAGGGTGGTCGCGATGTGGCAGTCTTAGATAAGTCGGCGGAACCATATGGTGTGTTGGACAGCAGCTGAGCCTGCGATGTACTCGGACTCGCATGTAGACTTGGCAACCACATGCTGCTTGGAGCTGGTCCAACTGACTGGGGAGCCCCATGCTGTATGCACAATACCAGAGCGCGATTTGAGATATTTGTCGTTTGCGAAATCGGCGTCACTGTACGTGACAATTGGATGCCTGCGTTGCTGTTGTCGAGGAGACTTGCGGAACGTGACTCCATGTTGACACGTTCCTTTTAGGTATTGTATTAACCAGGTGAGTAGTCGGTTGTGGTGGGATGTTGGCTTGTGCATGGCTTCTGCAAGGCGGTTGACAAGGTATTGGATGTCTGGACGCGTGTTGTCAGTTATGTAGCGCAGATCACCTAGAATTTGTTGGAAGTGTTGCTTACGTTGCGGGGTGAGGGGGGAGCTTGTCGGCCTCATGCCAGTTGCACTTTTCGGGGAGAGGTGTTGATCGCGGGTGCGCATCCTTGAGGCGAGTTTTGTGGAAGATGGACTGAACGATGTGTGGTTGCAATATATGGATGTCCCCTGTGGCTGTCGTGTTGATGTGCCACTTTAGGTACGTTGTGGGATGCCAGAGGTTGCTGATGGTGTACTTTTTTGCGAAGGGTGGTGAAAAGGTCTGTGATGAGCTGTTGGGACGGGGAGACCGGGAGAAAATCATCCATGCTGACGGCAATAAGGATTGGCAGGGCATTTTCTACTTTGGTGAAGAGTCAGGGATCAATTTGGCTCTGGGTGTAGCCATGTGACTCCAGGTGCGACACTACTCCGCGGTGGTACGTGTATGCGGCGGAGGGGTACCATAGAGGTTGCGTAAGAGTAGACCAGTGTGGTCGGAATGGCGGAGCTTGCCATTAAAGCGTGGATGTTCGCGTATGTAGACTGGTTTGGTATGCGTGACGGTTAGTGCAGGTACGCTGCGGTGATGTCAAAATGTCCCAAGTGCCCTCCGTGGTGAGCGGCGAGGGCTAATAGTTGGCGCACTGTGGTTTTCTCTGCCATGTAAGTGGTGGTGTGGTAGGGGTCATAATGCAAGTAGGGTTGCATGCGATCCCCTCAGACTGAGCAGCGTACCTTGCGATCTATTGCTAGAGTGGGTGAGTGGTTGTAACGGTATGACATCTTGAGCGGAATATTTTTGGCGTTGAGGGGTACTTTCTTATTATGAAACCAGCGGAGGTGTTTTCTCTCTCCAGGGTTTCGAGTTCTTTGTTGTGACCTTTCGCCCAGTCTTCGGCATCGGGGTAGGTGAGGGCCTGATAGGGCGTTTTGGGGAGTTCTGGAAGTCGTTGTGGTGTGGAAGTGAGGGCGAGTGGGGTAGTGAGACTGGGATCTTGTTGGGGTTGTACTGCTTAAAGTCTTTTGCTCGTGCTTGGAGGTACCCATCCTTTTGGGGTCCCAGACGCGGATTAGGTTGTCATCGAGACCTGTCATGTACCGTACTAGTATGGCCCGTGGTGACAGCTCGGATTTGGGCTTGTAGATGAGGATGTGGCGAAATTCGCCAAAGGTTAGGAGTTGGGACGACTAGGGTGGGGTTTGGAACCACATCTGGGACGGCGAGATGCTTGTAGCTCAGTGGAGCATGATATTTTACTTAAACGCGACGTCTTGCAGTCCGTCTTCCCAAAAACCTTGGGAAGTCCTGCCGTTTTTAGTGCAGCTCTGGTTGTGGTGCCTTGGTGCTGGTATAGGTGTTTGAGGGGGTTAGATAAATACTCTCGTGCATTGTCGACTCGGATGACTCGGGGTGGTGTGCCGTGTGTGGTGTTAATTTTTTCCATGTGGATGGGAATGAAGCGGGTGACCTCGTCCCTCGTTTTGAGGAAATAGACACTGAGGAATCGGCTTTCGGCGTCGAGGAAGGTGAGGAACTGAATGTTGCCGTGTTTGGACCGGGGGGCAATGGGTCCACACGTGTCAGAGCTGAGGTACGAGCAAAATCTGTAGTGCTTGTTGTTGGCCAGGTTTGGGGCTGCTGTGAGTTTGGTGTGCCTGCAGGAGAGGCATGAGATCGGTGGGTGACGATTGACCAGTTGCTTCAGTAGGATTGGCAGTGTGCTGCGTTTGGCCATTTGCTGGAGGGCTTGGAGGGTTGCATGGTTGAGGATGAGATGCCGTTTGTTGAAGAGGTGGGTGTGCCGGTCCCGGGAGTGCGTGGGGATAGGATATCGTGGGCGTGGTGTGGGTTGTTGCGGAGTGGGGAATGTGGGGATGGAGTAGCTGCGGTGGCGGGTGGTCGGTGGGGATGGAGTGGTGTTGTGCGCTGGGCATGAGGTGCGAGAGGGGAGTAGTTTGAAGGCGGAGGTGTGGGGTTTGTTTTTACGAGTAGCTACCGCATTGGCCGTTGCTATGCGAGCAATGGGGATGGTGGTTTCTCGTATGACGTAGCCTTAGGTCGGCTTGTCCCACTGGGCCTTGGCGAGGGGTCGTATGCCGTGTGCTGTGGCGAGTGTGAGGATGGCTTGTGACTTGGTGAAGAAGACCGGTCCTGCGGCATGTGTCAGGGGATGAACAGAGAGGAGGTTGTGGTGGGTGTGGGGGTTGTGAAGGCTGGGACAGTGACTTTGTTACTCTTGCTAAGCTACACATCAGTTCTTCCGAAGTGGATGCAGTGCGTGTTAGTTTCTGTGACGGAGGTGAGGGGCATAGGGGTGGGGATTTCTTGCATGGAGGGCTCGGTTGTGTGACCAGGGTGTGGTAGGCCCCTGAGTCAAGGATGAACTTACGCTCCTGGTCGTGGGTCTCCTGGTCGGGTTGGTCATCTTAGTTGGCGGGATCTTGGAGTTCGCGGGTCAGGGCTTCATAGTCGATGGTAGAGCTTCGTGCGGCCGGTTTGTCGTTCTTTTTTTTGGGTGGTTGAGATCCCTACACCGTGCATCAGTGTGCCTTGGACTGGCGAAGCCAAGTGCCATGTAGTGTTGGCAGGGGTTGAGCGGGCGGTCTCGCAGGGACGTGAGCCATGTCTGAGTGCTCGGACTTGCTTGAGTAGTTCGGCCAGGGTTCTGCGGTGGTATCAGCGATCGTGAACCTGAGGATTATGCGGCTCCTGTCGGGGTGGAGAACATCTTTAGTTCGTTGAAGGGATGGACAAATTCTTTGGAATCCTTGGGCTTTTTGCTGAGCATTTGAATGCCTATCGGAGCCGTGGTGGGGCTATGGCGGAGTCCGTTGATCATGAAGATCACTGTTGTGGCGGGGTTTCCAATGTCTGGATAGTTGGCGGCGATCATTTGTGCACAAATGGATTCGTGATTGGCTAGGTGTTTGTGGATGTCTTGATTTTCTGCGAAGTGTGTGTTTTTTGCTACGGACTTGAGGTAATGGTGGTCACTTGCCCGATTTTTGCCCAGGTAGTTTTGTACTTGCTGGATAAGCTGTTGGGGTGTGGGGTTAGAACCCGGTTGGATGATAAGATTGGCAATTTCGGGTGGTATGCTATTGATGAGGGCGCATAATAGTATGTCTCTTTTATCTTCAACGTGGTTAGCTGGGCTGGAGCGGTTGTGGGGGCCGGGTCGGAATCGACGTGGTCCCTGGCTTGGATCGAAGCGCCAGCACCTGTTAAGAATAAAAGACAGGGCGCATAGTTGGATCTGTCAATTTTGAGGATTTTTTGGTTATGTTGAGTGTGTTCATGGTGGTTTGGTTGATGAGTGATATGGTGGGTCGCTGTCAGACGCGTAGAGTTTGGCGAGGTGGAGGAGTTCTCTGGTGAGATCGGTGAGCGGGACAGCTTGAGCCCTTCTAGTAGCGCGGTTGGCGCGATCGGTGAGATGGTGGGGAGTTGTCGGCAGTGTTTGTTTTGCACACAAACTGACGGAGCGTAGGCCGTTACTTCTGTTTATTCTGTGACCTGTCGACGGCGGATCGCTTTTTCGACTCCTTTTACACAAGGAAAGTCTGTCTTGGGTGCTTCGTCATGTATATAGCCCTCTAAATCGATCCCGAATCAAGTCCTTTTTCCCTTTGTGCTTACGTGCTTCTCCAAATTCATTTTTTGAGAAAAAGGGCGCAAATGTACTACTACAAATTCCCTTGTAGATTTAGTTTACCTATTCAAGAGCAAGAGCACACTTTATTGGGGTAACCAGGGACCACTGTTTGGCAGTGGTCAGTGCTGGATAGCGGCGACAAACGGCGTGAGCCGTGAGTTGCGGGGTGAGGGAAGAGATCGTAGTCAGGAGTCGGAGGTACTCGGAATAGGAATTGATACTCGGCGGCGGGCGAGGTGTGAGGCAAGGAAGGCCAGGAAGGCTTGGGCGGGCTTTGTGAGACCGCCATGAGTATGGAGACCCAGGGGGTGTAATTTCGCTCGTATAGTGTACACAGGCCGGCGTATCGACGGGTCCTGAGAGCCTCGATACCAGTGGTGGCCCCTCCGGGTGCTTGGTGGAGGCAGAGAGGGCGTGGGATGTATATGGGCTTACAATAAAGATGTCGTTTGCCTGCGGCCACGGAGAAAGGGCGAGTTCATCAATGAGGATGTCCATGCGGAGTCTCCGTTGGCGGGGAGATGATCTTGGCAGGGGAACGTTTTCTCCTCCATAGGACGAAGGCCGGTAGTAAGGTGATTGAGGATAGAAATATGCTTCCCGCGGATGTGGTTGTGTCGGCGAACATACCCTTCGAGGGAGGGGCAACTCGTAGCATGGACACCAAGAGGTCGAGGAGGGGCGGGGGTCGGATGGTGAGTGAACGCATCCGGGCAGGGCTTGGTGCCAACGAATACAGGGTTCCCAACGCGAAGTTGAACTATCATATTCCACACTTCAGGTTCCACCGTGGTGCAGGATCGGGAGTCGGGCAGTTCGGTGAAGGGGAGGTATGATGATTGTGTGCGACGGGTGAGGTTGCGTGCAAGGCAGCGGGAAGGAGACTCGATTCCGGAGGTACAGCAGAGGTACGAGACGAGGCGAGACTTGTGGCAGAGGGCCGGCAGCAAAGGTTGTGTACAAGGGATAGAGCCTTGTCGCCGGATGGATGCAAGGACATTGGGCAATTGAAGAGGGGGGGAGATGGAGTTGGGAGGAGAGGTGGGCATGAGAGCAGATGAGGGCTGACGTGAGGCAGTCGTCAAGGGGGAGATGCAAGGAAGCGCGGACGAGGGAGAAAGTGGACAGTAGGGAGCTGTGGTATGAGAGGGATGAAACGCTATCCATCAGGGGCAGGCCGGGGCCGTCGAGAGAAAACAGTAGAGAAGCTCAGAGCAATGCATAATCGTGAAGGTCCCTGTGAATAGCTTCGAATGCCCCTCGCAGTTCCATATCAAAGAGTTTTGAAGTGGAAAGGGTTGTTGCGGCGGGGTATTTCGAAGAGCATAGGTCATTTGAGATGCGCTGGCGCAGTAGTGGAGCAGATGGAAAGTCATTTGGGGGTCGCGAAGGGACTTAAGTGCGTCCCACAGTTTCCTGGCTTGGTTGAGCCGTTTGCCGACGATGGCGCCGCAACCATCATGGTGTCCGACTGGAGAGCCAAAAGTAGTGATGGCCGAAGATCTGTTGACCGTGCACGAGAGAGCGGATTGCTGTGGTGGAGCGGACCACCAAGCCTCGGTTTTCTGTAGATTGATGTAAATACCGAAATAGAGTCCCTCGGTTTCAATTTGACAAAGGAGGGTGGCGGCGGATTCCTTTTGTATAATAATGTTCCCGTCGCCTGCGTACCATGTCTGAAGAGGGGCCGTAGGCAAAGAGTCACGTAAAAGAATGAGGAATGGGTAAATTGATAGCGCGTGAAGGTGCATGGCAAGTGGATCACCGTGGTGTGTGTCGGTCCTAGAGGAGACCAAGAAGGGGCCGAAAAGAAGGTGCGATTGGTGGCCATATACTAGGTGCGCGTAACGAGAAACCTGACGGGCGTAGTGATGACTTCATGAGCAGATGTGATCGCTCGACCCGGTTAAATGCATTCGTTAAGTCCAATTTCAGGGGCACGTGATCGCTGTCAGAGAGGGCGCAAAGGTGAGTCGAAGGGCATGAATGATACTCTCAATTCCATTTTTCGAGCCGAAGGCGTGCTGCAAGGGCCAAGGGTACGAGATAAAGTCCTCATTCGAGCTTAGCTCGGCTGCGAAAAGGCGAGCGACGAAACGACGAAAGAGGACACCGATGGCGATCGACGAAGGTTCCGCGTGTCACCCGAAGACTTTGGAATGGCAATCAGAGTGGCTCCGGCGAACCAAGGTTGGAAGGAGGCAGGGATATCTCCATTCGCAAGCATATTGACAAACAAACTGAGGGTGGTTAGTGCGATGGCGCAGGGCTCGCCCCTTCCGAGGCTCTGGCAAGTAAAGAGAGGATGGTGGTGCGGAGGCCGTCGGGTCCTGGGGCAGAATGCCGGGGGAGGGCTAAGAGGGCTCGGCGGATGGTGGCCTCATGAATTAGGGGAGTGGAGGGGAGCTTAGGGCATGGGAGGAGAGTGTACGGTGTAGAGCGAGGAGGGTGATTAGCTTGAATGACAGGGAGGATGTCGGGGGAAGAGGGGACAAGTGGGTCGGTTTGAAGAAGAGCGGTAGCGGCCTCGGCATTATGTCCGTCACGAAATAGGCACTGACAGCGTTAAGCAGGAGTGAGGGGGGAAAGGGGAGAGGTGGATTGCTGGTGCATGAGGGGAAGGCTTCCAGGAATCGGATGTACAAATACTCCCATTTTCCCGGGGTGGTTAGCACGAAGCGGGATCGCTCAGAGGAGACGACGGCGGAGGAAGGGCGGTTGCGGGTTTCTCGCCGGCCATTGCAACGGAGAACAAGCTCTGAGACCGCAAATATTCTCGCGAGTGCCTCGAGCGGTGAGGCTCAGATCGGCTTGAGACGAAGCCGGAGAAGAGGTCATGGTAGAGGCGGTGGAGGTCGGCGCGGAGGCAGTTGGGAATGTACTTGAGGATCGGGACGTGAGCAGGGAACAGGACGTTAGGGAGAGGGCACTGTTGATAATCCGTAGGTTGACTCATGAGGAAAGTGGTGTCCTTTCGGAATCGGAACAGGGGATGTGTTCAAGGACAAGTGAAGAAAACTGATTGCTGTTCGGAGTAGGCACAGGGTGGGCGGCGATTGCTGGCGAGTCGGGGGTAGGGGCAGTGCCAGTGGAGGGGGAAGGGTGCGATGGCCAATCGTTGTCCAGCCATCAGAATCAGGCTGCGGATTTGTCGGGCGCGGGTGCTTGGTAGGTGTTGAGCGGAGGGGTGTGGGCAATGGGTCCACGTGGACGCCAGTGTCGGAAGTAAACAGTGCGCTCGGCGTCGCGCAGAGCGGCGGCGAATCTCGGAGCAGGTATCCGCGAGCAGGTGTCGGACCCCAGTCTCGCAATTTCGCTGTGCAACCCAGGGAGGACGGACACCATCTCCGCACTGGACAGTTGGGTGGTACCAAAAGTGAGAATGCCTGGGAAATCCAATGCCGGTGCAGCGAAGTTGTCAGACTGGGCGGCAAGCGTTTTAAACGCACTACATGCTGGTTGAATGAATCGTAGGTCCCGTTCGGCGGCTGCAACGAAAAATATGTGGGGATCCGCTGTCGGAATGACATAACAGGAGCCCAGAAACCCGCCACTGGCGAGGGCACGACGGAACTAAGAAGTTTCATGTATCGCGAAGTCTGCTGGAGAGGTAATACAGACGAGCTTCTTGTCGTTGCCGCCAAAAAGGCCTCGCGTGGCCGGTCGAACTGAACCGGCAAATTTGTCTGAAATGCGCAGGCCAGAAGGATTCTGTTGTTCAGCCACACCGCGGCGGCCCAAGACTGGGATGCGGGTAACTGGCTCAGTCGAAGAGTTTCGTTTGCAAGCCTGTAGATAGGGGGATGCGGTATGCGTCGGTGTGGCTTGTACAGCGGTGGCGTTATTGTCGGACGGCGGGCCGGCAGGCTGACCAACAGCTGGGGCAGGGACTGGAGTCTCAGGCGGGGGGGCGGATGTGTCGGCTGACGGAAACCCAGCGAGGGAAGCGAGTATGGCGATAACGGACTGAAAACGCGGTTTGTTGCGGAAGAAAGGGATGAGGGCTTGAGCTGCGCGGGAGTCGTCGAGTTTTGAGCAGAACCGTTGAACTGAGGCGGAGTCGCTTAGGTTGACGCTAGCATCCATAAGGGAGGAGGACTGGACGGGGAATTCGAGGGAGGCGTGGGTGAGAGATATGAGGGCAGCATCACGGACGCAGCGGCTTTTGCGGAAGGCATGGTGGGATGGAGAAGGGGAGAGTTGCGGAAGGCACGAAGGTAGGGGTGAGAGTAGAGATGTGTGGCCGAGAGGGCCCCGATTGGATAGGCCTGGTTGTGGGATCGAGATATGCAGAGGATGATTGGCCACCGGCGTGAGCTCGGTGAAAAAAACATCAACAGCGAAAAGCAAAAAAACTTGGAATCAAGAAACCCCTGAAAAGAAAGGGAAGAGGAACGGGGAGTGGTGCGGGGGGGAGAGAAGGTGTCGGTCTGCTGGGCAGACGAGAGCTGCCGGAATGGGGCGAGGTGGCTCCTCAGCGGCTGGCGAGCGCGTGCGGGAGCGGGGTGGTAGGGAAACGAGGGCGAAGAGGGAGCTCGAAGGATTACTTGGCCTATTCCAAATCTATAGAATGCGCCTTCAGGAGCCTATTTGAGTCCCATTATTCCAAGATTCAAACCTCCCCGATTACTTTACTCACCACCCCTCTCCCCTACCCAATCAAAACACACTCAATTGCCTGCCACTCCCTGATGCCCACCAGAATGGACAACCAATGCCCCTCCAGAGTCATTTCAAAAACCCGCCACCCGCCACCCTCCCCCCGAAACGCCATTCCCCTACTCTCTTTCGGACCTACTGACCGTGATGACTACCTACGCCGACAAACAAAAAAAAAGGTGATCGAATTCGAGCGTAGCTTGTTCGTGAAGGAGGGGGTGGAGGAGGTGGGTGAGGGGCATGAGTGCGAAGTCGAGGAGGGAGCAGGGGAGACTTTTGAGGAGTGGGCAGCCCCGGAATTGGTCTACGAGAATGAAGATGAAGAGGAAGCCGAAGAGGAGAATGAGGAGGATGAGGGGAATGAGGGGAAGAGAGACATGGAAAGTGTTGGAATGGTGGGGCCGGGGCTGGAAAGTATGGACCAAGTGGTCCCGACGCTGGAACCGGACGAGGACATCTTTAGTGGTTTAGATATCACCGAGGAGGAAGTAGAGAATTATGAGCTGTTCGAGGATGTTTGTGGAAACTGCCTGGGTAGCATGTATATTTTGGAGGAGTTGTTTGGTTCTGATCTAGAGGGTGAAAACTGAGAGGACTAGATCTATTGTTCGTCTCCTAGGTATCTTTTGTTTAGAGTATGTCATCCACACAAAGTGGTTTTATGCATTTTCTGGTATCTTTCCTAGTTTTTTTCGGACTCTTGGGGTAGCCAAAAAGTCTATATAAGCTGAGTAAACTGCTTCTTCTTGTAAAGGTCAACCAAGTTGGCAGACAACTTCAAGCCAAGTCCCGAGTGGTAGGAAGTTGAGAGTCTACTTCAAAACCAAGAACCATTGTTCTTACGCTGGTCACGGAACATCAGTGGTAGAGCCTGCCCCTTCTATACCTGCGTGTATCCTTCCCAACTTTCGTCCTGATCCGCTCCATTTTTAGTTCAACTATACCACAGTAGCATTTTATCGCTTGCTCGTCGGCCCCTCCTCAAGCCCCTTGAACATGGATATAGACAATAACACGGCTCTTGTTTCCGCTCGGTTGCTTGACGCCCCTTGAACATGGATATAGACAACAACGAGGCTCTTGTTTCCGCTCGGTTGCTTGAGCTTCTCGCTTTTGCTTGAATGCTCGCCCGCGTTCCAATCGCTTTTTTGCTTTTCTTACTCTAGTTGTCTGCTTTGGACGCTTTTTTGGCTACTGTAGTTGGCATGTACGCTTTTGATGCACTTTTCGGCTTAATTTATCGGCTTGTGCCTTCTACATGGAGCTCTTTTTCTAAAGATTACTACTTGTTTCTCCTTTTTTCTCGCGCCGTCCCTATTTTTGCTGCTTTAGATGTCATAGCGACAGTGATTTGGAAGCTGGGAGGTACGGAAGTGGAGTAACGGATTGCTTGGATACTCGTCACTGCCATTCTTGAGGTGTATACAAGAATTCAATGGTGCGGATAAATTAGTTGGAGAGGTGAAGCGTATAAGGCGAAGTGCCGCGGAAGAAGGTCGATACCAAGACGACGAGGATGTCAAAGGAGGCCAAGGACGAAGCCCAGGCCAAGGTCAATCCGCCGACAAGGGCCTTTCTTGGTGGATCGGATAATACTAAGGTCAAGTAAATTTCGTCGAAAGAACCCGACCGCATTGTGTTCAACTCCAGATCCCAACTAAGGACAACGGTTCACGCTTGTAAGTTTCCGGTATTACACGGAAGTCATGCAATAGACCCAGCCTCCGTCCTGCTTCCCAAAGAGCTTACGAAGGATGTTGCTTTCAAATTGGGCCTGATGAAAGCCCTACATGACTCTCATGCGTGTAGGACGGTGTCTGAGAGAAACCGGATAGGCAAGTCTAAAATATGGGACGAACAAGCAGCGGTGTATGATAGGGATAAATCCTCGGGAGAAGAGATACTCAGAAAAAACTACCACAACAAGGTGCTGCAGCCGACGAAAGTGCTATTGCAGTATAATTGAGCGAGTATAACGAGGTTGGTAAGGACGACAGTTCAAGGGGCGACAAGTGAGTATAGAACGGACAGGATCTACCACCCATGATTTGTGACCAGTGTTAACGAAACGGCTCTTGGGGCTGAAGTGACCCTCAACTTCCGAACTATTTGGGACTTACTTGAAGTCGTCTGCCAACTTGCTTCACCTCCACAAGAGGAAGCTGTTTACTCAGCTTACACAAACTATTTGGATAACCCTAGAGTCTCAAGCAAACATACTAAGAACCATAAAATGCATCAAACGGAAGCGCGTGAACGAAAAAGACTAACAGCAGATGCTATCAGGATAAATATCCAGACTTCCTCCTCCCAATTATAGTCCTCGAGATCAGAGCGAAACAATTCCTAATGTCCATACCTCCAATACAGTCCACAAATATTCCTCCGAGTGTGTTATGTGGCTCACAGTAGCTGGTGTCCTGTGGCCAAAAATTATGGTCCCGAGAGCCATGTATAGTACCGTACATGGCCACAAATTTGGGATACGAGAGCCATGTACAGTACTAAGCATGGCTCTGAGCCACAAATGGCGTGCACTGCACAACAGTACAGTAATGGCGCCTCAATACAGGCGAATAGGGGGTCTAAGTGCTACTTTTTATGTTTTACTAGGAATTTAGTAGCGATTTGTGCGTTTTAGTAATTTTCGAATTTCTATATAAAGGCTGGTCGACTGGGGTGTGAGCCCGACCGACAACAACAAGCCATCACCAAAAACCCCCGCACTAAAACCCCCACTCCCCAAACCCAAAAGCCAAACCCCACACCGAAAGCCAAACCCCCACACACCAAACTCAAACCACCCCAGAGCCCCAATACCAAAACCACCACCCACAAACGTTGCTTTCCACCTCCTTGTTGTCCTTTAAGTAGTGGTGTCCCTTGTCTCCTTGGACTTACGGTGTGCATACCGATGTTCAAGGGGCAATACCCATTATACTGCAGGCGTCTTTGTCTCTTTGGACTTTCGGTGCTTAGCTCGAAGTTCAAAGGGGCAATACCCTCAGTGACTGCTAGACTCTAAAACCTTCCTGGAACTTCTGGGAATGGTTGGAGGGTTAAGGATGCCACTGCGGACCCAGAGGGATCATCAGAGGTATCAGGAACTCCGTCGGAGGGAAGAAAGGGAAGGCCTCGTCAACACGCCTACCGGAGGGGAGAGCTCTGCCATCACAGCTTACCCGAGGCACCCCCTTATTGACGACGAGGCCGAAGAGGGGTCCGAAGAATCCGAACAGGTCTCCATCCGTGACGGGTCTCCTTCCCAAGCTTCTAGGTACTCAAGACAACCCCCTCGTTCTGCACAGCCTTCGTCTCGTCCGTATCACCGTACAGCCGCCCTCGGGTCTTCTTCTGTGGCTACTTCCTCCCGGGCCCATGCCCGCATTGACATTTTCTGCACCTCAGCTTTCAAAGTCGCAATAGATCGGGAGAGAAGGGAGAGGAACAAGAAATGCAAAAAGCCTAAGTTACACTGTCGCATCTGCGACATCGAATTTGTCAGTTCCGGACAAAAATCCGTCCACGAGGCTGGCGGGAGGCACCAGAGGGCAGAGCAAAGGTTAAGGGAAAGCAATAATCCCCCGCGGTGTACTGATTGCGACATTACTTTCGCCCAGGAAATCGACCTAGAGACCCACCTGCTCAGTAACAAGCACCATAGGAGAGCATCCTTTCTCGCTGAGTAGAGACTTAATTAGAGTATTTTATTGAACTAAAAAAAACAGAAAGAAAAACAAAACAAAGAAACAAAGAAACAAAGAAAACAAAAACAAAGAAAACAAAGAAACAAAGAAAACAAAGAAAACAAAGAAAACAAAGAAAACAAAGAAAACAAAGAAAACAAAGAAAACAAAGAAAACAAAGAAAATTAGAAGCCCTCAAATAGAGGTGGGAAAGAAAAACAGAACTCCATCAAGTGCTTAACAGAAAAAACAATATTAGAGTGGTTCAAGGATTCCGTGGTCTCCAACTGCAATATCTAGATCATTAAAAATATCCTTATTCAGCTCCATGACCGGTGCTCCTGGGCATTCCCTCCTATCTCCTTACATACTGTTTCAAACTCCCGAAATTTGTGGCACTAAGCAGTACCTCCGATATCGCAGTACTGCTGCTGCACAGTTCACAGCATCCCTACATAAATAAATTTGAGAATACGGTTCCAGCGCAGCCAGTGCAGCAAACAGACTTGGCCAGTGCAACATGCCAACTCGGGCAGCGCAGTATGCCAACTCAGCCAGCGCAGCACGCCAACTCAGCCAGCGCTTTAATAGTTTTTCTAATTCGTCAGTTTTTCTGATATCAGTGTACGAGGGAGAAGAAGAGACCACGAGAGAATTTTATACTATCCTACTGTATGCCCTTTCTTTGAGGGTGGAAGTAGTTCTTTTATGCAAGAAGTCAACGAAGAGGGCCTATTCACGCTGGGTTCGGAAAACCGATGGGAAGCGATCCTCGAGGTTCACGAATGGTTCTAGGAGCACCCTGGCCGGAAGCTTCTTTCCTTTACCCGCTGTCGGAAACATCTTGTTGATAAGACCAAATACTGATCTCTCCAGCCTCTCAAGAATTCTTTTACCGATCAGACAGAAGGGGGCATTGGCGCCTCTATAGCCAATGGATTGCGATAGTTAGGTAAGTGGGCGAAGCGAAGTGTTGGTTTGACTACTTTCAGTCAAATTTGGCTCTATGCTCCACGATAACTCGGAAAAGTCGCATACGAGACTTGCGTGACGCACATAATCACCTATCCTCTAGAGATATTGTACCCCAAAAAAACCTTCTGATGTACCCCTCCGTCAAATCTGTGTTGGCTTTGGACCCCGCCGTTTGTATCGTCTCTGTACAAGGTTACAATGGTGTCGGGCAGTGCGTCGAGGTTAGTACTCGGACGGGCCATCTCCCAGACCCGGTTAAAACTTTTGTCGTTGAACTCTCCAAGAAGTACTTTATTGAGTGCGTGGACAGACTTTCGAGGTTAACCACGATATTGGAAGTTCGAAAGCTCTCACTAAAAAGTGGGCAGGCATCGAAGCGTCCCGGCCGCCGTGGGAGGACCAAATCGAATTCCCGTTAACGTCGTGTCTGTGATGGAGTGCAATCGGAGGTAAAGTGAAAGCCGGGTAGCTCCAAGCAGAAAGGTTTACCGTGATTGTACGATTCAATCAATCGATTGCCTTCTATGATATAATTCGTTTATTCTAGTTTTTCTTGTTTTCCCGGGCACGGTTGATAATACTGAGAATAGTATCCATCAGCAATAAAACGGTGTCAAGTAAAGATCTTTTACATATGCGTATAAAAACAAGGAAAAGATCACATTATTTAACCAAACAGGAGACAAGTTCTACAAAAATGGTAGTTCTGCAACCATTACGGATAACGACTATGGGGTATACCAATTTGCAGGTTGCTAGTGCAAACGCCTTTCGTGGATATTACCTCGGGAGTGGCTTGCACCGTAAGAGGTCAGCCAATACTTCGGATGATCTTCCTTCCATACTCGTCACGGTCCGAAGTATCGGGATTTGGCCGCTGGCCACATGGCTTTTGTCGGCAAGGCCGCCCCATTTGCTAAAAGGACCCAGTCCGGGGAGTTGAACCCTAACGGTTCAGAAAAATCCTTACTTACTGATACAAGCTCCTGGTATCCCCTTAGTAGTGCTCGGAGCGCTAATTTTGCCAGCATCTCCAATCTTTGAAGGTTCTCCGAGTCTTTTGACATGAGAGCTAGGGCATCTGATGATTACATGCGTGGCACCACTCTGTACATCAACACGAACGGGGATTCTCCGGAGGCAAGCGACGACGCGGTATCCATATAGAACGTTCGACAGACTCTCTTCCCAATCCATTCCCTGACCCAGAACCATTTTATTGATGGCAGTATTGATAGAGCGTAACATTCTCTCTGCCATACCAATCTACATGGAGGCGTAGCCCAGAATGGTGGTCCAGGTGACTCCGTGTTCCCGCAGAAAGGCTCTAAGATAGGTAGTGAATCATCCTGCGTTTTCGGATGCAATGGTCTTCGGGGGACCAGAATGGTACAAAATTTGCATCAGCATAAACTCTTCTGTGGCCAAGGCGATTGGCCAACCTGTTAAATGCTCTACCGCATTGAGCAAGAACTTCTTCCCATCTTTTGACTTCTGAAAACAGTAGAGTATCGTCGTCCTATCCTTAATGAAAGGGATAGAGTTGAGAATTATTTTCGTGTGTCGCAATAGTTTCCCTTCCCAAACCATGAAGCGCTTCGCAATTCCTCTTGGCTTCTTCGATCTTCGATCGTAAAATTTTGCAGATGGCGAGCGATCTCAATAAGATGAGATTACAATGAATATTCCTCCACGAAAGCAACCGAACCTACTGCTGCAGTCATGTCTCTTTTTTATACACCTGAGGATGGTGTGCAACAAGTAGGGACAACTAGCAACAGGCATTTGGCATCGCAACTATTTTCGCCTGGCCTATACTCGACTTCGAACTCGTACTCTGCAAGAAAGTCCATACACCGCGCCAACCTGCTGTTAATGTCGTTATTTTGGAAGACATAGCGAAGGGCTTGATTATTGCTAACCAATCTGAATGGCTTTGTCGACAACATGTATACCCGAAACTTCCCTAAGGCGAAAATTACCCCATGCAGAATAGTTTTTCTCAGCCTACTAATTGGAGCTCCTAGCATACTGCATGGGTTTTGACTTCTCATCTAACTCTTTTATGGGTGATAACTGTCCCTCCTGCAACGCTTGAAGCGCCACTTTCCACTGTTAACAGAGAGTCGAAGTCTGAAAATGCCAGAACCGGTGGAGAGGTGAGCTTCAAAGTCTCTAATGTCAGCAACATTTCCTTTGTCCACTTGAAATCCTTATTGACAGACGTAGAAGCGTGCAATGTGGCTGAAATATTGGCAAAGTTTCGAATAAAACGGCGATAATAACCAGGAAGGACAAAAGAAACCACATGGCCCTAATTTTCTCTTCGTCGATGTGAACTCTGATTTTGTCCAGTTTGAGTCTCAGAAACTTCACCGCTGATTTCACAAAGTCACACCTAGTGATCTTAAGCTTCATTTCTGCCTTTTTTGATAGCGTCTAAAGTTGTATTGAAGCGATGATATGCTCCTTTATGGAGTTAGAAAAGACGACCAGGTACTCAAGATAAACGAGGCAGAA